>JAHMML010000022.1:325116-710348 GCA_020341155.1 Eciton burchellii
GAGAGAGAGAGAGAGAGAGAGAGAGAGAGAGAGAGAGAGAGAGAGAGAGAGAGAGAGAGAGAGAGAGAGAAACCCGGGCACGCACCCACACGCACCCCACCGTCACGCACACGTGGCGCGCGTGGAGACATAAACACGTCAGCCGATAAGCCGCGGCCTCCTCGGGATCTCTCTCTCTCTCTCTCTCTCTCTCTCTCTCTCTCTCTGTCTCTATCCCTTGGTTCCTCGAACGTTATCTGTACTCCTGGAGTATATCGTGTATACGTATATCGCGACGGGGTCCGAGTGCATTCCGGGAGGCATGAGATACGAAGCCGGGGAGACCAGTCGTTCCCCGCCGACCACCGATGCGTATAGCGTCATCGTCGATGTGTTATGGGACTCTAATTGCGTCACAAATTATTTTCCGTCGCTTCCACGTGGGAGGGACAATATTTCCTTCTTCGCTGATGCGACGGCGGAATAAGAGACGAGAAAGAGAGAGAGAGAGAGAGAGTTGCGCTTTCTATAAGTTTTTTTTTTTTAAAGTAACTTTCGGTATTAAGTACGATCGATATCGTTGTTACTGCGCAGTTAACGTGCTCGTAATTAATTACACCGGATAAGTGAACGCAGCTCGCCTTGGACAATCATACGATTAGCCCAATTCGAAAGACCCGCTGGATATTTCTTGATCGGACAAACGGCGGGGAGAGATAGAACTGATGGCTGTTTCGGATTCGATACAAAGTGGCCGATAAGCATATTCGGACGAGCAATAGTCGGATCGGCCGATTCGAGAGATCGACACGAATTAAACAGACGTACGTAAGTCACGCATCTCGCCCACGTGGGAAAGGAGTCACAATTGTCGCGAAGCAGCCGTAAAAATGTCGCTCGCAGTTAAGCGATTCGCAGTCGAGCGGTGGCTTACGACGCGATCGCGCCTCTCCGATACCGTACTTTCGCGTCCGGCAATCAATGCGATCGGGATCTCCCGATTCGCGCAGGCATTATATACGCGTATGCATTCGAATGCAGAACGAGTTTGCGACTTTGCGCCGCGACTCTTACCGCCGCCACGGTAAATCGCGAATGATTGATAATGATATACTGGCAAAACCGTCGGATTGTCATTAATGAAAATTGCCAAAGATGAACGACGAATGCTGCGGGATTACGAAAACGCATCTGGTGCTGTTGTTGTGTTATCCAGAATTACTTCGTATTTGGATCGCACGGACAACTGGCTAATTTGGATCTTTATGAAAATGCCTGCCTTTCTCTCTCTCTCTCTCTCTCTCTCCCTCCCTCCTCCCTTCATCATGATTGCTCAATAGATACAATCAAGTCTCCTTTCTCATTAATGTGAGGAAGGTTGATGCTCTTAATCTCTCATCAGGCCATGTGTACCCATCCACTTGCCTATTACCGTACTTCTCTTAAATTATTCATTTATGTATACAGTATTTTTCCTCCCGGAGGAGGCCGATTGTGCCTTCCCTTGAGAGAGCGGCTAATTCGGCCTCATTATCTGCTCATTTTTCCCGCTGCCTCGACGAAAACAACATTACAGCTGTCAGAATCGCGGTTCTTACGATGTCGTAGCAGAGGATGTAGCAGAAGCCAATTCCTCCGCTGGGGAAGACTTTCTTCCATAGAGCTCATCACGACGACATTATTCACGTTCAATTGACTCCTGTCTCTTTCGGGGAACAGCTTGCCGTCCATTTACTAGATCGGAAGTCCGTCATGGTCGATTAAACCATGTTGTACTCTTGCTTTGCCTCGTTTATCCACAGCAAAATGCTATTTCCACATATCGTCTATGCGATTCTTACATGTCAACTTGTCAGTCTCGCCAATGATTTGCGAGATAATTTATTGTCCGTAAATCGGCTTAAATTAGAGGGCTTTGCACCGAAACTAAACTCGATTCTACTGCTTTCCTATGTCCATCTTTTTCACGCGTGTACGCACACACACGTACACGCGCATATTCGCGCGTATCCTCACCGTTTCATTATCGTGGACAGGGAGATACGTTGCAGACAGCGCGGATTGGCGCTAATTGACGTCTTTTTCTGATGCAACGTCCACCTCGGATGCAAGCTCATGGCAAGCGCGGCTTAATTCCTTTCCTTCAGGAAACGAAATGCCGTGAAATCTCGCGTTCGCACAGTCGTTTGCAGATAACTTGCGCCCCGTGTTGGTGCGGTTTACTATCTCACTGTGCTGGTTACTTGACCGAGGCCTTAAGACAAACGTTAATGAACTCTTGATATTCGGTCGCATCGGGGTTGCCGCAGTCGTTCGATATCTCGAGCGATTCGACACTGATAATGAGTTATCGTCAAATTACGACCGCGAGGTCCGCTAGCGCGCGAGTGCGTTTAATCGTCAAGAGACAATTAAAGTCGCGGCCCGAATGAGAGGAAAAGAGAGAATTCCTCTCTTTGGATGATGCAGGAATTCGATCCAAGGATTAGAGAAAGAGGGAGAGAGAGAGAAAGGGGGAGATAGAGAGAGAGAGAGAGAGAGAGAGAGAGAGAGAGAGAGAGAGAGAGAGAGAGAGAAAGAGCGCGCGCGCGATGTGTGGTCCCTCGCGTGAATATCGCGTTTAATCCGAACGCGCCGTCTTGTGCGAGCACGGGAGGCGTTGCTTAGCGTTTATCCGGAGAAGCGATGGCTTAATTAAACGTCGGCGATGCGCCGGCGATACGTCGCGTTGTCTCGTTTATGGAAGCCTCGCCGAGAGAGAGAGAGAGGCGGTTTCTCCCGTTCGACACCCTTTGGCGATGTTTCGCAATTACGCGAAAGAAACGGCGCTATCGGGGTGGAGGCGCTCGATAACGCGCGGCGGGCCACTTTGGCGTGCATTAAAATCAGATCCACGTCGATAGCGACGAGATCGCCCTCAGCGCGCTTTGAGAATACGCTCGCGGGACATTTACATTTTCTGCCGGATCGTTCGGCGCAGCTACTTAACGATACCGCTTCTCTCGAACCGACGAACGTGACAAACAATCGTAAATATTACGTCTTATGTACGCGCGTCTCGGGGATCGCTCGCAGAAAAAGGGGGGATGGGGGTGGGGGGGGAGGGGTGGGGCCGACGGACCGCTGAATGAAACGGACCGGTTCCCGGTGTCTTCCCGCTGACGAGTTATGCGGCGCGATTAAACCAAAAGTACGGTACGCGTGTATGCACCGCAAGGAGGAAGCACGCTCGTATCGGCGAGCGGCGGCGGCGACGGCGGCGGCGGCGGCGGCGCCGTGAGGCCTGTTTTGCATAAAAATTATAAGCCGAATTAATGTTTTCATCTCCACTCCAGGCACACCGCATCGCGCATCGCGCTCTCGCTCACGTGCACCGCGGATTCGGGCGATGCGTGACTAACACCGCCGCTTTATTGCATGTTCGTGCCAATCTCCGACACCTCGGTCCCGCGGCTTTCTCACGCGCGATCCTCCGTTCCATGTCGTTATTATCGAGGCAATTCTAATACGACGAATCGCGAGGCGTATTGCGTTAGATAAGCGCGTTAATTGTGCAAGATCGCATTAACCGGTGCTAGCGGCGGACATGACGGAGCCGTTTGCACCGCGCCGCATCAAAACGACACAATAGCGCGGCATTAAGACACACAGATCCCATCGCGATGGAGATACGCTCGCTTGAGTGCTGTCAAACGCGAATAGAAACGCGTTTGTATTTGCATACGTTATGAGAGATAAAAATTCGAACAATTCCCTCCGCGTTGGGCCTCGCTCGCTAATTATAGCTAGTCGATCGAGCTATCTTCTCGCGTTACATCGCATGGAACTCAATCGCATGGCTCTACAAATACTCCCTTAACTTGTAAATTTGACGGGAAAGAAGGTCGATCCCGCGCGAGCGGGATACGGACACGAAATTCATGCATTCTCACGATATTACAGGTGGTTTGGCTGACCGCAGTCCTGTGCCCGCGGCTTGTTGCCGCCAACAATCTGACTCTATCCTTCTCATCTCGGAGGCCCAGGGAACATCCTTTCAGAGAACACATCTCTCGGTGAGTGGGGATCCTGCGGATGAGACGCGCGGGAAGTGACGATGTCCTTGTCGCATTGTCAAGATCGACTCGCGAGGGATTTGCGATTTGAATCTTCTCGAGAGACGCGTATCCAAGTATCATCTAATCGCCGCTGCATTTCCGTTTCCATTACTCCGACACGATCGCACGGCTCATTTAGCGATATTTGCGAGTAACGAGCGACGGAAACGCGACGGAAAGCTCGATGCGCGTCGTCCACTGGTATATTCGTTTTATCGATCGTGCTCGTGGTCGGCTATCTTAATTATTATCTCCGGCGTGCATAAAATGCCGATAACGAATACGGGAGGAAGTAAAGTATCGTGTACGTGAAATTTTTTTCCCCGGCCGTTACAACATTCTACCGTATAATTTAGATACGGGCTGCCAGCGTGTTCCSGSGGGRGGGGGGAGGGGGAGGAGGAATATCGGGCGGCTTTTCCGCGGCTGTGTGCTCGCCTTGCATACGCTTTCGAATGCAATTCCGGCCATGCTCGGCGTGGCGTGGCCGGAGCCGGAGCCGGAGCCAGCGCGGTTTTCTTATTCTCGCGTTATATCTGCCATTAAGCCATTCTGTTAACACAACGTCCGCGTGTCTCCGCGATTAGAATTTAATCCGACCCGGCGACCCGATTCCGTGAACGCGCGCACAATGACCGTTCGCGCTCTCGACGGGAATTAGCGACCTGCGCGAGCTGACGCGCGATTAGGGGCAAGGTGGTTAGGGGTTAGATGAGAGTAGGAACTGATCGAGCGAGAGGATCTCGATGTTCGCAGGCCAGTGCCACTGGAGTCGACGAACAAACGTATGACGTTTCGGGAGATGCAGATGACTTTGCGCAAGGAAGCAGGCGTAGACGGCCACCCGATCGACTGCTGTCCCATGGTCGAGGAAATGTCGGAACCGGTCGGCGGTCGAAATCGGGACAACATGTACGTCGAGCTTTATCGGAACGGCGATAACGTCCAGAGATTCTTCGAGTATTCCTGCAAGTCAGATGTCCTCGACAAGCCGTGCCGGTTCGTCGACTGGAGATTGAGCAACCAATCCAGATGCGTGCAAAAGTTCTCCTACACCTATGCCATCGTCGAGAATCCCGAATGGAAGGTACGGCGAGCCACCGCGATCTGCTGTCGTACTTCTATCAGGATAATATTCGTTTTTTTTTTCTTTTCTTTTCATAGACCGTAGTCGGTCTATCTGAGATGTTTTCGTGGATGGCGCTTGAGAGAATGACGAGGCACGAGCGGCCGAGCGAAATTGTGGAATGCGATTTGACCGCCGCTCAATTTCAGATCGCAGCGGAGGAGCACCGAATAAAGGAGCACAGAATGGAGGAGCACAATAGGCACCATCACCAAAAAGAACAGCAGAAAGGACGACACAAGGAATATCACAGGGAGCAACACAGGGAGCAACACAAGGACCAATTCCCCGCATTTCCCGGCAACAGCACCAGCGAGTCTAGATGGATGTTGGACTACATTAGAGTGCGAAGCGGTTGCAGCTGCGAGATGATACCCAAGCCGAAGAAGAAGAAAGTCGCGGCGATCAAGGCGAAGAAAACCAAGAGCAAACATCGCCAGCCGAGGGAGCAAGAGCAGGACTTTGAGACGTGAAGGCGACACTGCGTTCCGATGTTTCGAACATAATTGTGCGTGTAGTTTTGTTAAGTGTTAATCGTGCACGACTGATTAGAGAGACGCGCGTGCGAATGCGAGATTACGTCCGATATGGACGTGGTGCACGGATGAGGAATCTGATTGGCAATCGTCGGTTCGCAAGTGGTGGATCGTAGAAATGACAACGTTACCAACGATTGTATCATCGATTTTCTGATGACAGTGTGTTATATGATTAATTTATTAGACGCTACCGCGGTCGTGGCGCGCCGTTTTGTGAACGACGCGTCCGCCGTTAATAGATTCATATTCCTCGGTGCTTCGTTTATGAAAGTATCTTTCGTTTAGCGTATCTTTAAATGTACCTTCCTATTTATTACGCCAATCGAATAGTTACAATAGAAAATTCACGCGAGTTTACGTATCCGTTCAAATCCCGTCATGATTCCTGTGAAACTGACTTTGCCGACTTTGAAACTGCAACGAAGCAGCAATGATCGATGATCGTTAACAAGCTTGTAAATCCAGATTTCTAGTAAGACAAACGTACGTCTTGTGGGATGTGCGTTTAGCTTCGTCCTGATGTATTAATCTAATCTTCGATTTACCAGCGGCCAGTTTTCATTCTGTGTACTCTATTGCGTGTATATTTTAAATTCATGTGTATTAGATAGCTCATATACGATTAATTCTAATAGGATATGGTATTTCGATTAGTATTACAATTTAACTAACTGCGTCTATGTATACATCTATAGATCTGCAATGTACTTTGTTAAGACAACGACGAGGGTGCAAATTATAGTCGTATTCAAGATTTATGGCAAAGTATATTCAATTAATATACAATTCGGCGTAGAAAGCACTGACTAGAATGGATAAATAACGTGCCAACACCCATGACAAATATTAATAAATCTGATTATGTCGTGAAAGATGCAGGAAGCTGCTTATGTGAAATTATTAACGATAAGTGTTTCCCCCGTGCAGATTCTCATTGCGCCTTGACGTGATGTTGAAAATAATACCGACGATGAACGCGATAATCATCCTACACCTCTCTCAACTTTTTGCCTCACGCATTGATAATAATCGGGCACTCCGGACGTGCAATATGGATTTGCGGAGATTTGTATTCGTAATTTGTACGTGTACCGTCGAAATAGCTCTACGTTAACGCTACGTTAATTCCGAGATACTTGTAACACAGCAGCTGTACATATTCTTGTGCAGAAAGTAGGCAACTTGTTGTTTTATGTCACAATGTTTATGTGTGTTTCATAGCATGTTATTCTCCTATGCATATTATACTTCTCTTCATTGTAACTGCCGTATTAAATAGCTTAGCCTCGACTTCAGGAGTCGATAATATTCGTTGTATTATATGTAATAGTCACGTAACGCCGTCAATATGCCGTTATGTTTTCTGTATTCACCGTGTAAACATTGTACATAAACGTCCATTAATACACTTGTTATAAAACCTGAAAAAGATAAACGCATTTTTCTTTCCCCCTCCCCCCTCCCCCACGATATATGATTCTCTTCGAGCGCAGGGATCGACTAAGAAACAGAAGATGGAATTTTTAGCAAATCTTTTTGCTAAAAAACGATGTATAAAAAAAACGTACGATTTACGAACTCGCATTAGAAGTAAGGTTATGCATCTATACGCGATCTGCTGTTCCCACCGCATCAGTTGCATTGAGAGGGCGACACCGTACAGCGCGAGCTTTCGGCAAGGCTAACGGCAGCGATTTTCGGAATTTCCAAATCGTTGATTCGCGTTATCGAATTGATAATCGTAAATATTTGACATAAAATTCGACATATCGACACGCATTGTAATTTGAAATAGCAAATTAACTGCGGCGATTCGTTTGACATGTCGGATTTTTCGATATTCGTCGGCGACGATATCGACTCAAGAAAATGAATTTCAGATATTGCAGCGAACAACCAATATGGCCGAAATAAAAAGTTATAAGAAACCGCAATTGACGCAATTACGTGGTATGAGAATAAATAAATGCGTACATACATATATACATACGTATATGATGATAAATTCGTGTCGTGAGCTGCTTTTCCAATGCTCGTCAGCGGCAGAAGACAAGGACGAAATTTGTAACGGGTTGAAATTTCGAATCGCCCAGAAGCAGATCGCCGAGAAGATACGAACGCGGCAGCGAACGAAAAATCACGGTAATATCACGCGATGGCGATCGTATATGACATTCACGATACAACGAGCATTGCAAGGAGATGTTTCTGATCACGTCGCGCACGAAATTCACTTTTAAACGGCAAATCATGAAAGATACGCGAGTAATTCGAACGCGCCTCCGCGACCCGCCATGGCGCCGTTCGATAACTGAGGCGATTTGAATGGGAGATTGCGATTCTCGAAGTATCGAATGATCATCGAGCGGACCAATCGCAATGCATTTGATTCGATTATCAGTTACCACTGCACTTCTTGTTTTCGATACGAATGAACTATCTTTAAACCTTGGAGCGAAGATTTACGAGAGAGGATGAGGAAAATAAGTACACAAAGTGCAATTAACAAACGAGCTTTTATTTGATACTAAAACTAAAATTGTGACCATCACAGCAGATGTTATAAATAATGAATTATCATGAAAAATATTATTAATACTGCTAATTATATGATCGATCGCCTCACGTATTTACATATTCCTTCTCCGGCGAGTGCTATCGGTGTCGCCTGTGCAGATGCATGCATTTACCCCGAGGCCTTTCGGCGCGTGCGGTCCTGGGAATGCGGGCGGTCGTGGGACGGATGACAGTTTGCGGCGAGGAGAGACCGCGGTGGGTTTACGTTGTGGCGTGTCGGCGTTTCTCGGCGTTTTCGCGGGAACCGAATTCCATGCGAGAAGCGTGCAGCGAAGGAAAATCGTGGCCAAGATAACAAGATATAACCGCGCGCGGTAAAAAGGCGAGGACGATACTGCACGCGACGCGACACGATTAAATGAAACGGGGCAGTATCTGAGCAAGTACCGCGTTCCGTGTGCGAGTATGTCCATGGATGCTACCTTGGACGACGTGCCTAATGTCGCGTCGAGGCTACAGAATCTGCGGTTGACGAGCCACCGCGAGGACGACCGCGACGCAACAGAGAACGCGGCGGGTGACATCACGTCGAGCAGCGGCGGTGGAAACGCCGGGCCGTCGTCGTTGTCATCGTCGCATTCCTCTTCTTCGCGGGGACCATTGCGGAATATCACTGCAGATATCATGTCGCAGACACGACGCGCGCTCAACTTCGTCGGTGACGAGGATCAACCGACAAGTTCGACTGTCGCGCGAACTGATGCTTCTCTTCCGAATGGCGATAAGTAAGTTTCAGGATGATCCGCGGCAAACGTCGATCCGATCACGTGCTTGCTTATATTGTGTTGCACATATCATGTCAGTTCGTTATTTCTTCTAAATTTCTCTCTCTGGAAATACTAATACGAGATACTTTAATTCTACTTTTGAATCTTTTAGTCGACCACCCACTAATGCGGCGAATACATCGTATCTGGAGGTGCGACCGCAGAATAGCATCGCTTTGGAAAACTCGCACGCGCAAGATCAATATCCGACGGTCATGTACAATTGGCAGGGCACAAAGGCGACGATGCGCGAGAGAATCGCGTTTCTCTTCAACAACGAGATATTGTCAGACGTGACTTTTCTGGTTGGGAGAGGGGCACAACAGCAACGTATACCAGCTCATAAACTAGTCTTGTCCTGTGGAAGCGCCGTGTTCGATGCAATGTTCAACGGAACGCTCGCAACAGCTTCCTCGGAGATAGAAGTACCTGACGTAGAGCCAGTCGCGTTCCTGGCCGTGCTACTTTTTTTATACACCGATGAGATACAAATAGATCCTGAAACTGTGATGACGACACTGTATACTGCAAAGAAATATGCAGTGTCGGCTTTAGAGAAGCATTGCGTCGACTTCTTGAAGACTAATTTAACCAGCGATAATGCCTTCTTATTGTTGACACAAGCCCGTCTATTTGATGAACCGCAATTGGCCTCTGTATGTTTGGATACGATAGACAGGTTTACGACTGAAGCCTTCAATGCAGATGGATTTACAGATATTGACATCGACACATTGATGATAGTTTTGGAAAGAGACACTCTTCATGTTAGGGAATCTAAGCTATTTCAAGCTGTTTTAAGGTACACTATAATATTATAATGTGCTTTATAGCTTATTTATTCTCTCTTTTTTCATATCACATCATATCGAACTTTTCATTTTTATTTTTCATCTAATGTTTATTTTGATTTCCATCTTAATGACTTGAATCTCTATATAGGTGGTCGGAAGCTGAATGTGTAAGACGACAGATACCAGTTACTCCAGAAAATCAACGTTTGGTTTTAGGCAACGCTCTATCTTTAGTTCGCTTCCCACTCATGTCAAAGGAAGAATTTACAGCAGGTGCGGCACAATCTGGTTTGTTGAACTATTCCGAGGTTAGTACCACAGTACAATTTCCATTAACTTAATTATCTGTGATTTAAAGCCAGGTATATTACACCTTCTAGTTTGAACATTGAAAAATTTTATATCTATTGACGTTTAACAAATCAATTTTGTAGATCCTGTCTTTATTTTCATATTTCATCCTGAATCCTAAACCTTCAGTGGGGTTTCAAACGGTACCGCGATGTAGTATAACGGGCAAGGAGCAAACTGTATGCAGATTTCAACATACCACAAGCAAATGGGGATATTTTGGAACTAGTGATCGTATTCGGTAATTATGACTTGAATTCCATATATATATATATTTAATAATGATGCATGTTATTAAGGAAATATTTTAATATCCAATATTTCTCAATCCAGATTTAGCGTGGATAAACGTATATTTCTTATCGGCTATGGAGTTTACGGTAGCATGCAAAAACCAGCGATATATGATGTGACAATGGAATTGATTCACACCGCGTCAGGGAAAGTGATAGCTAAGAATACAACAAGTTTCAGCTGTGATGGATCGAAGTATACGTATCGGATAATGTTCAAAGAATTAGCAGAAATCTTACCAAATACGATTTATACAGCGTCAGCAACTTTCAAGGTTTGAGATTTTGTATCTCGTACATGGATTTATTTGATTACTAATTAGAAAGGATTTATGAAGAGTTAGAAGTGATTTGTGAAAAGTTTGACATGCATTATTTTCAGGGGCCATTATCTTATTATGGCATAAAAGGACTGAAAACGGTATTGATGGATTATGATTCGGGAAACGGGAAAGTTAAATTCGAATTTAGTAGCGAGATGGGAGACAACAATGGTACGTCCATCGAAAAAGGTCAAATTCCCGAGCTTATTTTCTATACGTAATATCTTGAAAATAACATTCCTCATGTTTGCTTGGCTAATTATCCACAAAGATTAATTCGATTGGTAGACTAAAAACATCGCTGATTGTGGTTTTGCCGGGTTTCGTCAATTATACATCTTGTGATCGTTTTTAAAGTAGCGATTTATTTTAAATCATCCACTGGCGTGCTAATGGAATTAATGGAAACGAAAATATTGAAGAATTTTTCATAATTTGGATTGAATACAATGCAATCGGTAAACTGTTACATATACATAATAGTTACAAACAAAGTTACAATTTCATATATAGCATATATGAAATTGCGAAATATATATTCTTTGTCTTTCGGAATTTAGATATTAAAATTATCTGAGCATATGTCGATCCAGTGCCAGTGTTTATTATTAATTAATTATACAAACAAGAAGTCAGAAGCGGAGATGTACAATCTATTTTTCTATCGTTTTAATTGAGATCTGTGTAAACCAAAAATATAGTTATATAATAATGTTAAACGATCATGATTAAGTACACATACATATATTTACATATGATGAAATCATCGTCTGTATATCTTAATTTTGCCTAAATATTTTGTTGATATGTGTACTAATGTTACTTGAAATCATGAAATATTAAACGAATGGCACTCCAATGCAAAAGCAATTGCTGCAATAAAGCCTAAAACAAGAAGTATTTTTTAGTGAAAGTTAGTATATTTTAATAGTCGCATTGCACAGAGCAATGTAGATCTTGTAGATCTAACCGTACGAAAAATAGTCGGAAAAGTAATAAATAGAAAACAGAACACCATTTTGATTGTTCTCTCTGATAAAGTAACATTGATTTACTTATCGAAACTCTACTTCTAATATAGAATCTAATATATTTCCGTATTCTATCAAAGAGAATATATATTTAAATTTTGGCTTTTGTTAATAAAAAGTACTCTAATAATTGTTATTCTTAGCGCTCTTAGAAATAAACGTACATACGTACTAATTCGATACTTTTTTTGGAATAGCGTATACACATATGACTTTTATTCGTGATTATATTTAATATTGAAAAGTGTATATTATAATGTTACATAAATAAAGAATTTATTCCATAATGTATACTATTTTATTAGATATGCAAAGCATTATATTCTTTTTTCTCAAAATTATTTTATAATTCATTTACGATTGAAGGCTGTTGATTTATTATTGGGTAATAATTTGCGTATGAAAAAAATTAATTCAATTTATAATTAATAATTATTTATAATTAAATTATATTATTTAAAAATAAAAAAGAATTAATTGCCAAATCGTACTATCGTATTGTTTAATTTTACACATTTTAGTGTTAGTAAAGATATCTACTGAATCCTTTTGAATTAATTGAAAAAAATGAATTTGTAGCCGTGGCGCCATCTGTGAGAAATATGAACTTATTCTTCACTGAATACTGCAGAAATTTTGCTACAAACTCTCTTTAAATAAAAAAGAAACGAAATGAGACAGTAGTGCGACTCAATATAGAGTCAGATGCAACATTTATTTGCAAAATACAATTCAATTATAATTGAAATAACGTTTTTATTTTCGAATACAATTCACTTCACATTTTTTATTTGCGAATATTATTCAATGGAGCAATTTAGGAACATTTTTATTTTTTGACATATCACTCAGCAATGAGAGAAATCTAATTTTATGTCTAGAGAGAAAGAGGATTACAATATTGAGAGTCTCATAGTATTTATTTACAAGATTTCGGATATATAATTTAACAAAATCTCGTTATTTTAAGACAAGAAAAGATGATAGCTATTGCAAGTATAGAAAAATAAGAAATTTTGATTTTTCTTAATCTACACATTGTTTTACATCAAGCAAACAGTGTGCAGGCTCTTTAAAGAGGAAGAACAAATGGGGAAATTGGATTGACAGCAGCATTGAAAAATTGAAAGTATATTGAGAGTTCGAAATCGGCTAGTAGTTTTACTAAATTCTAGTAAACTGGCATTCCAAGCTGCAATCGAAACATTGGTAGGTAGGTTACACTATTGTATACACCGTGACCCAGTGGTGTTAGTCACAATTGAGTGAATCGTATAGTTGGTTGATACGGGATATCTTATTGCTTCGCAAATAACATTCAATCGTTTGTACCCATCAAGTATGTAATCGTAGCATATTTTAATGTAGCTTGCAGCCAAAAATACAATCATTAGGCATTCGTAAGACGAGTGCCGTGATCGCGCGATTTCTGTTTTATATGTCATAAGATAACCTATATCATTTTAATGATTCATGATCTGTCTGACGTTTGGAACTTCGCGGCCAATCTTAACCAAGATCATAGCTCTCTCCGTAATTGTTGGCGTAATTGATTTCTAATACAATTTTCATTCAGCAGCTGAAAATGTCAAAATCATGAGGATTGCCGTATTAGTTCCAGTAATATACATCTCATCTCTATGGCCAAGGGAAAACTAAGGGGTTCTGACTCCAATAATAAGGTATATACGGATATAGTAGTATATAACGTATATAACTTGCATTTGTACGTATTCCTTTAAATATTCATACAGTCTCTTGTGTTTTTAGATAGCAGCGTCGAATGCAACATTTAAAAATGGAGAAACATATACATTGGAATTTGAGATTAATGAGACACCACCCAGTGCTAGAACATTGCTTACCAAAGGTTATATACAAGATGAAATTAATTCGTATTCAGGTATATTTTTTTATGTAATCTAATATACATAGAAAATATGGGTTATTATTACATTATTATATATAATAATAATCCATATGTGTTCCGTCGATATTTCGACATTATATTAATTTTTAGGAGCGACTGTATCAACACGTGGACGTTTTATGACAGAACAGGAGAAGCTGCGTTGTCCGAATGAGAGGCCACTGTATCTTTATATACAAGGTCATACAAAACATAATGTCGACTGTACGTAGATCATTGATTTCTTCTTGATATTACCAAATTACAATTAAAAATTGAGACTTAATCATCGTTTCATTTAACAGTGGCGATACAAAAGATCAATGAAATTATTAAGACGGAACATCAAAGTTCCTTAAATAGGCCAAGCAGATTTACAAATGCTCCACCGCCTCTTATGAGTTTACATTCCGGAGTTACAACTGTGGTAAGCATCTTTATCTTATATATTTTATTGTAACAGATGTTTTGTATGATATCTATATACTAATTTGTTATCTATAAATTGATAGGAGAAGATCTGTGTTGGTATCGAGAATGCGCCACAAGGCTTTGATTTGCGTGGACGAATATTAGGGGTTGGTGATGCAAATTTAATGTATATTAGGAGCGAGACAGGAGCAGTTGTAAGGTTAAGAGGTCGTGGATCACAATTTATAGATTCAATTTTAGGAATGGAATCTCCAGAGCCTCTTCATTTGTATATAGAGTAAGATTGTTTGAAAGATATTATGTTATTCAATATTATAAAGTGATAAATCGCAATTGATAAGCTCCTGTTTGCAGACATCCGAAACCAGAGACATTGCAGAATGCAAAGCAGCTGGCGATTAATTTAATACAAACGATACAATCTGAATTGCAAACTTATATTCAGCAACAACCGCCGCCAGTACAATCTCAACAAGTTATAGAGCAATCGCAGATACCACAAAGTATGTTTATTAAAGTTTCGATAATATAATTAGAATAATTTTTTATTTATGTACATCATATAGTAATTTTTTCTATTTATAGCCCAGTTCCAAACTATGAACATCGGTACCTTAGGTCAGCCGAATGTAGTCACGATACAACATCAAGGTACATATAAGTTATACATTTATATATGTAATGCAGTTGTGCATTAATTGTAAGGAGTTCTCTTCGGTCGTACGCTGGAGACTGCTGAAACAATTATCGAATACTCGGATGTGGATTTGAGTGGAAATTGAATACTCGATGTTGAGCTTCTATTATTTATTTTATTTATTGTTGCAATCGATACTTTGTTATCACAAAATTGCGTTCGTTATGTAAGATGTTCGACGAAAGAGTATGATTGAATTCGAATTCAAAACTAGAACCGAATAACAATAGACAAAGACTCTATAAGGTGATGTTGGCTGTCGTTGACAATCGTTCGAAAAATGAAAGAAATCGCGATGTATCATCATTCTCCCCTCCCCAAGTTATTCAATTCACCCGGATCAGAAAATAAGCCACCTTATCGCATTTCAAAATCTAATGATTCCTTAAAAAGCGGCGGCGCAAAAGGCAAAGACGCTGCCAAAAATGCGAACAATAATCAGCTATTAAGAAATTCTTTCCTCAAGCAAATTTTGTTTAACAGATATCATGCAACATCCCCAAAGTAATGTTGTAACATTACCTGCAACGATTCTCACAGCTACTGTGGCTGGTAATCCAGGGCCTGGAGTCTCGGTTCCTCCTCCGGGAGTGCATATACCATCTCATACTGGACCATTAGTTCCACCTCCACAAGCTCAGGTAGGCGGCTGAAATTCTGATCGAACGCTTTATACCATTGCATAAAGAAATCTAACGCAAATGAATAATTTCTATTTGTAGGAAATACAAACCTTCATGCCACCGCCACCGGTCGGACAGGTACAATTAATTGGTCCCCCATCGACAGTAAGCCAAGTTCAATACCAGATACATCCCGGTCAACCGTTACAAATTCAGGGTATTCAACCAGGATCACAATCATCGCCACAACCCGTTGCACAAATGTATGTAATGAGTCAGCCACCACCACAGGGTCCTGCACAACCTAGCTTTATGACGACTGGCAACGCACCAGCAAATGGCGCGGTCTCCTATGTATATACGCAGCCAAGCGCAGTGCAACGGCCTGCCACACCGTCGCAGGGCATCATTGAGACTGTCAATGTCAATCTGCAACAACCGCCGCCTGTATCGGCTCCTCTCAACATTACGCAGCAACCACCTCCGCCTCCTTTATTGCATTTACATTTCCCACCGCCCAATTTCCCGCCGAATCAACCGCCACCTCCTGTACCTCAGACTTATCAGATACAGTATCAACAAGTACAGGCATCTCCTGCGTCACAATCACAGACGCAATTCGTTCTACAGCCTGGCGATCCTATTGTACCACCACAACTACAACAGAATCACGAACAGTCTCAAGCAGTTGCTCAGCACATTATACCACCGCAATTCGAAGGCCATCCGCCGCCGTTCCATCTGCAGGTACCGCCGCCACCATCCGCGCAAACTTTCCTAGTGCCAAATGCTCAGTCACCGCAGCATCATCCGCAACCACCGCTTCCACCCGGTGAAATCCAACATCAGCAGGAGGGTCCGACGATAGAGCAAGGACCATTGCCGCAACCGGTACCTCCGCCACAGATCGTGCCGCCGCCATCGATCGGCCAAATGCCGAATTCTATGAACATTCTCACTAATGTGCCACCACCTACACAACCACCGCCGCCGCAGAATGCTGCACCATGGCTCTATCAGCAACAGCAGCCACCCCAGCCGCAAGGACAGTTGCAGGTAATGATTTGGAACATCCAATATCTCGTTGTATGCTGGCATATCTCGTTGCTTCTCGTTATATTCCAGCAAGAAGATTTGATTTCTTGATTTGATTCCTTGATTTGATTTTTTGTTTTTAATTACTTGTAGATGCAAATACCGCCGCAGAATATACCTTTGCATAACGTACCGCCGCCTCCGCAAGCCCAGATACAATATCACCCGCAGCATATACAATATCAAAATGGTCACATACCGACGCAGCTGCATTATACAATGCAACCACCACATCAACAATTCGAGCAGAAACTCGATTCGCCAGAACAACAGAAGTCGCACGGGGTAAAGAGAAGATTCTCGGACATTGAAGGAGGTCAGGTAAAGTACCAGAGTTATGCCAGAGTGAAATATAATAGAACGATATTCGCATATGCTAATCATACAAATCTCCTTTGAATATGCATCGCAGGAACCATCGCCACCGTACCAATGCGCTCCGTTACCTGCGCAACGTCATGGCACAGGGTAAGTCGACAATTATACCATTATTTTTATGGATAAAAAACGACGTATATATTAATGTAAATTTAATAAAGTTACGTTATGTACTCCTTGTACGGATTGTGCAAATCATGTACATTCCATTTTTGCACGATACAAAAAGTACGTAAATTATGTAACTATGTAACTTCGCTAATAATTTCATATGTTTAGCCATGTACCTTGGTAGATTGCGAATGGAAAAGAGCATGTGGAAAGTCTACCAAGTGTAAAATTCATATTATTGTTTGACAATTTCCAGAATCATAGGGTATTGTAAACGTAAATTTCAATCGAAAATTAGAATTTTATTGAAGAGAAACTGATGATTAAAAAAAGAAAGAAATAAATGCTTCAAATCGCTTACGCTTCACTTGTAGCAAACGCAAACTTATACATTATTGTAGAATTATATAAATTACATTTATACATTATAGAATTACGTAGAATTACATAGAATTATATAGAATTGTAAAATTACATGAAGAAAATGTAAGCTATTTTGTTGTTTCTTTACAGAAAACCCGTTTTTATATTACGAAATATCGTAATAATGTTAAAAATTATAAAAATGATGATTTAAATGCTATATGAGACTTTTTGTAGCAAATAGATATATCACTGTAATTCCTGAATCTTTATAAGATTCAAGATTACTTGATAATTATAAACGAGATCTTTATTGGTTGTAAGATCCAGATATATCCATCGATGTATTGATTATTTATTGAAAAAATTATATTCCGTTTTTGCAAATGATTTAATTTCATGGGAAGTTTGAGCTTTTCACGTTATTTATTAATATTTGATGATTTTGTAATCATGGATGTATCTTGTTCTTTCATAAAACATCAAGTTTTTTGTTTGAATTATACAGTTGTACGTTTTTTTCGGAGCAATTTTATTATCTTTGCAAAAACAGAGAGTGTAAAGATAATATGAAATAATATGAAACTTACATTTTCCTCATGTCCATCCATGATTCTAAGAGATCGGAATCAGCAAATACAGCTTTTGCCAGAATCACTAATTATATGTTCTCTTAGCATAAGCGATAAGAGCGAAAAAAGGTGGAATGCAACACAATGTATAGTTGCTACTTCGCAGCTATAACAGCAGTTAAAATAATTATGCAAATGTAGTTCGTAATGTCTCGCGATATTACGATTACGTTCCCGAGAACGTTGTAACGTAAGTTCCGACATCATTAACTATGGTATCTGGTAAGACCAGATATTTTCCATATTTCAGAAGTATCCGAGGGTGTGCATCAGGTGATATTTGTCTTAATGCTTGAAAAGTTTACGAACCGTTTACTTTGAATTAATAATTCGCACCTGCATTGTTTAAACAGAGAAGGTGATCGACAACAGCAAGTCGTGCACGGTCCGTCACCCACACCCGCGGGCGTGCCACACGGAGATCGAAACAAGATGCTAATGCCACCTCCACATCCAGGTCTGTAACTAAGAGTATTTAACGCGAAAAAGTGCTGGATCCCTTATGGAAATAGCAAGATGCAATATGTGTCGCCATATAAAGAAGATATGAATGCCAGCGGAAAGATTGCATTTTCAAAGGATGCTTCCTGATTAATGAACTGGATTCCTTCTTGAACACAACTTTGTTGCTAGCGATTCATACTTTTTTGTTGGTAATCCTGTAAAGATATCTAAGAATGTAATCTGTAATATGTAATCCGAAAGATAATTAAATCGAAAAAAGTAAAAGATAAAGTATCTATAGGTGTCCAGCATTGTTTCCTTAATACTCTTAGATTGTAGTATATTATTAATGTAAATAATATTTTGTGATAAGCGTAATTTAATATATACAAATATATACATATATATATATATATATATATATGTATGTATGTATGTATGTACATAAAAAAAGATTTTTCTTGATCTTTTGATTTATATCTTAGCGAACTGCTTTTTTATGCATTTGTTGAGGGCATATTTGCGGAGACGGACATCTGGCAGTGTAACCTTGGATTATTGCGATTTCATCACAGAACGCTTTTGATGTATCATCCTGATTGAGAATGACATGATATTTCATCCTCAAAAATTTTGTCATTATTATTTTAGACCAGATCGAAATCTGTACTACGTGTATGTAACGTGTTACATACATATGTACAATCGCGAGGTTATATGTGCGTGTGTCTATGTGTGTGCTCCATATTAATTTCAATGCTTTTTTTTCATATATATATATAATGCCTTTTTTATTCAATAAATCTGCGTTTTCAGATGCAAGTGTAACCTGCAATTTTTCACTTCAATATTTCTTTGTCCGGCATTTAACCATGCTTATTGTTATCAGGATTCTGTTACACAAGATTTGTTACACACACACACATATATATATGTATATATATATATATATATATATATATATATATATATATATATATTTAAAATATTATTACTTTTAAGTTTGTTCCGTGCATCTTGGACTTTTATATTACTATATTAGGAAAAAATGCCGATTATTCAGGAAGAATACAGATGACTATCAACGATAAATACGAAAACGATAATATGATATACGCATGATATAAGTTATGTCATCTCTCTTGTTGCAGTGAAAAACTTGAGCAGTTGCATAGTGGAAAGTGCAGGGGAGAAATTTAAAAAACAGTTTTAATAAATAAAAATTTATTTTACAGATAGTATATATACATATATATATATATATATATATATATATATATATATATATAATAATAAACTTCAAATTCTTAGTGAGACCGGTAAGCGGTAACCACCAGATACACGAGATTATAAAAATTGCGTTGCTTGCTTTCAGACTTTAGTAGCGATCGCTAAGTTGCTACACTAATTTGGCAATGGTTAACAGCGTGAAATATTGTCTCAATTGCTATCCAAGTTTAATCTAGACTCGATAATAAGATTAGATTCGAGTTTAGACAACTAAATTTCACCTTCTTATTATTGTTGCTACAGTGATGTCTCACAAACAGCAGATGAAAATCAACGACAGTTCTTTAATGCGGATACGACATTAGTTGCCTTTCGATTAGATTTGCATTTGAATTCAGAAGACATTTGCTTTTATATTTTACGTTCACGATCAAATTGAAATTGAAATGAGATATCAATTATGTTGAACGTAACGATCTTCCTTGGTTTGTTACTGTAATATTTCATTGCATAATCTGCCAATTCGCGTTAAATACGATATATAGATATTCATTTAAGAATATATGTCGTATCTTTCTCTTCATATCATCTCTCTTAATCGTTTAGGTGAGAAATGGAACGTGGATCAGAGATACGGTGGATTAGCCTCAGGTATGTCGGGCACGTGATACGATATCGTACGCGATCATAAGTATAAGAAAAAGAATATTTCCTATATCCGTGACATGAACTGCAATGTGTGATATATTTTACGAATAGGAAATGAGCAGAACGTAATGGCGGAATCTGGGAATATTCACATCGGAAACGGTCCACCGCCCCTGCCACCTCCGCTCTCGCCGCAGGCGCCGTGGCAGAATCATCACCCTGTGAGGGTCCCTTGGGGTAGACCACCGCCGATACCGAGGGATGGGGAACTTCCACCCTGTCCTGGATTGCCTCCTATCAACATGCCTCCACCTCAGATCAGACCAAGAGGTAGGTACTTTATTCGTTGTGTCAATAATCACTTGTAGTCGCTTGCAATTTTAATTGATTAATTATTAATCATTCATATTGGCTATTAAATATTTTCACCTGCTATTCTGAAATACTTTATAAATTATATTAAAGATTATATCTTTTGAATATTCTTTAAATAATCTTAAATAATTTTAATAATATCTTTTGAATAATCTCAATGATCTCGATGAATGATCTCGAGTTTCTTTTGATGATATGAAGTGATAGATACATATCTCTCGTTATCGGTGTCTCACAGTTATACTATTTTTAGATATAAATTAGACTTTCGCCGATATTGTAATTCGTGTAATAGCGATATATGATATTTGAACCATAACTGAAACTTCGTGTGTCTTCAGGTCACGTTGACGGCAACCGTTCTCCTACTCAGAATGCCGTGTTAGAGCAACCGTTGAGTGTCGAGTACAATCAGATGCCGCCGTATACGACGAAGCCGCCGCCCTACAACGCACATCCGCTGATGCAGTCCATCTGCAATCCGCCGCCACCGCCGCCGCCGCATCACCAGCAGCCGCGGCCGCAACATCCCCCGCAGGCGGTACAGCATTATCAGGTGCCAATCTCGCAAACATATCAGCCGCCAACATCCTGTCCGCCGTGGATGAACTGAAAAAGCTGCGGATCCGCAGCAGTGTTCCTTGTTCCGGTACCTTGATGACAATTGTCAAAAATGACAAAATGACTTGTTGGATACGATGCAGTTTCTATTAGTCAGAAGCATAGTGATGTGATAATGATTCAGCTATGGGACATAAATTGCAAGATTGGAATCATGTTATCCATCTATGCTTTATTGTTTCTTAAAAAAATAATTATTATAATTCAACGATCTATTTGTATTATAATAATTTTCTTAATGTAGCTGTTACGATTAAACAATTTCTTCTTTAACGAGAAATTATCGAATATGTAAAAATTGTATATGTACCGAGAATATTTATATATTGTATAATATATTTGAATCGCGTATAACAAAGAAAAATATTAAGCACGAGAGATTACACAATGAAAATAAATCATGATATCTGGCAGACTTGTACAGTACAGCAGATATGTACACACAGCCGGCGAGAAGGATAATGGTGTTATTATTTTGATAAATACGGTTCTGCTATCGTACATTTATACGAAAAGTCATCCGTCTCACATCTGCACGCGAATAATCACGTTGTGATCTTTCCGTATCCCGACAAATACGTGTAATCATCTCTCCATTGTGTACTTCTAGACAGATAGATATGTACCGACGCGATATATGCGATTTTTTTATGCAAGAGCCAATAATAAATCGTTATTGCCGATTGAAAGGAGCAGATTGGATATCGATGATTCTCCTTTGGGCGCGTGCGAACGGTCGACATTTTCTGCGCGGACGCGCCATCGGCAAACAGCGGTAAAACCGCACCGTTTCCATTTGCAGCGCGAGCAATCGTCGCAATTAGCTCCCTTAAACGCCGCCGGCGGGGGAACGAGAACGGCAGATCAAATCCTCCACTGAGGCATCCGTGTTTCGAGACGGTGATGGGACGGGGCACGGCGGAGCGGCGAAATTCCGCTCGATACAAATTCGATAAAGCCGCCGCCGGTCCCGCGGGATTCGCTCGTTATCCGGATCTGACGATCCGCCGGCCGTTACGTTGGAAAACTCGCGGCTCTCGAGTTCTCTCCGCCATCGCTATTCGGATGCTTCGGAGTGGCTCAATTCGCCACGTGAAGCGAAGCGTGTTACGCGCTATTGCCGCGATGAGTTCCTATCCTGAAAGACCGGAAACGAGTCCCGCTATGGATTAATCCTCGTTCACAATGTTACAGCATTGCTATTACAATAATTTCCGGTGATAAAGGCTAGATTATAGCTTGAGTTTTCGGATTAGGACGTATAAAGAAGGATGTCATCAAATTTATCTTGTTATATTTATCTTGTTATATTTGTGATTTTGCTTGAAGATGTGTCCAATCTTTGGAGCCAATTGTTGATGACATTCTTGAAGATATAATTTCGCAAATGCGGAACGCGTGAAAATCTGACGTGATTCTTAAATGAAATCTTGGTTTAAGGACGAACGCAACGCGCTCGCATGATGCATGGGAATTGACAAACGCGTCGATTGCGGAGTATCGATTGCGGTAACCTGCTCGAAATATTTTGTAATTCGTCGGGCAACGACGGGGCAGTGACGAAAAGCACAATCTGCAGACTTTGGACGATCGAATTTCCAGGATCGATCGCCGTCAATCGGAACCGTCTGCCGAAGCGGTTACCACATCAGAGGGATGCTCGCGGCGCGAGCCATAATCGCTTTTCAGTAATGTCGCTTTGTCCGTCGTCGTCTCATCAGCTCGTGGCGGCGGCTATCGCTTTCCGACGTGCCCGTCGCAAATTTCCGAAGGATTTCGGCCTGGAGAACAACGCGATCGAATGTGGAAACTTAGGGGAGCTGTCCGCAAAAGAAGACGCCTCACCAGTAAAGCACGACCGCGTAACGGAAAAAGTAACGAAAGGCAGATCCGAAAGTGTCGAATCCTTCCTCGCGTTGTCGATGCTCGCAATTTCCTCGCTTCGCTCGATCATATCTATCAGTATCCTGTAGATTAGCTAATATCCGATTCATAGACCGAAATCGCGTACTCGTGATTCCGCATTCGCGACTTCTCCCGTCAACGCGACACGCGCGACGGCTATTTATTAAGGCGGATGCATCTCTGACGGATGCGCCTTTCCAGGCGGAAACCGCGACGAACCGCGAAGGATCCATTAATCAAGTGAGATCGAGCTCCTCGCTGGTGAAACGCGCATGCAGCTACCGAACCGATTATGTCTGTTTGGCGAGCGTGCGGTACCGCGATCATGATCATTCGTGTGGCGAGGAGGGCTACGCTTGCCGTCGAATCAGGAACATAGGAAGCGAGAACATTCCGGAGCTGCGGAATGACTGTAGCGGTGGAGATGCAGTCGATATCGTGCTGGGCGGAGAATGTGACCGGTCCGTAGCATTGAAAATGCCGAGTAACATGTAAAAGTAATATGGTTGGAGTAAAAGTGGATTCGCAAAACCGGCCGAGCGAGATGGGCTCGCATTTGCATTTGGCGACCTGTCCGTTTCGCGAATGCAAATTTCCTCCTGTCTTTCACTTCACCGCGGATCCTTCACGCGTGATCTGGCAAATGAGCCAATGATGATCGTGCTCATCGCATTGGCGCCATACAATTTTTTTATAATTAATTAATCGCTCGATCGCCGCAGCCGGTTGCGTGATGAAGGAGACGAGCGCGATGCACTTTTTTCGGTCCTACGCGAGCAGGAAGTAGAACTGCGCGTGACCGGAAGTACTTTTCATAAAGTTACCCCTGTCCCCATTCTTCAGGTACGACGTAATGTCGAGAACGGCAAATGGCGAGGCTGTCAAACCGACGGAATGCATTCCGCAATTCGCGCACTCGATGTTTTACCATAAAGGGCATTGCTCGTCGAGGCCGTGCTCGAACTTGGACACGACGAAGCTGCTGTACGACTACACGCCCCGCGAGAAGGGTGACAAGACCGCATGCGGTGATCACGAAATGTCTATCGTTCTTGAGGACAACGCGGAAGAAGTTTTCGATGACGCGCGCGGTTCGGCCGTCGAAGATTGGACGAAACTGGATGCCTCGAAGAAGCATCCTCGGAAATGCATGGATTCGACCTGCGGATGCCGTTACGAGCATCAGTATCAGGAATCTCCAGCAGATCTGTTGAGATCGTCATGCGACAATTGCCACTGCCATCATGATCATCATCACGATTGCTTCCACTGGCATTGCTGTTGTCAGCAGCGCGATGACTTCTTTATGGCCGCAAACGAGTGAGAAGATAATTTACAAACCAACTAATATTAGAATAAAACCAATATCGACATACTAGGATACCACGTATGCTAAATAACATTGAATATAAGATGTGTTTAATATTATTTAATTAATTTAAATTAACTTTCTTCTCACATGGACACATGACATTGTTGAATAATATCGAAATAACGTTTAAACGTTAAGCGAAACTGACGTGTAATATTCAACTCACGAAACGTGAAACCGATCGTGTATGCGTGCCGCATAACGTCAGATCTTCGTGCGACACCGTCGTTCCGTGAAAGTAATTCGCCAGGAATGAGGCACGGCGAGGTGGTAAAATCTGATAACGCCACCGGCCGTAATCCCCGTCCTAATTCACGCTGCTGACGTTGTACGCGTATTGCAGATGCGAGACGTCATACGGGATCCCCGACGGGAAAGCTCAGCGCAAAAGCTGGCGGGAACAGACGCGAGGCGAGGATGGTAGATTGTACGCGCGTCAGTGTTGCTCCAAGAACTACCCCGGAATAGCGTCCGCTCGTGAGGAGAACGACGAGCTGGTGCGCGACGAGAGCAACGACGAGGAGGATGAGCACGTCGGCCACGACAACGCCGACGAGGAGGACGACGACAGCGTGGCCATCATCAATCACAAGGACTCCATGCGCATCCTCGCGGAAAAATACAGCGCCAGCAGAAAGGGCCACGCTAGAAAGTGCGGCAAGCCGCAGAACAAAGCGCAGGCTTTGGAAGTCATCGATCAGTCGTGTCAATCGCCGCGCGAATCACCGCGCGAATCGTCACGCGAATCGCCCCGCGAATCGCCGCATGAATCGCCGCGCGACAAATCCACGAACGTGAAGCACGTCTGCCATTTCGCGCATTGCGGCAACGCGAAGGCGGGAGAGCGGGGCAGAGATCGCGGGCACCGACACGCGCCGCCGGAAGATGAACGCGACCGATTGAAGTGCCCTTTGAACGGGATCCGTTCTTGCTGCTCGAGCCGAGCGCCTTGCGCTCGTATCTTCTGATTCGATTCCGTCTCGTAAAACACGTCGCGGCTCTCTTACGCGCGGTTTCTCCCTCTTTCACCGACTTTCAACTTTCCGCGAGCACGCGCGTGCATGGAATCACGGGAATCGGGAAGAAATTAAAATTCATCTCAACTTCCGCCTCTTTTGATCTGATTCTTTATTGGGACGGCGATGCCGCGCGCACACGCAAACGGCAAGCGAGAAGAACTCAAGGCAGACTCACGCGCTTCTCGTTGCATTATCTGTTCCAGCAATTGAATCCTCTTTCAGGGGATGGTACCTGCCCGCCGTACCGAGACACGAAATAATGTAGCCGAGTATTAAAATGCTAAACGCTCGAGAATAAAAATTATGCAAATCAAATTTGGTCGAGTCCGTGAGTGAGGCAAGCGGTTTTAGCTGGTATCGCTCGAATGAAATTAACGTTACGCGGGCGGGCACACGAGTTTTAGCTCCTTTCGCGCTTGTAGCACGCGCGTGCCGCAAAGAGGAAGGAAGAGACACCATTTTCCATGGGGGAATCCTAAAGCTCGCCGCGCCATGCTAACGAAATTATTGGATGTAAGCACGTGCATTAAAAGCCACCGTCGCCGCAGTTGTCTCAAGTGAGTTCGGCGACCGCCAGAGTTTCGCTGCGCGCCCTTTGTGCGCCCTGTCGTCTCGTTTCTTCCTTCGCACCGTCCGCCCGCAGCCTCCGCGTTGTTAATTGGCCCGTCCGGAGAGAATCGCCCCTGGGAAGGATCCCGCCGCTCTTCTCTCTCGCGAAAAGAGTTCACTCTTTTCTAATCCCGCACGTACGCAGCTATTCCTTCGTCACGTTCCGCTTCCACCTTCGACCCCTTGATTTTCTTCCCGATTCTCCGCTGCTCAAGTGTGTACCGTCGTTAAACATGTGTAATCTATTTCGATTCCTTGGGATTTATCAAAGCTTCTTCTTCTGCTCGCTCCTTCTTCTTCTCGTATCCTATTTACACATTTGGACGTATGATAAATAAGTTTTTCTCTCTCCCTCTTTCTCATTTTCTCTCTGATGATATTTCGTGCAAATTATATTTATTAATAGAAATTAATATAATATATTAATTTATATTAATAAACTATAGCTATAAATTAATATATAATTAACATGTAATTATAAATTGACATAAATTAATATAATATAGAGCAATAATTTAACTTTTAAGTTATGAATTATTTAAATAAAAGTTAGGTCAATAATTTAAGTTTTAAGCGGAATCATTCTTCTTTCTCTAAAATAGAACGTTGGAATTTTTCAAGTATGATGAATTCGATAATTGCGATATTTTTAGGATAACTATTATACATTTTCTAAATAAAACGCGCGAAATTACCTTCCTCCGCTATACAAATGCACGTCAGCTGATTATTGATGATGCGCTGGAGTTTATCGCCGACTTTCATCAGGTCTTCGCGATTATCGAATTCCGCAGGGACATGCACGCGCTTTACGACATCGTTAACGATTTTCTTGTTTATATTTTTGATGATCGCCTGCGCTACCATCTTGGTCGAGTTTGCTGCTGGTATGTTGTGCTTGGTCTGGCGATATTTCCTGTAAGCTCTCTGCAAAAGTTCAATGATCATTATCCTATCTTAGGAGATCCTGACAAATCCTTGATGACTTCTCTTGGATTTATTCACTTGGATGGTGATAGCAGCTTTGTTAGCCTGCGCCATGGTCCGTGCTGAGTCCTCGTATATCGAGTCCAGCCAAACCGCTGGTTGAACGGTCTCCGCTGGTTCTCTTTTGTCTATTTCGCCCTTCCTCTCCTTCGTAAATCGTGAAACGATACTCGAGCTATAATCCGTTGAACTCACGTTGAATATGTCTTTCTGCACTACAAATGGGCATGAGAATAATTTTATGAGCGTCGTCGATGCGCCGAGATCCAAAGGCAGCGCGACCGTGCAAGCTTACTCATTTTCAGGTTTCTCCTGGTGTAATAGCCGCGATAAGCAGCCTGCGCAAGAGAGCAAGACGCAATAAGCATGAGACATGTTTACAACGAACGCTCAATATCAGGAGCAACGTAGCGTACTTGTATAACAATCGCGGCAGTCGATGCTTCTGCTTGCGAAGCTCCAGCCTTCCTCAGGATCTCAAGGGTCCTCATCGTCGCTCGTTGCCACTGGACCATGCCTTGGCACTCGTTCCGCAACATTCTCTGGTAATGGCTGCAAAAGGCATCCTGATCGAGGACAGAGACGCGTTTACATTCTCACGTTTGAAGCGGGCCTGGCGCGAGGCCGACGTGTAATTAATCACTTGTATTATCTTGGCGGATTTCTCCGCCTCTTCCAGCGTGACCCCGGCCTCTTGCAGGATGTTCTGGAGGGATAGCTCGCACGCTCTGTCGCAGGTTCTCTCTACGATCGAAACGGAGGAATTTCTCTCTCGCGCGCTCACGCGCGCCGCAAAATTGTTTTACTACATAATTCGTCGTGTAATTACCGTCACACACCTGCTCCTCTCTCATCGCGTCCAAGAACATACGGAATGCATCCTGAACGAAAAAGCAGAGGGAGGGAGAACGATAGAGCGGACAAGGGAAGTTCCTGAAATATTATTTAACCGCGCCAGATCCCCGTCCGGCACGCGACGCTAAATCCTATACCTGAATTTTGGGCGCGATGCGGGCGATCTGTTCCAGATTCAGGCCGCTGCGATAAAGTATGGCTACGATCGTCTGGCTTCCTAACAGGATATTGTTTACGACTTTCACCGCGACTGAAACGTGAATTACAGCACAATTAAGCGGCGGATTAAGAGTTACGGCGAACCGTAATGCCGCGCAAGCAGATCATCTTCCGCGAATCTCGCGGATTCGTAGAATCAATTGCGGCATGTCGACATGCTGTGCGCACGTGAACTGTGATCGTGTCACGTTACGAGATCTTGGACAAATTATGAATGAAAACTATATACCTTTCGCGTTCTCCCGCGTGATCAAGAGCGTCTCCACGTATTCCGCGATGAAGCAGTAAATATTCCTCGGTTGCGAGCGCAGAACCTTCACGGATCAGATAATAATTTAATCGCCCTTTGACGTGACGGCAAACCAGAAAGTAAAGTCAAATAACGATTTTATGTGGTGAACCTCGCGTGCGATATCGGAGCACAGTTCGCGCAGTCCTTCCGGGACTTTATAATATCTGGATCCCTGTTTCTGCAGCAGAACATTCATTTTCGTGATTATTGCTTCGCAGTCAGAGTTATACTTGAATTCATCGACTTTCTCTTTTTCCCTCTCTCTCTCTCTCTCTCTCTCTCTTATCTCGCGGGACGATGCGATATAATGTGAAAATATATATGCAAAAGTTGCCAACTTTCAATGCAATAGCGTGCCTCTTATGACGAGCCGAATATATAAGGTGAGCCGTAAAACGCGAGCGGACCGAATGCCCAGCTTTCTCAGAAAAAATGTCGAAATATATGTAAAAGAGGAAGAAAAAAGTGTACAAGCTAATCGATTATTATCAAACATCGAAATTTTTCGCGGACTCGGGATCATCCCGTGTGGCGCAATGCATTTCTCGATGACGTGCGCTCTGGGTTACTGGGTTATCTCGTTTTTGTGTTGTTCAAACATGTACGTTTCTCCGCTCGTGGATTCGATCTGACAATGTGTAGTATCATCCACGAATTGCCCTTTCCCTGATGCGCGATGCCATTCTCCGCAAAAAAATCCGTGGATTATCGTGGGGCGTTCCGGATGTCGATTGGACCCAGCTTGGGTCTCCACAGTCAGTTCCTCGTCGACTATGAGCGGTGATCGCTATGTCGGCGGCGCATCTCCAGTTATGAGCGCACGCATGGTCTCACTCTCGGTGGCTCTCTCGTTGCTGGTTTTACTGCCGTCGCGTGAGTAACTTACATAACGAAGTTCAGAATCCAGCTGCCGGACGTGGGTCGCGCGCCGCAAACTTCCGTGCGAGGAGCAGCTGGTTTCGCGCAAACGGAAACGATTTAATCGGAAACCGTGTTTCGATCCGCATTCGTATCTCGATTGCTCGACCGAGTTCGGAGACTCGGACGAGAACGGAATTTTACGCGTGGACGGAAGTGATCCGCTGTAAAAATTCGGCCTGTTTTTGTGTTTTGCGAACGCAATTGCGCGGCGCGCGATTGAGTACTCCGATATTCAAAGTCGGCAGATGCCTCCGAGCGATCGGTGACGATTCTCTCTCTTTGGTTTGTCCGCGCCTGAATTCAAGCTGGAATCGAGGAACCATATCGGTGATTCTCGTCTATACTGAGCGCTTGAATATTTATATGATTAATGAGCGCAGTAGTTTTTGCGGCATTCAAGGATCTTGTATAGGCGCAGCAATCGTTATACTCTTCACGCGTAGCGAAATCGGCCTTGAGGCATCTGTTTATTTCTCTCTCTCCCTCTCTCTCTCTCTCTCTCTCTCTCTCTCTCTCTTTGCGCGCATATCTTTTCTTTACTCCTAGATATAACCGGATTATGAAATTTTTCCACTGACGTCCAAGCGTTGTCCGTTCACCGCGAGCGATTTTAATATGGCCTTGCTCAAGGTCTCTCACTCTGCGTACGCGATGAAAAATCAGCGTGAATGGAGGATCAGTGAGATTTCATCCGAAAATCTGATCAGGCACAAAAATCACATCGTTTTCAGTGTTCGCGCAGTATGACGAGTCGTGGACTGCCTATAGCTATCCTGATCGATACCTGGCAGGCCCACCGGGCCACTCCAAGTGGGGCGGTCCACCGGGTCATAATAAATGGGAGGGTGACAACAGAGGACCGCCAGGTGGACGCGGTCCTCCCGGATTAGTAAACGGTCCTCCGGGAAGAAACAAACATCCTCCAGGCTGGAACAAGCTGAATGACAAGGAACCGTCTGAAGATCTTTCAGAGCCAGATAAAGAATCCGTTCATGAGCCTTCTAATAACGATCGCAATAATGATAGCGATAACAGAAGTCCATCTGGTCCGGATGGCGTACCCGATTCGAATAAACCTCCGGAGAATCGACAATGTCGGTAGGTTCTATTTTCAATGAAATTGACCATGAAAATCATTAATTTGTAATATTAACATCAACATATTTAATAATTAATATGAAATGTAAGTTTTATGATTAATGCAATCTCAAACGAAAAGGTATACTTTTTATTCTGGCTTGATTGGATGTACAGAGATATTTTACTTAATTGTTATTTCTTTAAATAGGAACGAAGAGTTTCGCTGCCGCAACAACGAATGCATACCGCGAAGTGCCAGATGCGATAATAAAATCGACTGTCAGGATTCTAGCGACGAAGAACTTTGTCTTGCGTAAGTCAAATATTAATCACGCTTGTTGTTTAATTTCAATTATGTACATATGCCATGTATGAATGAATCCGACAATGATCCTAAACTTTACTTTTATTCCTTTTTTCTTCTTTAGACACAGTTTTCCTCGTTCTTTTATTACTCGATAAATCTTCTCAATAAGTAAACAACTTTGCATACGTTCGTGGAATTGCAGAAACCGGAATCAGGAAAGTGGTTGCGTGTTGCCTGAACAGCCGGAAGGTGGACACTATCAATTGAAAGACTGCGAAAGCAAGCGTTGTACGGAACGTCCCGGTGACACCGTGCCCTTAAACAGCGTCCTTACTTACAGCTGTAAGAATAATTACGTGTTGAGCGGAAATACCATTTCCATTTGCGTCGACAACGAATGGTACGAGCCGCCTTCGTGCCACAGTGAGTCTTTTACGGTATTTATCTTTCGAGACGATGCCCGGGATGATTCAGTTATGTAACATTTCCGTCAAGAGTTAATTAATATTATCGTTTAATTATCAGAGCGAAGGCTTTTGTAAGGGATGAGCTCTTCTTACATATGACGAAATTTAGCTCGCTTACCATCTTCGACGTTTGTCTTCCCACAGAAGTGTGTCCGCCGCTGAACAGCACCACCGTGGACATCATCTGCAGCTATCACGGTGATGTGGTATCCTGTAGCGAGCGCATCGTGCCCGGTACACGGGCTACGCTCGCCTGTAAATCATCTTATAAATTACCTTTAACGAACGATCCGGCTTACAGGGAGATCACGTGTCTCGAGGATGGTTTATGGGATCGGCGTGTTTTTCGCTGTCTGCCAGGTGAACGCAATTGCCATTCGTGTTTACGAGATCGAGCTGGAAAATACGCAGAAGCGTCAATGAATCTAATTTCTTCCGCACTCTATATTTGTTGGATTTGTTGGCTTTTAAATTACTTCCTAAAGTTTTCCGTTTGATCCTTTTGCGATAATTGTCGGCGTCGATAATTCCTGCTATTCCTGTATTTCCTCGATTCGTGATTCATGGATTTGCGTAATATCGCGACGCGTCGCATCGCGTCACGAAAATCTCAAATGACATTTTGTATAATTAGAATGCGGCACATCCATTGCGCACGGCAATACTCTGATTGTAAACGGATTCGAGGCCAAAGTGGGAGTGTTTCCTTGGCACGTGGGCATTTACGCCAAGAAACAGATGGCCCAATATGAACAGATATGTGGCGGTACTCTTATCAGCAACAATCTCATCGTATCAGGTGAATCATCGCGAGCGCGCAAATTTCCTCTTTGTTTCTTTTATTCATCCTTCTTATTATGCAATTCCCCTCATGCGTGACACGTACATTCAGCGGCCCACTGTTTCTACGACGAGATCTACAACGAGCCGAAAAATGCATCGGATTACGCCGTGGCCGCTGGCAAACAATATCGCGACTGGGACGCCAACGAAGAATACGCCCAAAAGTCCATGGTGGACAGTATCCAATTGGGCGGCCGTTACATAGGGGCGAGGGGTAATTTCGCCGAAGACATCGCCCTGCTGAAGCTGAGGACACCGTTCGAGCTGACTGCTCTCGTGAGACCCGTCTGCATGGACTGGGACAACATATACGAGCGAGAGCAGCTGCAACTGGGCCAAGCCGGCAAGGTAACGCGTCCGGAGTATCAATCGCGGGAAGCGACTAAATTGGCCGCCTTAGAGCACAGTTTAATTAATTGCTGTGGATGGGGCTCAGCGTCCGGCGAAAGTACACGTACACGGGAAACTAATAGTTGCAAACTGCATTAACGATTCCGAGCTAAACTTTGACCGCGCATTACATCGTGTGCGCGTTAATTGCGCATACGCGCGCAAGCATGCGCGTGTTCTCGGATCGATCTAATTTTTCTAATTTCAAGCGCGCCGTTTTCGCTCGCGGCTTACGAGCAGGCGGGACCGGGCGCAAAGGAAAAACGTAAAATGGACACGTGAAATTGCCAACGTCCCTCTTCAGGTGGTCGGCTGGGGTAAAGACATCCAAGGCGAAGCCGCCAGGATTTTACAGGAAATTGCTATGCCGTTCGTGCCATATCACCAGTGTTTGTCCGCGGTACCCTCTGATTTCCGAGGATTTATCACATCCGACAAGTTTTGCGCTGGCTACTTGAACGGTGAGTTCACATGAGCGAGGTTTCATGTTGCTTATGCGAAACGAAAAAGCATCGTAGCATATGCTAGATCATCGATCTGATGATATCATTGATAATGATCGCTTGTGAATCTTGTGATGCTCGTGGCTTTTTGTCATGCGCGTTTCGCCTCTTATCATCTTTCATAATCATATATAATGGAGATAATTGCGCGATTATCAGGTTCCAGTGTCTGTGATGGAGACAGCGGCGGCGGCCTTAGCTTCGAGAAGAACAATCTCTGGTATCTTCGCGGCGTCGTCAGCGTAAGTCCGGCGAAAGGAGACGGTTGCGATTACAACTCGTATGTCGGATTTACCTCTGTCAGTCATTTCCGCGATTGGATTCGTGAGATTTATGTCAGTGATACGTAAACCATGCGATATGAATCGATCGAAGATGGAATATCTCGCTGATATCATCGAATCTGCAATAACGCGCCAAACGAATGGACGTAATAATGAGAAGACATTGCGGATTGATGATTTACATCGAATATGCGAACATGAAAAAATAAAAATAAAGATTACATGTTACCTTGCGATTTGTGCGATAAACAAAATTGATTTTCATACCTGAAACTTAATGTTGCTTAATGTCTTTATTAAATATCACTTATGAAAGTTGAAAGTACCAGAATGTATATATGTCAATTGCCATGATGTAAACAAATGTAAACAAATAAATAAGTCGTTATTTCTAATAATACTGTCATTGTTCCATAATAGACTCATCAATCTTTCGGTCTTAAATGAGTATCTTTGTCCGGATTGTGATTATAGGTGCGAGTAAGACTCTCGCAATAGCGGCGTTTACTGCGCTTTCATGTATTCTGCACATACGTTAATAAATTTTTTATGTTAGACGCGATCAGACGCGAATCGAGCTACATCGAAACGCAATCGAGCGGCGAGCGTTGTGACGAATGTCCGGCAGGATGGTTTTATCTCTGACAGAAATCTAAATTAGTAACGTGTTGTTATTTACAGCACCGCCACGTCGCGCACATTCGTAACGCGGAGTCCCACGTGTCGTCGGGAGGAGACTTTTTATATATTTTTTTCTCGTTGTTCCGATGTATCGTATCTCCCACAGGAGTCTCCCCAACGGTATCGGAATTATCTCCGATGGCATCGATACCCGCATGGACTTTGTTTTGCGAACTTACCTATCTTCTCTCGATAAATTGAGTTCCAAAGTCCGACGACGCATCGCGGCTGCAGCCATTTGGGCTTCGTCGTATTTTTCGCGAATTCAATGCTTGAATTACGCGACAATTGCGCGGGAAATAACTAAGTATCGAACGATACTTACTGCCGTTAAAATAAATTGCCCACAATAATTACTTTGAAACCTGCAAATTTTGTCGGTTTTTAAGATTTCTTCCAGAGATCGCAAGACAATTGTTCGAGTACGGAAGACGAAGTCTCGACTTCAAAATGGCTAAGATGGTATTTTCCGCTCTATCGAATTGTCTTTTGCATGAAGATCAAAGGCAGATTGTCCTGCTGAAAATTTCACGACTCTGCAGCATTTTCTACCTCGAAATGCATGCTCGAACATGCATGAGGAACAAATGTGCTGTCACCTGTCAGAGAAAGTCGACATTGCAGCCGAACTAGGTACTTCCAAGTCCGTTCCTCGCACATCCGCCTTGCTGCACGTCTCGGACACGAGTGCGCGTGGAAACGGATGTGCTGCCGTCTACCGAGGAAAGTCGATCTTACAGTCGAGTGTGACTACTCCCGAATTATCTTTGCGCGTCCATCATGTCGCATCTCGAGCATGAATAATTGTGAAGACGAATATGCTGCGTCTTATTATCTCCTTTGCCGAATTTTCCGAATATCTATTAGAACAGAGATATAAAGATAGAAAACAGCAATTCTGCATAATAGCATAATTTATATATATGACGCAAATAGATATTGCATATATTAAATATATTTAATAATATATGCGACATTACAATCTTAATTAAATGTTATTTGTATTTACATGAAAGTAATTATTTGTATTTGTACATCGAGGGATCGAGATTATTAATTTTAGATGATTCTGAAATAGACCTTCTCTTACGGATAATCTTTTAAATAAACAGCTAACTAGAGTTTAATTTGTAATTACAGTGTAAAAGACTGTATTGCACTGTACTGTAATACTTTTTGTTCTGCTTTTCTGCGTGATTGTACGATTGGCATCGATTGATGCTAAAGTGCTGCTATGTTCAAGTAATCGCCATGTTCCGCGGCATTCGCGCGTTCTCTTCACTTGTCAGAGAAATCTCTGCGTATTTTACACATCGAGAGTGATTATCGCGTATAAATAAATATCGCGACGTGTGCGTAAATATATTAAGAGCGCGATGTGATGTGTAAATGAATCCGCGCAGGTATGATCGACGCGCATTTCATCGATCTTAATTCCCGATTCCGATTAACGCAAGTATCGAAACAAACATGGCGTCTCCGCGTTCTCGCGTTCTTTATCTCAAGCGAATAATTATATACAAGTGACACGCCGTGTCACCGTGACATCGCGCGTTTCCTTCGCGGATAAATGTAATAAGCGTATTAAGTATACAAATTGAATGTGCCAATTTGAATACACTCGCGTGTATTAATTACGTGAATTAAAATTGCCATGAGTGTAAGTGCGTAAGTAAGTGTGAGTGAGTGTCGCAAAAGTGCATCATCGATGGATTGAGAGGCGGAGGGGAGGAGGCCGAGGGGCATCGGGCGACAGTGTAACATCTGCGTGGTGAGTACAATTATTATATTATCATATTTTATGCATATAATATACGATTATTTTAGTCCTTTTATTTTCTATTTCTCGTTTTTATTTAATTGTTATATTAAAGCACGCATACACACATACACAGACGGACACAAATAATTGTCCGGAAAGAACTTTTTAAACCGATTCTTTATTTTGAATCTTAATGCATTAGTAATTGCGTATTGTACTTTAATATCACGTATGAAATACATGCTAGGAAATTATGTGCTCAAGTATACCTCAGATTTTATCAACATTAATTTTATTTGCATCTTGCACTAACGTTTCACTCGCATCATGTTATAATCGGGATCTATGACTCTACAATTTCAATCACAGTGATATATTAAAATAAATGCGAACATCGTCGTCTCCGTTTCGTGCAAACAGATGTAAACATTTCCTTTCTCTCTCGAGCTCATTAGTCAGATTAGTCATCTAGAATGCTCTTGATTTCTTTTATCAAAACAACTGCCGACGCGACCCTGGATCAGATTTGAATATACAGTTCGTCGTAGCCATTTTTTCAGTGTTATTCACTGACGCGTACTTTGAACGAGGAAATATATCGCATGACATTCGCATGATATCCAGATAACGGAAATGTAATCATGAAAATCATAAACGCACTTGCATTTTCCTCGGGACATCCCCGTTGCCGACATGCTTGGGAGATCGCGGAATCTCGAGGATCGATATCGAGGTTTCGAGATCGCCGAGAGAATTTTGGATAATCAAGAGATTTTCTCCGTGAAATGGAGAACATTGCTTTTCGAAACTTTACTAGCTACGTAGCTACGCTACGCTACGGCTCACAAACCACGCTAAAGGACGATTATTTCACGTAGACGAGGAATCATCGTTTTTATACATGCAGATACTTGTTCGCCCATTGTTCTACGTGATGCAATAATCTCGCATAGTTGAACGTGGCGCTCGATGGATCAGATTGTCTTGTGCGGCGCGATCATACGCTCGTTCCAGTAAGAAAAGCGCATATATGCTTAGAATTCCGGCATACACGCGAATGACATACCCCTCCCTCTCTATCTCTCGCTCATTAGCAATTAATTATTTAATTAGAGCTTCGCTGCATTCTAGCATCGCGCGGGTATGTGTACTTGACGGTGGCAGGCACACGCGCGGATATACGTGTTTGTATCTGGGGGAGCCGCGTTTGCTCCCTGCAAGATTCATACATTAACAGGATACGTTCGTTTGCTCATCGGTAAACCGTAGTATGATCATTACACCGCGGATAGTATAACGGGATGACCGATAGAACGGCGCGGAGCCGTCTTTGATGGAGCTCTCGATCGATGCGAGGAAATGCAGCACGAGGCGGAGAATCCGCGAAATGCAGGCGAGGCCCGGTACGAGCGAGCATTTGTAAACTCGACCAACAGCCCGTCTCGCTGTCAATTTTCCTCCGACTCTCAATAATCCCTCCACGAATTCGCTTACCAGCGGAATCTCCTCCTCCGCTCGGGCGACGCTCTCCTCCTTCTCCGGTAAATTTGTCGACGCTTCTTCCGGCGGATCCATACACTTTGCAGGATATCATAGAGACGTGACCGGGAGTCGGGGTGACCCAGGTGGCGAAGTAATTGAAACGAGGTGAACTTATTAGTCGACTCGTCTCCTTCGTCGCTGTCGCCGCCCGCTCGCCGTCCTCTCGTCGTGTCGCGCTTTTGTGCATTAACGCCGAACGAGCAGTGCTTCAGCGCGGACACCTTATGCTCCCCCTCCCCCTCCATTATCACCCCTCCGCGCGGATCGCGCGCGCGCGAATGTATTTTTCCTTGGGCTTTTAATTAGTCTGGTCATTAATTAAACACATCTCTCTCCTTCAAGCATCCGACCATGTCGACACTCCGGGTATCCCTTGCGCTCTCACCCTCGCTGTCACTTTCTTTCTTTCTTTTACGCTTTTCTTTCCTTTCTTTCTTTCTCTCTCTCTCTCTCTCTCTCTCTCTCTCTCTCTCTCTCTCTCTCTGTCCCCGTCCTTTCCCCCTCGGCCGACCGCTCATCGCTCGGCGCTGTTCCAACTCCTCCGAGCGCGCGCGCGGCGGCCACCTCGCAACACTTGAGGAATTTTAATTTCGCCCTAACGTGTAAACACACCCGCGCCAATTTATTTCACCACGGGGAGCGTTTTAAAAGGGGTTCGGACGCGCGGCTCGATCTCGTTTCCTCCCGCTCCCGCGGCCCGTAACTTTGCCCTTAACTTTAATTTTTCCCCTCTCGCTCTTTCTCTTTTTTCTCTTCCCTCCACCATCTCTTCCCTCTCTGTCTTCCTTTTCTCTTTTCGCAGGCAACTAGATGCGCTTCGCGATTTACGGTATTGCGAAACAGCCGCGGGCTCCGATGCAAAGAAAATCGAACGCCACGAGGCATCGGTAGATGTAGCGGTAAACAACGATGAGGAATATCGCCGGACTATTCGAGCCCCTCCCTCTCGCTACATTATAAAATATTATCATGCGTAAAATCTACATCTCCCCTCTCCTCCTCTCCTCCGCTGCATTAATTAAAAACCGGTAGCTCGCTAGAGCTACTTCTTCTTCATTAGAAGAAAACGACCAAATATCGTATCATTCTACGATATGAGCGCCAAAGCGACCAATTTCCCTGGTTCCCATTCGGTTGGTCCGTTCCTCTGCAAGAGAAAGACGGGAAGAGGGAGACAGAAAGAGATAGGGAGACGAAGAGAGCGTGCGTTTCCTGCGGATAAGCGGAGTCGCTTCACGTCGGATGATTAGTGCCGAGCTTAACAGCGCAGAATAATGTCCCGGGATTACGATAATTAAAGAGCGCGATTAGTTTTATTGGCCCGCTACGAGCCGTAATAACGAACGAGGAAAGTCTCCAGGCGAGGCGAGGCTAGGGAGCGGGAGGAGGGAGGGGAAGAAAATTCCGTTTTAACTTTGCGTAAACGTAATACCGTATTTAGCTCGTCGTCGCTTCTCCTTCGACGGTCGCCCCGTGAAACGGCGTGGCGCATCCTGGCCTGCATCCTCCCCTTCTCTCCTCCTCCCTCCCCCTCCTCCCTCCATCCTCGCCATCCTCCCCCGATAATCATTATAAATCGCATCGCGCGGCTTAATCGTTACGTGACGGGATAACCCGTTTAGTGGTCCTCATTTAGCGACATTATATGCGGCTGAGAAGCGCCGCTCTGTCTCGGTATTCGGGTCAAAAGGCCGTGTTCCTTTCAGCCCCGGCGGTGCCCCGGTGCAGAAAATGGAACAAACACACCCGGGCGATAATTTAACCCAGAGCTCCGGGATCGGAATCTCCCTCCCCGCGGCCTTATCCTTTGAAATCCTTTAATGGGAATTCTTCGCGACGACTGCAAGATGACTTAACTCAGTGACAATATTATTGTACTCGGCCTGAAGCGCCGGAAGGGTGCTTGATATGCGAAAGGAACGAGAGTTCAGCTATCTCGAGGATGGGAAAACGGTCACTGCAATTCTTCCGGCAGTGAGACGAGCGCTTGGGGATTAATCAACTGTAGGCATTCTAATTAGATACTTCGGATGCATTTCCCGAACTAATTTCGCCGTTTCTCATGGCGAATTCCTCGTGAATGGGAAATCGCGAACCGTTGGCCATCGAAAGGATAATTTTATTCGTTGCCACGCGGATCCCGTCGTCGCTCTCGCGAAACGAGCCGCACGGCCGGCATCCACAAGGAATAATTACTGTTGGTGACCTCGTTGCGATTCTCGATTCATTCGCGATTTATCGGCGTACTGAGCGGATTCGCGCGAGTCTGAGCGGGCATCGATCTAGTCGCTCGAAAGAGAAAAAGAGAAAAAGAGAAAAAGAGAAAAAGAGAAAAAGAGAAAAAGAGACGGAAACGAAATCGCCAAACGCTAAGAAGAGACGCACGAGGGATGGTGGCGTGGGAAAAGATCGTACCTGGCTGTGGACCAATTCGCGGCGCGAAGATGCGAGCGAAGGGGAGAAATCGAGATAAGGTAATGGAAAGTCGGGAGGATCGCCGGCAACGGGATAGAGAGAATGCAGAATAGCAATACTTCAAATTCATTCGCGCGACAATCTCCGGTTCCTTTCGCTTCGCAGCCTCCTTCCGGCCGCGCGATCCCTTCCTTTGTGCCAATAAAATCAAAAGTCCGTCCTTGGAAGCGACGACGACGGGCTACCCCGCGAGATATGACGAGAGACAAGAGAGAGAGAGAGAGAGAGAGAGAAAGAGAGAGAGAGAGAGAGAGAGAGAGAGAGAGAGAGAGAGAGAGAGAGAGAGAGGGAGAGAGAGAGAGACTGCGGCTTTGAACGTTAATTAAGATGACGAGGAAGAAAGGGAGAAGGAGAAGATAAACGAGTATTTATCGTGTTCCTGAAACAGCCAAGAGAGAGAAAGAGAGAAAGAGACAGAAAAACCTTGTAACAAACGTGGCGAATATTATCAAGATCGTCGCGCGTACGGAATGCCTCGGCTTCGATCGCGCGTAATTGAGTTTCCCGGCGCGGTTCCTTCGTGGAGGGCGACCGGAAGGGAAATCGTCGCCGCGACAATTTGCCGTCGAAATTCATCGGGCGCCGCGAACGGGAAATGAGCTTCATTCCCGATTCTCTTTCGGTTTTACATCTCTGGCTTGTCTTTTTGTCTTCGTTTCGGCTTCCGTCGCGATGCCGGGTGGCGAATCAACGCTGGCTCTCCGATATCTTATCACCTGATTACGAGGTTGAGGGCTGAACGCCACTTTCGCCAATGTGACGAGATGCGCGTTACGGTCGTTGAACACCGCCGAAAAATCTCGTGGCACGGTGTAAACGTTAAAATGGTGGGAGCTGAAAGAAGCGCATCCTTGATACGCTGAGCAAATTTGACGACACGTGGCACGTTTATTCGCGTCATCGAGCAGCGTCAACGCTTGACTTCCGGCAAGAATATCTCCGACGAATTGACTCGGCGAGTGCAGAAAGGTACGATATATGCAGGCGCAATATTAAGGATTAAATGAAGAGGGTGAGTCTTCGTCGGAGAGACTCTCCCCTGAAAATTTCTTATCGCTTATTATCCAATTCTTTCAGCGCGGTGAAATGGATGGTATCGACGATCTCCGATATCGATAAAGTGGCGGGGCAAATGGCCCTCTACTAACCCTCAACGACGTTCAGCCATTTTTACGTATATATCTCGAAACGGGAGAGGAAGAGGAAGAGGAAGAATGAGAGAAAGAGGAATAACAAAGTGGACCGATCAAAGCGTATTAGGCGAGGCGATTAATCGTCGCCGTTATTTCCAGCCTTCTCACCGCTTTATATCGCGCGCATTGCGCTCGCGGATCCGCAGCGCGGATAGCGTGGCGTGCGGTCGCGTTTAGCCTTTCACATTTTCATTAACCGTCATTATTCCGCCTACACTTTGCGGCGGCGACCACGCGCGCGACGTTTTTCTCTCGCGCGCAAAACGGAAACGGACGATACATGTATATCGCGGGCAGCGATGGTGGCGGCGGCCGCCACAAAGGCGGATCAAATTACAACCGGTGCGGGAATTAAAGCTAGAGGAAAAAAAAGGGGTCAGCGTTTGTGTTGCCGCGTAAAAAGGTACATCCGCGAGTCCGCCTCTCATCGGTCCATGTCCACCCGCTTCGGTGACGCGCTCCTCGTCCTCCTCCGGATTTCCCCCATCCTCTCTCTCTCTCTCTCTCTCTCTCTCTCTCTCTCTCTCTCTCTGTCTCTCCGCTTTTCCTCCGCTAGCCCATTCGCAGCTCTGGTTGCTTTTACATCGGTTACCGCTTTTCCCGTCTTCCGTTCTCGTTCTCTTCTTCCGTTCGCCGCATCGCCCGGTGATCCTCCTCGCCCGTTCGACCCTCGAGCTCTCTTCGGCGCGAATTAACGTCCCGCCCATGAATCCGCTAATAAATCTCGCGAACCGCCATTACCGCCGTTGGTCCGACCGAAGGAAGCTAAATCTTCGGATAAGGGTAAACGGCCGCGACCGGTCATCGGTTGACGAATTTATACTGTTCGAGGAGTGCACTCGAGGGAAGAAGGGCCGGGCAACGGGAGGAAGGGAGAGTATTTCAGCGCGATTTCAGTTCGAGGAACAGTACGGTCGCGAACGCGAGGAGGCACGGAGGTGAGACGCGGCTACGAATCCGCGGGGATAATATTGATTTTTGCGATTACACAGTATGCGCCGCAGCAAGTTTGCCCATACGCGCGACTACGTCGTACGCATCGAAAATATTATTTATGTTATGATACGTGCGTGCGTGCGTGTGTGTTTCGCGCACACCGTGCGCTCGAATCCGTACGCGCGTGCGCGGCCATTCCGCATCGCTTCGTGCCTCGAACGGTAATCCCGCTTAACGCTTTGCTTCATTAATATGTTTATAATCGTAATGACGCATCATTGGTCGCTAAAGCATTCTATTGTTGCCCGTTCGTTTTAAATCATTATCGCGCGGTATTTCGAGAGAATTATTAATTAATTATGCCGCATGATACCGATAACGAGCTGATATTCCGTCGAAGCGATGCCGAAAGAATATCCGTTGTTTGTATGGTCGATGCGAGCCGCGCTTCAAAAATCAGAGAGAGAGAGATTCCTGCGCGACGCATCGCGGAAATTATGCCGCGCTCGTGAAATTCGCGATTTCCGTTCCGTTCCGTCCGAGCTGGACCCTCGTCCGGCGAAATGACACTTCGTCGAAAACTTCTCTGGAAGACGGCGACGTTCAATTACGAGTACAAAAGATCGCTCGACGTCGCCCGTTATTCCCTGTTGCTCGTACATTTGTTTGTCCTCCATGAGCCTGTCTGGGATGGATCACCATTGTTCTTACAGATTGGGGCTTTCGCGAGGATTAATGAGAATGGCTCGGCCGTTCATTGGAATCCGATTGGGAAGCCCGCGCGGACCGCTTAATGCCGTGTTCTTTCCTCGCGCCCGAAGCGTGCATGCGCGCACGTTCAATGTGGAAGAGATTGATCGCAGGTAAATCCGTAACGAAGAATGGAAATTCGAGAAAGAAATACATAGAGTGATACACACACACACACACACACACACACACACACATATATATTGCTTGACAAGTAATACATACTTATGTAAATGTTCAAAATCCCGGGGATTACCCGCATGGAAGTAATTCTGCCCTCCCGATAGACTGAATGCAGCGAATGATAAAAGGAATTCAGGTCGCGTGCAAGCACAAGTCTTTATTTATACGGGCGATCCAGGCGATCGGAGAATAGCGTCGTTGAAATTCCCTCCGAAGGCGCGATTGCCTCGTGGAAGAGGCGCTTCGTCGAGATCGTTCTTTTCGTTCTCGGTTTCAATGAAACCCAAGTTTTCGGCACGGACTTTTACCTTGCCGCAACTTTTCTTTTGCCGCTACTTTACGGGCGCGGCCGAAAAAACCATTGCCGGTTCGACTCTAAGGAGTCGCCCTGCGCGGCATCTCGTGTCTCGAGATCACCCGCAACTTTCGCCCCAAAGTGGAGCGGTGCACTTAGGCGAGAGGCGGATAGGTACGCTCATTCGAGGAACACGGAGATACAATTCGCGCGACGAGGAGTGTCTGCGGTATAGCGAGCGCCGAAATTACGGAGTTAATGGAAGCCCGGGCTCGGTCTGCGCTCGAGAAAGGGAAACGGTAGCAAGAATAAGAGAGAGAGAGAGAGAGAGAGAGAGAGAGAGAGAGAGAGAGAGAGAGAGAGAGAGAGAGAGAGAAATGGAGACTTAACATGGATGAAAACGTGGAGGGAAACGTGGAGATCGCGAAGAGTGTCTCGCGTCCCGTCCGGGATCGCTCCAGAAAGAAAGAGTGGCCCATTTCTCCCGCCGATGAGAACGAAAATGCACTAAGCCGTCCGGTCCGCCGTCACCGGGCGCGATAAATCTGTAGGCTCGAAAGAGAGAGCCTTTTAGCGCGCGTCCGTCCTACATCGTTCGAAATTCCGCGCAATGTGCCTGAACGATTTACTTGGTTCCTCGTTTCTCCGCAAGCGAGAGCGAGGATGAGATATTTTCTTAGAATCAGGCTATCGCGATAAGGAGTAAATTAGCTTCGACGTTACAAGATGTGATGAGGGCTACTGGCTACGTAGTGGTTACGCGGGATTTATTGCAGGATGATATTCTTCAACGAGTACTCGGGCCGGATCTCGAAGAGCGCGGTGCTGCCATCGTTGAAGGGCATGCTTATGTATTTATCTAAAAGCAGGTTGGCGTCGTAGCCGTATGATCTCACCTTGATTGTGTAACACATCTGTCTTTCCGGGAATATTATCGGATCGCGCACATTGCAATACAGCTCCAATATTATGTATGCCATTCTTGCATCTTCTGTAACGCAAGCGTATCATACATTCAGCGTTCGCGATCTCTTTCTCCGATCTATTTATTGTTCTAGCTTGCATCTACATTCGTGACCTATCGCTTTTCAATCGTCATTCTTCAAAGAAATATCATCATGGAGTGGAAGTTATCTTGTCGATCTGATTGGTTACCTGGCGAAAACGAAATCCTCTTGTAATACTTGCACAACACTTCGTCTATTTCCTTCCAGCTGAGCTCCCTGCCGGTCGCTATAGAGATGAGCTCCCGAATGTTTTCGGCCCGCGGTGGATTCAAATCTCTATACCAGCATTGCAAACCCGAACCTGTGCAGATGCACATGCCCGATGAATTCATCGTGTATGTCTTGTCGCTGTTAGTCTGGATCTCCAGCCTGATCATTTTCGCCGGCAAAACTTCGCTCACGAACACCTAGAAGCATAAGGCGAGTCATTGTTGAACAATATATCGCGCATAGGATGCCATACGTTATAACGTATTACCTCGTTTAATACCAGCCATGGCAAAATTCTCTTGGATGTCTTAAAGTACTCTTCTTTCTCTAGAGTGAACTTTGCGTAAGGGCTGCAAAGATTTCATTTGTTTAGCGCGCGTCTTTGGAGACGCCGCGAGGCTCGAAAGGAATTAAGGACGTGGCAGAGCGTCGTCGCGCGAGGAGATTGCGAGGAAGATGGAATATCAAGTGCATTAAATCGCTTCTTGTCGAACAACGAATGTCGAATTAAATTTCATCGTCGAATCGAGCCTTGATTCGAGGCTTGATCGCGCTGCAGTTCCGTGCGATTAATCCATACGAGCCCAACGAGCTCCGTCATGCGTTGCATCGCTCGCCGTGAAATTCCGTGCACAGCGCTCGATGCATTCGGAAATTGCACACAAGATCCTTGCGCACAAGATACGATCATGCGATCTGCAAGTTATATAATTTACGCGAGCTACAGTTCGAAGGAACCACGTCAGGAAAGACCAGAGGACGCATCGTATGCTCGGCTTTCCTTTTCTCGCTGTATGCTTACGTCCAACGTTTAGATCCCGCGGGTCGCGTCGAGAGTGCGATCATACGAAAAACGATTCGATAAACGAAAAAGTTCAATGCGTGCCGGACCAGCCTCGACTACGTGAGGTACGCTTTGACGTTCGTCTTTGTTCGAACACGTCCTTTCACGTAGCTGACGGAATTATGCGGAGCATTTCTGTCGCCGGAATCCCGCACGCGGGGAAAGCTAAAGGTATCGCGTGCGTCTCTCTACCTTGTCGACCTTATTATGTTTGTTGCAGTGCTCGCTGCAAGCCATTCGCCGACTATCAAAAAGCATTCAGGCCCTTATCTTTTTGCGAGCGGTACGTTACGTTAATGACGCTTCGAAGAAACTCCCCCTTTCAAGCGCGCGCGAGAATAAAGGGGACGCAGGAGGAGATCGTGCCTTCCTCGGTTCCGTTTGCTTTGACACGCCGGATTTATTAATACTATTATTCCATAACGTACCCTCTCCCTCTCTCTCTCTCTCTCTCTCTCTCTCTCTCTTTCTCTCTCTCCCCCCTCCTTCGTCCCCCTCGAGCCAGATTCCCGTGGCTCGAGCCGCGCCAAGCGAGCAGGGCAACGGCGGGTATTTCCGAGAGGAATACGAGTTTACCGTGTCGGTGTCCTCACAAAGCAGTACCGGGGAATCTTGCGAGTAAAACATGGAGTGCAAGCGTCCCGTGCAAGAAAAGCAAGATAAATAATGGCGCGACGTGGATTCTCCCTGTGGGAAAAGAGAGAGAGAGAGAGAGAGAGAGAGAGAGAGAGAGAGAGAGAGAGAGAGAGAGAGAGAGAGAGAGAGAGAGAGACGCTCGTTCTCGTCGCGATTAGTAAGGGGGACAAGCCGCAGCGCCTCGCGCAGAGAAAAAATTATTCTCCCCCCCGTCTCCCGCTGATCTTCCTTGCGCGGGGCGCAAGCGAAGCTTGAATGCTAAACCGCTCACTCGATCTCAATGATGTCTCGCGTGCGTTGCCTCTCGTGTGCGTAAATGGGCCGCTGATAAAGCCCTACCCCGGTCATTATCGTGCATATGCGACTCCGCATCAGCACCTTGTAGTTGCCCGCGCGCAACCTCTCGAATATCCTGTCGATGTCCACGCTGTACTCCATCGGTAGCGAGAAGGTCTCGTTGGTATTCGGATGTGGATTGATGCCGCAGATCGGTATCCTGTTGTTCATTACCAGTTTCGTCGCCAAGACGAAAAAGTTGTCCCCGCCGATCACGATAATCAGATCCGCCCAGTTCAGATATTTCTTCGCGTCCTCGATCCTGTTCGATCGTGTGGACGAGTTTCGATGGAGCGTTAATTAATTAATTGACAGCCTCACTTCACGGACGATTTCCGCGTTGCGGAAGAATTTTAAGATCTCAGGCGGCGCTGATCCCGAGAAATTACACCGCGGATTTATGCACCCCGACGTGGAGGGTTTTATGATAACGACAGGTTCGTTAACTTGCAAACTAGCTCGTTTCTGACGAACCTTACTTTTTTACGATCCGATAATTGACGTCGAGATTACGTAGAACCCGCATGAAGTGCCGCTCCCAGGCGATCTGCCGTTGATGCTCGTTGATGATCTCACGGTATTCTTTACTCAGACTTTTCAGCGTTTGGTCCAGCATCTGATTATTCCATAGCTCCGGGTGCAATTCTTTCAGTAACTCGAAGACGCATAGCTTCGAGATGGCGAGCACTCGTTGCGGCCACCGCGGCGTTTTCAGCAAACAGCTTAGCAGTCTCATCTGTGACGTTTCACCGTCGCGCGATGATCTTTATCGGATTCTCGCTCGATTCGATTGCCGCTTTCTATTATTAGGTTAGATTAATTGTCATTACCACCGTAACGAGAAGCCATAGCGGGCTTGCAGCGAGCCGTAGAAGATCAGGGATGTTTTATCGAGCGTTGCGGTCAACGGAGCGAGCTGCGCGCTCTTGGAAGCGATAAATCTGCCGATTATTCGGACTCTCGGTCGGAAGTCGTTTTTACTTATTAATTTCTTGCGCAACCGGTGCGGGATCCTTAAAGCGATGAATCATTAGCAACATCCTCCGCAGCTACGGATTTCCAAGGCCGCAGGCACTCGGAACCGAAACCGCTTTCCGCTGTTTCGCGGTGAGCTGTCCGTTCCGCTATCCTTTCCGGAACCGGCGCGACTATATATCCTTCCGCACGATTGACCGCGGTATCCTCTCGCGGTAAGAAGATCGAGCGTACCCACGTTTAACGTATTAAACGAAACTCAAGCATTGTATATGTGCAAACCTATATTTTCTGCATATCATGTGGAGAGAGGTGGAAAAAGAGAAAGGAGAGAGATACATAACGTTCTACATGGATTTAGCGTTGGTTATCTTAAGGTAAACATTAAGGGAGGAGAAAAAAAAAGAAAGAAAGAAAATGTAATGATACAGAAATGCATAGAGGCCGCGAGGCATCTCGACGGGAATCCGCGTCACGCGCGGATCTCCGCACGTGAGAGTCTCGTTCTGGATTTCTCTGTCGAACGATCTCTGCGTTGAATTCAATTTGGGGCGAATCAACGGGTGCTCCTCGCACTCGCGTAATCTGGTCTCTCATCGCGAGACACACGTGTCCCGTGCGCATGGCATACGGATATCGAGCCGGACACGAAGCTGGAGCTCTTGGCCGGAATTGGACGGTCCAAAGACGTTGAACACGCTGAGACGCTGTGTCGCGCAATGTCGGCGTGTGGACGATGGTCGACGATACTAGACACGGCAGTGATTTACACGGGGACGGTTTACATGAGAGTAGTTTACACGCCGTCGGATTACACGGCGGCAGATTGCACGGAGGTAGATCAGACAGAGATGGATACACGGCCGGTCCATGGTTGTTGCACGTCGATGGACGATGGGGCACGACGCACGACAATGGTCAACAACGGGCGTGCAGGGATGGAGATGCCCATTGTCGTCCGTATTTAATCAACTTAGCGTGATAATATGATAATGATATCGAGAGACACTAGATCCTTCGCGCCTTCCAGGAGTTCTCTCCGCCGAAGAATCTTCTGTCAAGTAAACGCAGTCACTTCCTGTTCATTGTAGCTGCAAAGCTGCTCTCGCCGCTGTTATCCCCGCGCAACCCCTAATAGGAGATCGCGCGAAGACTCATCCTTCACGTTGCCGTTATCGTCGCGAAGCGACACGGTTCCGGCAACCTCCAGTGTCGTCGTTGACATCAGCGTTCTCGCTGAAACGCTGCATGTCTATGCGAGAGACCCAACATGCATCTCTCTGCTGAGGCGTATCGCATGCTTTCCGCCGTTCATTCTTGCCTTGCCTCGTCAAGTTTCGCGTCACACGATGTCGAAATTGAACAGTAAATCTTCCTACTGTTCCGATGCATCAGAGCAAAGTTGAAGTCCTCCCATCACGCAAAGCTCGATATACGACCAAAAAATTCCGGTTTACTCCAGCGAGAGACGTACGCCTGTAATGCCTGCTTGCTATATTTAGTCCTTTTCGCTACAAGAGGTTGCAGTCTCGATGGCTCTCGTTATGGGTGGATCATCCAGGAGGCTCGCCAAACAGATTGCCGAACTGCAACGAAGTTTTCGTTTCGACAGATTCCGGATACAAAGGCTGCTTAAGATGCGAGCTATTATCCGATCGCGCGATCCGGTACACGCATATGTGGGTGTAAATACACGTATCTGTAGGAATGAAATCGAACAATTAAATTATCCACGCGAAAGTTTTAAAGAAAACGCTCCTCCTTCGCTTTAATGTAATTAGCAAAACTAGAAGAGTCTTTTAGCTTGTACAATTCTGTAACGGAAAGCCTCGGAGTGGGAAATTTCTATTGTTTCAATGGAAAAATCGCTAGTAGCTTTCATTTTCACAAGGTAATTCACGTCCACTGTTCACCAGCAGTCCACAAAGAGATAAGAATAAAGCACGCCGCGTAGACATGCCTCGGTTCCTCGGGTGGTTTCTGGGGTACGCCAAAAGCGCGTATCACGTGGCATCTGGCAAATGGGTTACCAACGAACTTCCGCAAGGATCTCTCCTTCTCTTGTGGCGATCGCGGCAACTGCGGCGATAGTAGCTCAAGGATCGGCAGGATATGAAGATGCAAAATTCTCCGGCTGTCCGCAAGCTCTTTCTAGCACTCTTCTCGACATCTCTTGTGGCACGGTGTACAGTTACCTCACATAGAGGTTTCTTCTTGATCGCGCACGCTGAGCAGATAACCAAGAAGCTTCGCAGCGTGAACGAACTTCCGGTAAAGTCGCGACTGACGACTTCTCGCGCGACTTCTGCCAGTTTCTCAAACTGCTGCATCCGGGCTATTCGTCGCTATTTGCGAATTGTCGTCATAATGTCATGCGGACAGACTGTGTGGACGCATAATTATTTTGTACGCGTTAATATATCGCACGATACGTGTCTTGTCGCGCGACGCCGATGCGTCGGATATCATGCGCGTACCGTGCGCGACCACGCTCAGCACTGCATTATTAATTTTAATTATTAATATACGCGCTGCAGCAGCACGCAAAACTCTCTATGGTTATCTGGACACGTGAGTTAATCAGTAAAATTATCACATGACGTAATCAGGATTGACGGGGATGCCGTCACCGGCAGATTACGTCGAGCGAAATTTATTTGCTTTAATTTGCTCACTCCCCGTCATGGCTCTCGTCTTATATCGCGAATCCGCTTGCGAAAGGTCATGTGGGCAGAAAAGTGGCGCGTTCGATCCCACAGATTACCGATGCGCGCACAATCAATCTTGAATTATTCAATCAAGTTAAATACCGATGCTACTGTCAATAATAGTTAGATTGCGGGAATTGCCACCACGACCACGGATGCGTGAAATATAAATTTCCATTTGTCCAATAATATGATCGACTCCTTCCGCAACATCCATGGTTCCACATCGGACAACTGTTAACACGATGGCAACATCCCGTCTGATTGTTGTGAATGCCAATATTGCTTAAATGCAGACAATAATACGTGTCACGATAGTGACAGCCTCTGCAAAAAGCGTTAGAGTGAACCGATGAATAGGAATTGGCGTTTTTGGTTTCGTAGCTATTCTGCAGAAGGGGTTGAACGTAGCTGAAAGGGATATTCCACATTTTATTGGCGCATAAGCTAATCGGCTCGTATTTGGATTTCATGCAATGATTGTGACATTGCGTTGATCTTATGGTGATTTTCGGTGGCCAGAGTACTTCGATACCATCATCCCATGTTCTCGAGATTCCAGAGCAAGGTATCGCGGCCGGTTGATAGAATACATAGGGTCTACAACAGGGTTCAGAAATCGTTTTCTTCGTTTCCCTCATTTTGAAAGGCATTAGAGACGCGTAAGGCCTCCTATCTTCTATCTTGTCCACCTTCTTTATTTTGCTCACCTTTTTCTTTTTCTTCAACCTCTTTTTCTTTTTTACTTCCAATTTTTTATCAATTTTATCATATGGAATTTTTATTGGTTCTATTGGCTCTATTGGCTCTATTGGTTCTGTTGGTTCTATTGGTTCTTCTGGTTCTGTTGGTTCTAATGGTTCTTCTAGTTCTGTTGGTTCTATTGGTTCTTCTGGTTCTGTTGGTTCTATTGGTTCTTCTGGTTCTGTTGGTTCTACTGGTTCTATTGGTTCTATTGGTTTTATTGGTTTTATTGGTTTTACTGGTTTTATTGGCTGTATTGGTTCTATTGGCTCTATTGGCTTCATTGGCAAGTGTTTTTTATAATTATTTATAACTACGGGAATTAGGGGGACGTCTACAACTGGTTTTACGACAGCAGGATGCCGAACTTCTTCGATAGATCCAACTTCATCATAATTGTTAAGCAAATTAGCGTTGTTTCCGATTTTATTATATGGCACTATATTTATTGGTTCCGCTTCAGAACTTATAATTGTAGAATTGATTTCTGTAGTGATTTTTGCATTACCGTTGATAATCTGGTTAACGGTTAAAGTAATTTGCCTCGGCAATATTGTATTTTTGTTATTTATGTTGTATCTCTTGTTAAGCATGATTTGCGTTACATCCACGATATTCCTCTGATCTTCATCCGTTGTGACATTCGATATTTCGTTCGCAGGGAAGATCGAGGATCTTCTTCTCAAACGATCAAATATTTCTTCTTCCTCCTCCTCATCTGGCATTAAATTATCCAATTTTTCCACTGTACATTCGTTCCTCCACGTGTCCTTCGAACTGGACGCCTTCAGCACAAGATGAATCGAGGAGAGCAGCATCTGCATGACCACTAATTGCGCAGCGTTCGTCGGTCTGATGAGGGACAATCTATTTCTCGCTTGGATCATCGAAGTTATGAACGATTCTCTGTTTTGCATCTGACGCGACGGTTCATCAGAGATAGACCTCAAGTCCACTCCGTCGTTTTCGTACGTCAAACACATCGTGTTCTTCAGAATATCATGTAGCTCCCCGATTTCCTTGAGAATGCTATCAGCGTACTGTCTCTGCTCGCATGTCTTCCTGAAAGTGTCCTTGCTGCCATTGCCATCATAATCGAGCATATACTGCGTGCTGTCTTGTCTATATTGAAGAGGCAGTTGGCAGTTGGCATACTCATCTTCCTCAAAATCGTCTAGGCAAGCCACACTACAGTCCACACTGCAGTCCACATTGATCAAGTGTGAGTTCAATTGTGTGGTGGATGTGTTTATATCGACGGTTTCTTCTCTGCTTCTATCGTAAGTCTCTATTACGATGTCGCTGATTGATGTCGTCGAAGTGGATACGGATATAATTTGTCCGCTTCTATACGGCATATCCTGCATAAGGAATTGTATCTGTTTATGCGATACGCATCTGGTAGAGTTTCTCCAGCCGGAGTTGTAATAGGGTGTACATCTTCCAAACGTATTATGACTGCAGGAATGACTGCAGCTAGGCATTTCATTACTCCTTTGTAAAATGTAGCAGTAAGCGAAACAGTCCTCCTCATCATTTAAAACAATGTTACCTAGCGCCGTATTAGTACTCTTAGTAGTCTTAAGGATCTTAGTGGGCTGTCTTCTTTTGTCCGCCATATCTGTGTCATGCTTTTCTCACTTAACTGACATTCATGATAATATCGGTAAGCAAAATCGTGGAGAAGCTAGTCACTGCGTTGATATCGTTGCTAAGTATGCTAAATCTAGTAGTTATGGCTAATATTAAACTGGCCAAATTACAATTTCGCTTCATGTCGAATGTGGAAGCTATTGCGAATGCTCACAGATCTGTTTGAGCCATGCGATTCCGAGAAGAAGTTATTCATGGTTACCATTACTTATTTTCTTTTACCATTGTGGATGATTCAGATTATAAATCGCAAATGGGCTTCGCCGAACTATATTGAATGTATTTCCTGACGCAATTGATGGTAAATTTGCGAGAGAGCGTACAGTTACAACATTTTCGGAGACGTGAGGTTATCGGAATTTAATTAAAATACCATCTAAAGTGTCAAAGTTTTGTCTCGATATCTCGAATCCACTCGACGATTGATAGAAAATTTGACAAACGTCCGTCAATTTTTTATCTAAAATTATTTGTTGTTCATACATTCGTCATTTCAGCTAATTCGAATTCTAATCGATTAATTATTAAATCTAATACATATATATATTTATGTTTAAAATTTAATTCCACGAGAAATATAATTTCACTTACGTTCCTCTCGTTCCGTTAAGATTCTTCGAATTAGAGCGTCCCGTTTCTGGAGGATTCTTGTTTCATCGCGACATCATTTCTCTTCAAAGTTTCTTCTGAATTCTCTTCAAGATCATTGATCGATCCTTTTTCCATCGACTCATTGAAAGTCTTGATCTCGTAACAGTTTTCCTTCTCGCACTCGGGACACTGTATAGCCTTCGCGACCATCGAAGGATTAGGATTCGAATCAAACGCGTGGGTTTCGAGAGAAATAATGTTTCTCGACTGCATTTCCGTTCCTGTTTCATATCGAATGTTGGGAATTTCGTTGTTCGGTTGGAGCATCATATTCATCTGCACTCCATTCATGTTCTCGCCATTGTTGAGCAGTTCCGATAACATCTTCGTAATAATCGCGTTGAATGTTGGCATTTGAACGTTTACATAGGTCGTTTTATTACTCTTTTCAACGATTTGCAGATTAAACGGTCCTAACTGCGTCATTTCGTTGGCAGACGGGTTTTCCTGGACGTTTTTTGCTTTGTTTTTATTGAGAGTGCTTTGTTGCTTCTTTTTCTTCCAGCATTTCATTTTCATACATTTTTGGAATACGTTGTTCTGATTCGTTTGCGACTCCTCCGGCTCCCATGTGGAAGTCGACGCTATCGGTTCACTCTTTAGCAAAGGAGAAGTCGTATCCAGTTTTATTACCATCGTCTTGACGACCTTGTCCATGTCCTTTTCGCCTGAACGTATGCTCAATGTTTCCACCGTCTGCTTGGTTATTCTCGAGGAGGATGGCGGTTGGGGTCCGGAATCCGGCGGATTAGGGCGATTAGGAACGTTATTTATTGTGTTACTCGTGCTCATCGGAAATTCATCGGACGCGCCCGTGTACGAAAAGCTGTTTCCCGTTTCGTTCTCGTCGCAATCCTCGCACATTTGATTTTTCTTACAGTCCTTCATGTCGGTGGAGGCACATGTACCTTCCTCGATGTTATCGACTGGATGACGCTGCGCGGCTTCTGGTTGCTTATCTCTGGTGCTCCTCGTGAAATTCTGCCATCGATTGCCGTCGCTGCCGCCCCTGCTGCGGAATTCTGGATACGTCGAGTCCTCGAGATACGTGAAGGAGCCACTCAAGCAAGATTGAGGATACGCAACCTCATCGTGACCGTACGTCTCATTTCGCGGCAGGAGTTCTACGACATCCCGATACCCATCAGACTCGTTTTCTGGAAGAGCAATTATTATTACGGCTACGAAGGCTAGAAACGAGGGATTATGTATAAATGCGAAATATTGGATATGCTAAATGTTGCACGCCCAATTCTAGACGCTCAACTAAATCCGTGCGCACTGGGATCTAATGTTTGTACGCAAATAATATCTCGCTCGTTTTCAAACTTGAAAATAGGGGGGGGGGGGAAAGAAAAAAGAAAAAAGAAAAAAGAAAAACATTATGAGACTATGATGAAACATGAGATATATTGATTTTGATCGTAATCGTTATATCGTAACATTCGCCGTTATTTCCGCAGAAATATGCATTTATTTGCGTAATTAAAAAAATTTCGCTACCATTCCTGCTAATGTTTGTCCATTATAAAAAAAATACATTTTTATTACAACGTAATATTTGCGGGATACGTTCGTGTGCGGGAATATACGAAAAGACGAATGAAAAATCAATAACCCGACAAAAACGGGGGGGGGAAGGGGGAATACGCGTGTTCGATAGGGGGACGGAGAAGGAAGAGGAGGAAAGTGCATTGTTGCGTTGCGCTTCTATAAAAAAAGCAACGCGCGCTCTTCAAAAAGTATCGCGCGTATTTTATAAGCAAACTCGCAACGTGCGTGCGCGCGCGCGCGCGCGCGCGTCGGCCATTAAACGCGAGCTACGAATTTCGATGGCTCTGTCGGTGCAACAGGTAGAGACGCGCGGAGGATTGATCGCTACTAATCGTACCACTGTGAAGCGCATGAGATTTCCTCTTCTTCGTTTCGTGCTTCCGCGCGGCATTCCGGCCATAAAACGCACGCGGTTTCCTGTGCGTTGTTGCTTCCGTGTCCTCGCGAGATCCGACCGCGCATTTCTCTTTGCGCGCCTCGAATTTGCCGTTGGCTTTCGAGCGCGACAGATTTCCGCTGCATGTTTCCTCGCACATCTCGCGCGAGGACGGATTGTCATTCGCCGTCTCGTAGCCTTTCTGCGAGCGTTCCGCTTTAGACGTGTCCCTTGTGATGCGGTTGATGCTCGTCGCGGCGAATCTCGCGACGTTCCTGCAAGCGTCGTGCACCTGCGACCACACTTTGCTCATCTGCAAACTCGGCCAAAGGGAGTAATCGCGGCGTTTGCTGTTGGTGCTCGCGTAGTCCTCTCTCGTTTGCGACCTGCGAAATAGCCGCCGACTTAGTCGCGCCAAGTTCACTCGCGCGACTTGCGCAAAGTGCGTCTTTCGTCCGCACAGGGCGTTCCGAATTTGGCACGCGTCGCGCTTCCTTTGTACGCCGCGATTTCAGGAGAAAAGTCGATCGCAAATTGGACAAAGGGAAATCCCGAGAGCGAAATCGGACGATCCGCCACGCTCTGCGCCTTCTGGCGCGCAAGCGAAGTTTCCAATAGTGACGGACAGATCGGGATTGACAAGCGTGGAAAAATATTTTGACGATTGATCGATCCGGAACTGACTCCGTCATGCGGTACGTTCTGAAATCCCGCGGAATTTCGGGAAAGAAATAAGACGATAAAGCGACATGATGAAATAATAAAAACATGATATAAGGATACTCGGCGGAAGACTAAAACTTCGATACGTAAAAATAGCTCTCGGCAAAAACGACAGAATGCCAGTGAATTCCATTTTTGTCTTCTGTCTTTTTTTTTTTTTTTTTTTTTTATCGATGATAGATGCGTGCGACAACGCCAAAATCAAGCGAGCAGTAACGTTGCTTCGAGCATTTGCAGCTTCTCGTGCTTCCTTATCTTCGCTCTTTCGCGCGATTGGACATGAATCGCCACTTTCGATTTATATCTGTTGGACGTTACAACGAACGATGAGAGGAAGAGAGAAAGAGAGACAGAGAGAGAGAGAGAGAGAGAGAGAGAGAGAGAGAGGAGGAGGGGGGGGCTAGAATGAAGGAAAGGTAAAAAAAAAGAGAAGAAGAAAAGAAGGAAGCGACACGGCCCTTTATCGCGCGGCCCTTTAGCTCATTCAAATCGACTCTCACTTGGAATCGCGTGTGCCTTTGAAATCCACGTTTGCGCGCACGGCGTCGTCTATGGGCGCGATTCTTCTCTTCCATTTGTAATCCAATTGTTGGTCGTCGGTTTCAATGGGGTCCCGCATCCACTTCGCATCCATTTCGCAAGCGAATCTGCCTTCCACTCCCGGATATCGCTCAGAGGACTCGCGACATTGCTCGATGCAGTCGCCTATCGTCGGTGCGTGCGTGTCGGCGAACCTGCCTTGGGATGAATCCGTTTTACGCAGCCATTTCTTCTTCTCCGCTGGTTTGGTCGTGTGTGGGTCGAATTCTTTGGGATTCGCGACAGTCCGGCCGCGAAAATCGCCAGGCTCGTTCTCGGTGATCTCGACGAATCTCACTTCCGGCGGATTGCGGACCGCGCGTCGTCTGTCGCCGACTCCGTCGCGAGAATATTCATCGGCCTCCGTTGCGAATTCAGCCGCGACGCCCGTAACTTCAGGCTCGCCCAATCCGAATCGGCCAATCTCCTCCCTTTGACGCCAATGCCGAGGAGCGAAATGTTTGAGCAATCCCGCCGCTCGCGACGGGTTCTGGTCGAGTTGCATATTTATGCCGGGATAGTAGCCGCACGAGTCGCAGAAGCACCGACATCCCTCCGTGCGCGCTGCATGGATGCAGCCGACCGGCGTCCAATCAGCTTGTACCTCTGGATTGAAGTCGGAAGTATCGGTGTTGTAATCCTCTTGTTCGCAGACGTGATACATCGGATGCTCGTCGTTAAAAATCGAACAGCAGAGCTCGCCGTCGGCCGCGTACGCTTGCCCGGCGCACGATATCGAACATCGCGCGTTATTGGCCTCGAGCAGCGCGGCATCATGATGGCAACATTTCATCGAATCGAGAATCTCGTCGGACGCGTAAAACGGCCGCGGATGCTCCCTCGCGCGTCGCAGCTCTCGCCGCTCGTACAATGCACCGCCCGGCTGATCCCTCATGTAGCCGATCGCGTCCGGTCCTGAGATTTTGTTCGCCCATTTGATCCTCTTGCCTGCTCTCTGATGGTTCGCGTACTCCTGCTTGACCAACCTGCCGATTCTTCTCATTCCCCTGTCGCGATTTCCGTCGTAAAACACGGCCAGCAGCGAATTATCGATCGTCTTATTCCTCCTCGCCTGCTTCGGGATCCGCGTCGAAGATCGCGAGCGTGTCCTGAAAAAAAGAGAAAGAGCGAGTGGTTGTTCGCATCATCGCAGCATTCGCGAGATCCTCGAATTTGCCCTCCGCTTGATCGGCAAATCCGTGTTCGCCAGCTTCGGTGTCGCCACGAACCTCGTATCGGGCGCCAAATTGTGCACGGAAATGACGCTGATCTTGAAACCGCTGCGCCTGGCACCCGTGATGTCGTTGTCGACATCTATGACGATCCCATCGGGCGTCCGACAGCGCCTCCTTTTTCTCCTGCAATTCCATCTGCATCGAGATTTGCCCGGATTGCCCCTCGATGGCGCGTGGTCGCTCTCGACCGTTTCCTCACGGGGTTCATTTCGCATCGCTTGCTCGTACTCCTGACTCGAGCCCGTCTCGGCATGACAATCGCCCGCGCAATCATCGATCCCGCCTTCGTCCAGGTTGGGCGCATACATTTCGCCTGGTATATCGTCCCCGTAATTTTTGTCCGGCGACTCGCTCTCTTCTTCCCCCAACACCGGAAAATCTAAGACGTCGTACGCCGTGTCGGGGTACGGGAGCGGATTGCCCGCGGATTCGTGATTCTCGTCTTCAGCCGCTGGTATCTCGATGTCCGCCATCGAGGCTTCCGGTTGGGCGAATAGTTGGCCGAGTTGGCTGCAAAATTGTATTACCATATTATTGATACGACACATCATTATTTTATTATAATTAACAATTCCACGATAATCGGACGGTCGGGTAATCAGCGCGGTAATCATTGCGTAATCCCTGCGTGCGCTGTACATCATTAGCAGGAAAATCAACGGGAACGATCGCGATAATGCTTCCCGATGGCGGATCGCAAAGAAGGTACGAGAGCGTGAAATTGCAAAATCGCGAGTTCGTATGCGGCTGCGAAATTACGCGGCGGATACATGTAACGTTACCGTAACGTAACGTTAAATCACGATTATCACCAACTCGCGGCGCACGGTTATTGCGTCACACGCCTGCCCTAGCCTCGAATCACGGCATTGCATTACCGTTGCTGTATCGCCGCCCCGTTACGCGCCGAATACATGTATCGTTCTCCCTTACGTGGTCACGACGGGCTGATTGTCCTCCTCGATCGCCGGCGAGCAAGTCATCGCGCAGAGGCTGGATCGAAGGGTCGTACCGGTAAATTTGGAGTCTGCCGGAGGTTAGTGACGTGACAGTGGTTATGTGCGTGTTGCGTGTACGTGTGGCGGTGTGGCTTGATGACGAAGTTTGGTTACTTTGGCGGTGCCACGCAGAAACAACGGAGCGATTGCGGCTTGATGCGCGCCGCTCGCCGACACGCGCGCGTTGCTTCCATGCCCTCGGCCTTATCACTTGATTGTGCTCTCTCTCTCTCTCTCTCTCTCTCTCTCTCTCTCTCTCTCTCTCTCTCTCTCTCTCTCACGCTCTCATGCCCGGCCGATTTTGCGATGACACGCAGGGATCTGAAGCAACGATGACGCGTTTTCTCTTGCTTCCTCGCGACTCGAGGAGCGAATCGTCGAGCTTGAATCTTCCTGATCAACTCTGTAACGATAACCTCGTTCGCCAAGTCCTGGCGGCTGACGCGCGATGCGCGCTGAATTGTGAAAAAAAAAATTTATAACGATGATTTACATTCAGACAACACCGGATAGACTTGCGCCCGATTTCAACGAGCGCTCGCTCGCGCGAACGTGTACCTGGCACGTGGAAAAAAATACATTTCTGCCGCAGTTGCAATTTTCCATTATTTACATCGGTATAATCCGACGGTGCCGGTATAACGCGTATCAAGCTGAAAGCCGGCGTAAAATGTAATACGCGCTTTTGTAATGCGACTGTCAGTTGCAATCGGTCTGCCACGGTTAATAGTTATGTTTGTAAGGGAACGTCATAGGCTTTATTGCACGAATATCTTTTTTTCCGCGAGGCTTTGCGCGCTGCCCGCTCGTTCTATCGCCTTTGAATTCGTTGAAACGGAACGGAAGTAATTTCTGTCGATCTGTCAGAAGCGTTAAATAATCGAGAGCTAGGAAAATGCCCGTGCCCGACACGGGTTTAAAACGGCTAATAATAATCCGATCGTTGTGTTCCGACTGCAAGACCAACTTCGCCGTTCGGGAACGTGACACAGATTTCGGATAATGACGCGTATCGCGCGCCGTTTTATCGCCGATCGGTCGACATCTCGTCGCCGTCATTTCGCGCAACAGCGGATTTTCCGCTGTTAGCTGCCTCGTGACGAGAGAGAACCGACGGATTTCACGCCGCCGTCGCGTTCGCGCCACGCTATTGCGGCCACGCCGCGTGCGCGCACGCGCGCACCGATTCCGCGCGTCCCGGCAAAGCCAAAAAGAGCGACGCGGCCTGCGTGACGTTGAAGCGACGGGCGAGACTGTCGCGCGCAGTGATGGATGTCGGCAGGCTTAAATTTTGCGAAATTCCACGCTCTCGCTGCCTGCTATTTCCAGCCATCCCCGCGCTCTGTCCTCCCGTCCCTCGCCGCGATGGCGGAGGGTGCTGAAAACGCCTGACGCTGACGAACTTCCGTAGCGGCCGTAAGATAAAAATTTCTATTTGCCGCCACCCTCCCCTCCAACCCTCACGAGGTATTCCGGCATTCTGTGTCGTTCGTTTACGACACGTTCCACGTTCGCCAATCTACTCGATGATACAATCTGTACCTTCTTGATCTACTGAGAAGCTTGCGAGATCTTTAGAATTGAAGGTCAAGGAGGGAGCACTGCTTTCTCTTTTCTTTTTTCGCCGCGAAAGTCCGCCGTTATTTTCCACGCGGGGGTATAAAATTGTATCCATATCCCTCAATGGGAGGATCAGCGCGACTCACGCGAACCCCGGCGCATTTTGTAAAGGTAATCCACCGGTGCTTTTCAACCTCGGGACGAGGAGACGTCTCGAGTGCGTGGTCCTCGTTTTCCCTCGCCATTCTGCCAACGACGTCGCCCCAACGCAGGGCAGGGCCCGGCATATGGCAGCGGATCGAAGTCAGCCGTTTCTTCTTCCTCCCCTTATTTAAGAACGATGTACTTTCGACGATGGGCACGATGCATAACGATCGTTATGGATTTACGGCGCGCGTAGGGGCTCGCTGAAGTGAAAGTAGACGCGTACCTTTATTACATATTAAAGCGCGCCGTGCGAGTAAATGTCGCTACATTGAAAAAGAGCCGGGCCACTTCTCGAATTAGTTTTTCGCGCGCCGGAGGGTTTTACGACCGGCTACGCCGTCAAATGTACACTCTCTCTCTTGCTTCTCCGCCGCCCTTCGTGCAGTAAAATATCCAAATATGCGCCATGGCTCCTTATCGACTCCTTCCGTTTTCCGGGGATCCGATGTGCTCACGATTTTACAACGTTGATGTAACAACGTTCCCGAAAACACAATTATGATGTTACGCGATCTCGCGAATCGCGCGAGAATCTGTCTACAACGATCGATCTTCGTCGCTTTGATCGGCGTGCATTCTCCGCTGGCGAGTGTCACGATGCATGCATATGCATAAGCGCGCGCATCCCTTTTTTCTCCTTTCTCGACAGATCGTAGCAAGGACGCATCCGCACGGCGCGACGCGAACCAGCTCTCGAGATGCGACACACCCCCTTCGACTGTCTGATCACAAGGTGACTCCGCCTAAGCAGCGAGTATTATGTCTCGTTCTCTCTCTTTCCTGCGAGCAAGCGTTTGGCGTTCGCGTAACTGCGTAGCTATTAGCCGATGAGGCTGTCCCTCTTTGGAAAAGGGGTGGAGGAACATCCGCTCTCTTCGACGAGACACAAGCGGGCGTATCATCTTCCGTTGAGAGTGGCTCAAGAGTGTTTCGCTCTATCGAGTGACGAGGCTTTCCTGAGTGTCGAGAAACGATCGAGATCGATCTACATGCCGCGTTCTGTCTCGTTATTTAAACATTCCTCGTGAACAATTTAGCAAGAGTCACGTCCGACGAGAATTCGACAGTTTCCGTGATATTAAAAACGCGTTCCCTCTCGTTTCGTCGCGCGACGAGATCTCTACGGAGACGTACAAGGTAACGATACCTCGCAGCAAAATTCCCTCTTAAAGTTTGTCGGAGCGCCGCGTAAGCTGCCGGTTTTTATGATCGCGCGAAATACGTTGCACGTCACCCCGATAGAAATCCCATCAAAGTTTGCGATAAAAGTTTGCGATTTTGAAATTTTCGGCCACCAGAGAGGCCGCCGCCATTATGTCGCTGTAATAGCGGCAATCGGACTGCGAAAAAGGACCGCGTTTCCCCTGGGAAATAAAGTCGCGTTCCTCAACGTTGCCGCGCTCGTGCGGCATGCATCTGACAAGAAAGGATCAAACCAATCGAGTTCAGTTTACGCCGCGTGCTCACGTCTCGATAAATAAATGGGCAATTAACTAACAAGGATCGGATCCTGTCGTATTCGCGACGTGAAAAAACACACAACGTCATAATTTCCAGAGCAAATAATGCCGCTCGTGAAACAATTCGGATTCGCCGTTCCGTTTGCGATCGATACGCCTATCGCGGAAGCGCAATCGCTATTGTTCTTGTTGGAAAAATATTCGGCCGGGATATTTTGCGTGGCATTAATCGCCGAGTGATTTTGTTCGATTCCGCGAGTCGAAATACGCGGATTAAAAGAGATATCTCTCGCGAGTCAGACAGAGAGACAGAGAGAAAGAGTAGCATTAAAGAGACGACCACCATAATTCCAGCCGGCAGATTCAGTAAATTATCTCAAAGAGAAGAAGATTCCGACGCACGACCACGCGGAAGGGATTGGAAAGAGGGATGCCCATCGGGGCTATCTAAATGGACGACGGGTTATGGGGATAGTTCAATTACGTGGACGCGCGTAAAACGCGCGACTTTGGCCTGTCCCCTCACCACGCGGCGAGAGGGATGCACGCGACCAGCAACGGAGGGACAGTTTAATATCGCAATCTGAATGATACCACGTGTGCGGCAGCAGGCCGAGCCACCCCCGAAGTGGGGGGGGGGTGATATTGGGACGGTGGGGAAGTAATTCGAGGAACTGATAAGCTGCGGACACGAGCTCGATCGGCGGATAGATAATCGGGGCCGCGCTGCAAGGCGAACTGGACATGTTAACCAATCAATCGTGTTCAGAGATGCGCGAGTGCATCGTCGACGATGTCTCGCGCGTGAGGACTCGTCGATGTATTCGGTGAGGGAGAAAGAGAGAGAGCGGTCTTTCGAGGGGGTGGCATGTCAACCTCCCCGGTAGGAGGGGGTGTTCGAGCAATTACCTAGACCCGATCTAGCCGCAGTCCCCCGAGCGTAATCACTAACACGTGCTGCTATTAGGCGTGTACGTGATCGATGCGTCGAGTCCGCTGTGGAAAACTGGCGAGCCGGAACCAGATTCGGCCCGGAAGAGACGAGCAGGAAACTGCTCGCCTCTTCGTTGTCTGCGCTCTTGGCCTGCAATGAGCGCCGATGATGGCGAATCCTGTCGTTCTTCCAGATTTCTCAGCCCTGTGCGTGGCACTTCTTGCGCTCCTCGTGACGCTCGTGATCGGATGGATCGTTAAACGTAGTTGAAATTCTTTTAACGAGCAACGATTGTACAACGTTTAATGAGGATCTTTCTGCGAGAAGCAGCAGCGAAGGTTCTGCGATTTCCTTTTCCTCGGGATAATCGGGGAATATTGTTGCTGAGGGCATTATCGCCGTTCCCCCGTTCGATGTCTACTTGAAGCGGAGATAAATTTGCGAGCGTTGTTCGTGGCTCCTTGCTTGCCGTGCATCGTTCAATCGCGCGCAATGCGCTCGATGTTTCCCAATTTGTAGAACATTCCGGCGCCGATGCGCGGCGGAGATTAAATATATTTATTCAATCAGCTTGCGGCACGGGATTCGATACATGCTGCACTCGGAGCGTTACAGCGTTTGTGCCGGTTCCTGAGGGCGACCCATTCACGGGGATGCAATCTGGCAGTTTTCCAATTGCAATCCGCGCGATCCACTGCCCGCGGACGTTAAATAAAATTCAATTCTCCACGGGGAGAGGCCATTTCGTGCGGGAGCCATTTTTGCGCAACTGATTTTAAACCGCCGCAATCGCGCCGAAATCAAGCGTACGATCATTCCGTTCCGCCTAGACGCGCGCGAATCCTCGCATTAAAGCGTCGCTCGTGACGAAACGATCCGCTAACGAACCGCCATTGAAATTACGGTGACAGAAATTTTCCGAGTCAACAGGAGCAGCGCTGGTCCCGACCCGCTGGTTCATCGCCCTCGCCACCTGTTTTGTGTCGTCGCATCCCTGCTGACAAATGAAATCCCCCTGAAATTTAATACCGCTTGTGTGGCGCCGGCGCTATTACATTTCATAGATCGTACCGCGACGGTCCGGCTATACGTCCCGGCCAGGTTTTCTTGTCTCTGTTAAGGAGAAGCTATTGCTAGGATTGTACAATAGGATTACGAGGATGCGGTCGTTGCGCGCGCCTGACCAGAAATTTATACCGATGCTTCTTGCGGCAAGTGTGTCGCGCACGGGAGGACTTGAGCTATTTCAATCCGCAAAAACCTTCTCGGCGATAAAATACCCGCTCGCACGGTGCTCCCTCGCCCATGAAATCAGCGCTATTAATTTACCCCCGTGCGAGCGAGCGAGTCGTGCCAGTCTTCGAATGCCTCGAAATTAACATATCCCTCACTTGGCAGTAGAGAGTACACCCACGTGGTAGTAGAGTGACGAGAGTGACCTTTGGTCTTACGCTCGCGATCTTGACCCTTTTCGAGCCGTTTCGAACCGCATATCCGCGGGAGGATCTCGTAAAACCGCGCGCGCAGTAATAAAGAATCACGCGACCGCGTTTCTCTTCCGATGTGTCCGCGCGATCCCGTCTCTGGACGGGACGACTGCTATCGAGCCGCGGGGAGGAAGGGGAGGAAAAAAAAGGAAGAGAGGAGCTCTCCGCGGGATTTCGCGACGGACATAGGCGAGCCAGCCCGATCGGGTTTCTGAAAGCTTTCTACTCGAAGGAAATCGGGGTCCGTGGACCCGATAGAGTACGTATCCACCTACTCACCTTCCGCACATCCGCAGGATTTTCAGGATTTCATTATGGCGCCGGGGGCTCTCCTGGTTTCTCTCGGTCGCCGCTTGGTCACCATGGTGACTATATACGCGTCTCACGGGGCGTAATACGGCGGTCGCCCTATCTTCTTTAGTTTTCTCAGCGCCGGTTGAGAAGGTGAAAGGTCTCGGTGACCGGCGCCAGCGTCGAGAGCCGTGGGTGTAACTTTACGATGCGGTCTTCTCGCATGACGCAACGTCATGTGGATCCGATTTGGCCGATAGGCATGCCGCGGTGAAAACAGATCTCAGACGATGCGCGTAGCGGAGCGGAATCGATTGAAGTACTACGAACATCGCGAACATCGCGACGAGTCTTCGCCAGGCAATTTCTGCCAACGATAATTACTCCCGCGATCGTCAAAGTCACAATCAGCACAAAGCGCACGTTCCGCGTACTCGCTGATCCTCCTGTGGACGTTTCCTTGGAGCTTGGACGAGCCGAGAGAAAATGTATCCGTCAATGTATCACAAGAATATCAGTTGATCATATTCCGTCTGTCCGCCTCTCTCGCCCGCCTGCCCACTCGTGCGCGGCCGGATAATATCGTTTATAATCGATGAATTCTCTTCATGCTCCGTCGTGCCTCTTCGTGCCTCCCGATATCGAGGAACGATTTCCAGCAGAGCAGGGAGCTAGCGGCCATTCCGGACGCCACTTCCGCGCGCAATTCGACTCTGCAATTTTGCTTTTCCACGCAATTACCCTTTTTTATTTTCCTCCAGTCCGTAATTAGGGGTTGGACGGGAGGAAGGGGGGAGTGAGCGCGATGGAGGCTGCGTCGCCGGAGAGAAACAGTTTTGGGGGACGCTGCGCCCACGCGACGAGTGCATCGCGCACCGCCGCCCTTCGTCTCGATCTCATCCGCGAAGCGTACGATAAAGCGAACGATAAAGAATAATCATTTGAATAGAGCCGTACGGATGAAGGGGCAAATTTAATATGCAAATGGCGGGGCATTACGTCTCTTTTATTCTATTCCGGTCGAGCGAGAAGAGATGCCCGGACGGCGCTCCTTGCAGATGAAGGAAGAGACGCCGGGAAGAAAAGTAGACAGACAGTGGAGAGTACGGGGGAAAAAGGAGAACGAAGATGAAGAGACTTTCAGGCACGAGGAGTGAGAGGTCAGAGAGACAGAGAGAGAGTCGGCAAGGACCGAATGCGAGATGGTCTAAGTAGTTTTGCATATCTGCTTCATTACTTGAATAACGCGAAGGAATTCCTCTTATATCCGGCCCTCTCTCCCTCCCTCTCTAGCCTTCTTCCTTCTTGCTCCGCGTATGCTAATGACCACATCCTTTTTCGCTGTCTTAATTATACCGATCTTACGCTTGCTCGAACATGCAAACGGGAGGAAACGCTTACACCAACGATTCGTCCTTTCGTTAATTGAATCATCACCTGCGTCTCGTCCGTGATAATACCGCGGAATCGAGCGGTCCCGAGGTGTTGTATTTGAAATAATTGCTTCGCAATTAACTCCGCAGCTTTCGCGCGGCTCTTCCATGCGCGGATGTGTCCGACGATTTCCACAACGAGATTTATTTTAATGGCGATTGCGCGCTATTAAAAGTTTTGTAATTCTTTTAATCCCGCTACGCCCGCGGTTTCATATCATCGCGTCCGTTCGCCCTCCCCCTTCTGCCGCTGCTGTAATGTATTGGAGGCGATTAAAGCGTTCGCTATTACGTGCCTCCATGTTACGGATGTGCCAATATTACGGGCGCTTTCCATTTTCGCGTCAATCACGCTGCGCGCAATTCGCGCGAAAAACCCGAGTTTCGCTAATTTGCGGAATTATCGTCGTAATTAAAGTGTCCGTTTCATATTTAAATGGCGATATCAGCCAGGTCGGACGAATCGTTCGAGTCGGACTCGACAAATGCTTTCGCATCGTATCGCCGTTCGCTTCGCTACGTCGCGTCACTTCCTAGAAACTACGTCACTTCCGGCGCGAGCGTCCGATAATTCATTCGCTCGCAAGGACTCGCAGCGCGAAGGCGAGCCTCACGAATCGATAGAGACAAGACCGCGAGAGAGGCGATCCGGAACGGCGAAGAACCGGAAGTCCCTGACCCCTGATTCTCGACGCGGCCTTTTGTCGTAAACCCGAGCGATGTAGCACTTCCATCGGCGTTTTTGCGTCCGTACGTGGCGGCACTTACTAGATGAGATCAAACTACGATGGCGATAAAGGCAGATAGCACGGCTGGGAGAGATTCGGCGGGAGGACTCGCGGGACAGCATTGCCGACGATTCACTCTCGGTCAATTGCCGAGCCATTTGAATTTCTCTCTCCCGAGAGGATGTCCGTGCAGGGGAATCTCTTCAGGAATTAATAAGCGCCTCCATGACGAACCAACGCAAAGAAACTGTTCAGCGCCGATGGGAGGAAACGTTTGACATTGAGATCGATCGATGAAGAATTATCAGCGGAAGCTCCTCTAATCCCTCTCTCTCTCTCTCTCTCTCTCTCACGGACGAGATGCGCAGAATGCACGAGAAATTTCGTATATTGGCCCGCTCGCGAAACATTGATGACGGAGGAGTAATAAGAAAGAGAGCCGCGAGGAAGACAACGGTGGGAGAGAAGGTAGTTTTTCGGGCAGTGAACCGAAGTGGATTCCGCAGAGTGCGGGAACACTCTGCGAGTCGCTCTCATGAGCTCTCGCCGGCCGAATTTTCCGCTCTTCGCCGCTCCCGGTCCTAATGTAATCAAGGCCCGCAGACCCGCACGAAAGCGGGGCCACTTTTGGAACGATGCGACCGACCGGGGCGCCCGCCCGCTCGACGTCGTCTCCTCCTGCTCCCGCGTTGGCTCGGGTATAAGTCACTTTGCCGATACTTTGATCCCTTCCACGTGTAACGAGGTTACGAAGAGCGAAACGTGCGGCCGTTAAACCGCGCGGTCAGCCAGCCGGCGGGATTCTGCGAGCCTGAATTCTGCTTTAGAGCGCGAGCGCGTGCGGCTTTTTAGAGTCCAGAGAGATCGGAAACCAATCGACACTGCGAATCGAACGCGACATATTTTTAAAGCGCAGAGCGCGCGCTTAACGCTCGTCATAGCTCGTCGTTTCTCCGTTGATCCGATTTGCCTCCGATCGAGATGAACTTGACGATTTTATGGTTTAAAAAGGTTTCGCTCTTCGGGTGCTCATGAAAAGATTAAACGATTAAAAGCTATAAAGAGTGATTAAAAGATTGAACGTTACAGAACGGTTGAACTTTATGAGAGTACACTCGATTCTATCCTAATCGGAATTCATGAACGGCTTATCTCATGCTCTATCTCACGTCAGTTTTTAGAATTAGGTAGATATTGATCGTTACGTTTAGCGGTATTCGCCTTTTAATATTTTACGATGTCAAAGCTCGCGCTGATTTAATCCTCGATCTACCGGATAACTCATCTTCGATCGACGGAGCACGGCTAAGTTCTCAATTTTCCATTGAGAAATCGGAGCGAGTCCGATTCTTTTCGCAGAATAGCAGCGTCCGGTCGCGGACTTATCCGCTTATTCCCGAATGTTAATACCGTTCAGTCGTGTTTCAGGCTTGCCATCGGTACTCCGCTCGGTCCAGATTGCATCGCCGATGGCGACCAGCCGTTGTCGAGTTGCGAGTTTATCGGACCGCGCCGGTACCGGGGACGAGTCCACCGTTATACGGACGGCCGCGTGTATCGTGTAACGCCCGGAACTTTACGAGGATCTAAAGGGCGGGAGATACGGCGCCCTCAGGTATCCATCGCGAATTTACGAGGCGCCGAGCGTGCGGGGGCGAGCGAGCCAAAACGCGCGCGCACGCTCGATCCCGCGCGCTCGCGGCGAGCACGTCCGCGCTCGCCCTCGGCTGGGAACTCGAACACTTGTATTCGTAGATTTTGCGGTGGCGGCATTATGCCGGAATAAAATCGGCGATCCTCGTCCGCGCGCGTCGCGCGCGGACTACGTGCTCCTCTTTCGCCGCTGGCCTCTCATCCTGTTTGTCCCGATGCTCTTTATCCTCGCGATCGGCGGTCTCCTCTCGAGCGGAAGGATCTCCTTGAATACGCACGAGCGACCGCACGATACAGAAACCGTACCGAAAAGAGAAAGAAAGAGAGAGAGAGAGAGAGAGAGAGGGGCTTACAGATTCAGGAGACTCTCGCCGATGCCCTTTCGGCGGAACTCGGCAGAAATGTATTCGCGACGCGCACGGGGCTTCTGTGATTTCATGCGGAGATTTTCAATGGACAATCGTCGCGTAATTCGCATCTTTCGCAGATAACGCGAAATCTTGGAGGGAATATCTCGAACCGGTGGATTTACGGAATTTATTCCCTCTCCGCGGGGAGATTCAGGAGGAGCTTCGTTTTGAGAGGAGAAAGGTGAAGAGAGAAAGAGAAAGTGTGGTCCAGGCGGCCGAGAGATTGAGAAATGGAAGTTGAAATGATAGCTCAAGAGGCGCGGGAAAATAGTATCGGAGGTAATTTGTGTGGGAGCCGACGAGTGCGTCGTTTCCTTCCCTTTCCTTACTCGCTCGTCCAATTCCCCGTCGCTGCCTTCGCCCTTCGTCCTTTCCGCTTTTTTCCGTTGCCGTTCCGCCCTCGGTCCTCTCCACGTTCTCGTTCCTTCCGCGCGCAAAGTCTTCCGCGTGCGTCGCCCTTCTTCGAGTATAACTTACAGACGCCATTAAATGCCAGGAGCAGGTTTAAACCTCCGGGAAACCGTCGAGCCCTTTTGTACCAGGGTGTAAAGATTTCGTGGGGGCGGACGGGGTTCGCGGCGGCCACGAGAGCGTGCCACCCTCTCTCGTAACTCCCCGGGTCAACCCCTTTTGTACCCGCTTTCCTCCGCACGAAATTTTGACAGCGCGAGTGCGCCAGTCGGCGTCTTTCGTGCCGTCTTGTCGACCCTCGAAGGGTCCTCCAGCGATTCGTCTCGCGAGTCTTCGGGAGCCGCGTCGCAATCAAACTGCTTAACGCTCAGTCGCTCGTGGAATCTCTGCATCGGGCGTGTGACACCGCGATTGTTCCGCGGTAATGAGATTTATTGTGCCGTGAATGAATTAATTAGACTCGACGATTCGGCGACAGGAGGATTATGAAACGGGCCGCGAGCTAACCGGCGAGTCGTCGTTAGCTCGCAACGCTCGGAACGTAAATCGATCGCGCGAGTTTCTCCCCTATTTCCCTTTATGTCTCGCGCGGATATGGCCGAGCACGAGCCGTGCTCGGAGCCGCGTCTGCTGCGATTGCATCGCGGGATCTCGGTCCGGCCGCTCTCGCGAAATTGCAATTGTATCGGTTCATCCATATTTAAATTCAGCGCGTAGATTTCGCCGCCGGCGAAATCCTATTATCGGCCGACAAAGCCGGCGCCTTATATCGGCTGACATCCATTTTCCGCGTTACTATTTAAACGTGGGATGAATTAAATTGGACGCCTATATAAATCCTTAGAATCCCCGGACGCGCGCGGGCATATGTATGTATGTGTGTATGTCTGTGCGTGTGTACGCGCGCGCGCGCGTGTGTGTGTGTGTACCGTGCTCGGGCCGCAGATGTTTCTCAACGATTGTCCCCATAAAAAAGCCTCCCCGTACTCGCGGGCGATAAAGCAGGCGGCCGGGTGGAAATTGAAAAGTGTAAAGCGGCCCGGCTGTTCGTTGTTATTCCGCTCGTTCGGATTTTGACGACCTGGAATCTCTTTCCCGAAAAAGCACGCGGCAGGTGACGGGCGGCGTCGATCTTCCGGTGTCTCCCGATGATCCTTCACCTTTCCCCCTTCCGTCGCCCTCGTGAATCTCTCGCTCGGATTCATCCTCCCGTAGGTTCGCGCCTCGCCACGAGAGTTGAATCTCGCGCCGCGACCCGCCTCGCACGAGAGTTTAAAAGATGAGGGAATAAAAAATATTGATCTTGTAACACGTGTCTCGTAAGGGTTAGCCTACATTTGCCGAAGTTTGTCGACTTTCCGTCCTAAATCAACAGAGGCCGACGCCTTGCCTTTTGGAGCCGCGCGTGTTGACACCGTCTCCTCCCCTATACGCTCCTTCCGCTCCTTCTCTTCCGCCAGTTCACCCCTGCGCCTTTACGTCACCCGTTTACCACCCGCAGCCCGTCGACAACGTCACGCCGAACAATCCTCGTGGAGCGAGCGAGGGTGGCTTTCCGCTCGCGCGAAAGTCGATTGCGTGCCGCGCCGAAACGCGCGCGCGGACGGAACATGGAATCGCACGCCGCCGGGACTTTCCAAGGAAACTTATTTCTCCATCTAAACGCGAGCGCGTCCTCGCTCGACACAGACGCACCTCCGCCTGCAGCCTGTGCCCGCGCGAAGGCGTGTGCCGAAGAGAGCCCGTAGTATTTGCATTATCGCGAGCGTTCGCGTCCCGGAATTTTCGTCGCTTCCGCAAACGTTCCGTGCCCTGCATTTTTTAACAGGCTCCAGAGACGAATCCCGCGTTTCGCGCGTGATTCCGACGATCCCCCATCGCTCGCTACGCGGCGTCGCGTCGACGTTTAAGAATCGAGAACGGAGAACGGAGAACGGAGCTACGGCGCGCCATGCGATGATGGATGTTGCTGCAGTTAGGCCCGCTTTACATACGCTTTAGCGGCGCACAATGCACGCTTGTCTAACCGGTTAATCAATTTCACATCCCGCGCGGCTATTTTAGCCGTATGCGCGTCCGTCCGTTTGTATCGCGAGAACAATGCGCTCCGTGCCGTGTAATGGGACGACGGATCCGGCTACCGGCTTGTAAATCATACGGTTTTACCACTTAACGACGCTCGAGCGCATCGCGCGAGATGCAATTGCGAGAGCTCGCGAGAGTCAATCAACATCGAACGCTGTCGCGGTAAGGAAATACGGCGCCGGCATTTCCACGCTCGCAACGGCGCAGCGAATTTTTTATTCATCGGATTCGCTGATATCGCGATCGCGAGGGCGGAGAGGGATTCGGTGTAACTCGGTGATTTGAATTTAATTATATACCGTATTCCTTTATCTTATCGGCGAGTTTCATCGTGCGTGGCGCACGATTCTCGAGTAACGAGAATCGGCGCGTAAATGGCTCGCGTTCGTGCGGCCCTCGCGTTTCCCCGCGTTTCCACAATTTCACCCTCTCGCTCGTGCATGGCGCCGCATGCATGCGGGATTAATTTTTGCCCATGGCGGACTACCGATAGCGCGTCTGCCCGAGCCACTCGAGACGTACTTATTCGCACCCTCATTAAGTGCATCAGGCGTCTCCTTTTTTAACCGCCGGCGAGTTTCCTCCTTCCCCCTCGCTTTTCCGCTCCTCCCTCGCGCGGGCAATTTTCCCTCGAGCCTCGTCTGAGGAGACCCATCTTTGAGTCGGGCGAATGCACGCGTCGCAGATTGCGTCGACCTCGCGGTAACCCCATGCCTCGCAAGCTGCCGCGCAAACGAGACGAACGTCACGTAACCGTATTTGAGTTACCGTAAAATGCGATTGCCGGCGGAAACCCCGTTTGAGTTCTTTGAGTAATCACGGATCCGCCGACTTAAGATTTGCGCAATGTCGCAAATTCAATCTGCTCACGCTTCAACATTCCGCTAAGCTTCAACATCGCTACATGTGCGCGAGCCGGTCCCGCTATTCTATCGCACACGTTCGCCGAATTATTCGCGAATTAATCGATAATCGCGAATGAAAATAATCCGCGCGGAGACCGAAGAGGAGAATTCGAGTTGGCCAGCCGAGGTCGTCTCGCCGAGGTGTCGCGGATTCTCGCAGATGCTGCAGTTCGGTTCCGGCGAGAAGTGGCGAGTCTCATTAAACGTACGCTTCCTCTCAACCTACGGCACGCGTTGATTAGTTTTCCGGCGAATTAGCCGCGCTGCTTCCCCGACCGGTCGAAGCTCTATCGTCGCGCTGGAGCGCGGGATCTCTCTCGCCGCGTAATATCCGCGCAAACCGCGCTAGTCTCGCTCGCGTCTAATATTAATGAGAAATTGTAGGCGGCCGACTGTATGCGCGCGCCGCGGCTTAATCTCCTTAAGATCAGACGCCGCCATTAAATATTTACCGGGCGTGGATAATGGTGCGCGCGGTGTCGGCATTGTTTCGTCGCCGCATCCCGGTGGCCCCCGATGAGCGTACGGCTGTATAATTAATAAAAGCAGCAACGGCGATCCCGAAGAGAAGAGAGAACAAAAAGGGACCGAGGGAAGAAAAGTGGGTGGCCACCTTACGACGACAGCGAGTACGGGGGGAGGGGTGCGGCTGGAGGAGGCTGCCGGAAATGAGCATTTGCACGCTCGGTGAAGGAGAGCGGCGGCGGCGGCGGCGGCGGCGTCTCTCTGAAAGAAATTGAATCCTTCTGCGAAATCACCTGTTAAGGACACCGTGAAAGGACCTTGTCCTACGTACCGCGTCCTCAAAGGGAGGCAGGAAGAAAGGAAGAATCCTCGCGCTTTCCTCGCATCAAATTGGCGACCCCTCCGTCCCTGAGCTTTCCTTCCCTCCTTTTTCTTCCTCCTTTTTTCCGCTTTCCGTAATACGGCGCGCGTTGCACGTTGTAAAGAAAGCTACCTCGACCTCGATAATTAATCCGGCAGGATTATCCCGGCGTCGCGTGTGCAGAATTAACGTTAAATCGATTCTGCGCCAGCACCGTCGCCGGAACGCGCGGCGGTTTCTCTCTTTACTCGCCCGATAGTACGAACCGCGTTCGGTCCAGCGTTAGATTAACTCGGGGAATTGCTCTCGCGGTTCAAGATAAACGCAAACGAGCGGCGAGAACATCGCCGGCCGCGTTCCGAGACAGGGGCGCGAATACGCGCGAATCATCCGCGGTAATTTACAAAACGCCTCGTGAAATCGCCGATCCCGCCGATAAAGCGCGACCGTAGGCGAAAATCGAACGCGGAACAATCGTATTGATTCGAGTGCGCCGTAAGCGTACGATAATGAATTGCAGGATCGAGCTTGGTGTAATTGCTCCACCGAGCGTTGTATCCTCGCAGAGAATTTCGTGACGGGGGATCGGGAGGAGGAGGAGGAGGAGGCGCGCTTTGCGCCAGCGTTCGGAGCCCCTTTGGAGAAATTTCCAGCGGACGTCCGATGCGTCGACGCGCGGATGCGTGAATGTTTGGCGGCCGGGGTGGACCGGCGCGTAATAATGGCCGGGTGAATTTCAAATTGTGACATTCCCGTTGCGCCGTGTAGCGTCACGTGTCGCGTGGCTGAGATAACCGACGTACTGGTTATCATATCCGCGGGATGGCCGCCGATGGCCGATGATCGACGGGCATCATCGCGCTGGCGCGGCCGCGACTCGCATCTATTCGAATAGTACCGTAAGTGGGACCGACGACGGCAGGGGAGGAGGAGGGATGCGCTAACGACCATGGCCGGGCGCGGAAATTAATGATGCTCGTCTGAACTATCGAATAACAGTACTTAGGCTCTCATTACCCGAAGTGTACCATTACGGCGCGGTAGGTTAACGAAGGGCGCCACAGATTATCCGTCTTCCGTTACGTTATCATCGCGCTGTTGTATCCTACTGCGTAAATATTCCCGGCGTTATTCCCGGACACGCGTAAACAATCTCCCGTTTCTCGTTACACGCTCGCGCGTGTGCGGATGCACGACGTGCACATTTCGAAGGAGATGAGAGGGAAGAAGGAAAGAAGGACCGGCGCCCCGCGCCTGATAAATTCGTGAATCAGCGAGTCGTTGGGCATTAACCGTGGAGCTTCGCTGAATTTTTCAACGCGTGGCCCATCGAGCCGCTGTCAAAGCCGGAACAATTTTTCTGCCCGGCCGTCCGACGGGGGCTCGTATATTCGGAGTGCGAGTACGATAAAATTTAAAATATACGACGACACCACCGACACTGCCGCCACCGCCGCCTCCGCCGTTGCGAAGTGGCTTTAAATTTCCGTTATGCGTCCGCCCAGGTATTCCGAGTTATGGACTCCTTTCTGATTCGCCTTACGCCCGTCATTTTTAACTCGCCTTCATCGTTCCCCCTTTTCGCGACGGGGAGTTTTAATGCTCTCTTAATATGCGTCTTCGTGAGGAAGTATGATATAACGTTATGCGTGGCGCGATCGTTAGCTCGGTCTCGAGCGGGTATCGATCTCCAGTGAGTTAGCCGGCGCATTTATCATGCCCGTGTATGAGCTCCCGCGCGTGTATCGCAGCGAATAAATCCGCGCGCTTTAAGTACGCGATATCGTAATAGCTGTCCGTTTCGTATCCCAGGGCGTATCCCGAAAGCGAGAGATTACTTTGTCCCTACGCGTGACCGTAAATGTTAGCCGTTTGCCAATTTAACGGGGTATATAATTTAATTAATTCTGATATATTCGATGAATATCAGTTTAGTTTAATGCCATATTGAATAAGCGACAGCTGTACTTTCAGCCGGAGGTATAAACGCGCATATCCGGCTAAATATGAATCCGAGCAATCCCATGATGTTTCCAGGGATTCGATCTGCAATTAAACTTGTATCGGCAAAACTCGTTAATGCGCACTTTATCGTCAGTTACGCTGATATTAAATCGGATAATTTCTATTGCCGCGATGTAATATCTGATTATCGTTTTGTTCCGCTCGATATATAAAACAGCACATACGTATACATATGCGCGCGCGTACGCGCGCACGCATACGCACACAAAAGCATGTACATACATTAGCGGCACCACGAGGCCTGTATATTCGAGATGTAATATGAAACGGCAACGTCGGGCAAGAAAAATGTTTGTTGATATTCTACATCCGATGTTTGTTGATATTCTTCGCATCGAATCCCCGCCAACAAATCCCCGTATCTCGACTCTAAACGTGCCGCGGTAGTTAATAAATCTGGCTACCGTATCATCAAATAGTAATAATAAATGCCAATTTCCAGCGACGTTGCGACGTAATGAAATTGGCGCTGAACGATCGGGGAGCAAAACGCCGTGAAAAAACGGGTCCCAACGAGAGTTTTATCAATTACGCGAGAGTGATGCGCGAGCGTCGAAAGTGCCGAATTTAACGTTGGAATTCGTTGCCATCGTAGACGAGAGCGCCGCTGGCCGAACAACGTATCTAATTAATCTCGGAATAAACAGAACGCCTCGCCGTTCCGCAAATATGCCACGGCCCGAATTAACGATCAAAGTTTAGGCGATTCGCGCGCAGCAACGAAACCGCGACGACTCGCGAGGGGGACAGGAAAGTTAATTCGAAAAATAACCGTATCGCCGCGGATAACTGCGCTGCGTTCGATATCGATAATTTAATCACTAGCCCCGGATAATCCCGGATATTTTCTTCGCTGAGTTTTGTGCGACTGACAATCCCGCATCCGCATCCGCCGTTGATACGCGATTAGAGCCACCTGTATCCAGTTTATCCGCGCGATCGCCGGCTATTGTGGCTGTTTACATCAATAACGGCCACGTTAATGCGAATAATATCAATAACGACACGCACGGCTGCGAACAGCCGGAAAGGGCTGCATGACAGGCGGGGGAGGGGGAGGGCAGGCAGGCAGGCCGGTCGGTTGGTTGGAATCAGTTTCGCGCGAGCATCTCGCGGATCGGACAAACCGCGGCTCGCTTTGTTCGCGATTTATCGATAGGTCCGGTACAAATGGGGTCGTTTCTATCGCGCCATTCTACGCGCGATGCAGTGCGACAGCGCGTTCAAAAGCATCATTTCGATTTCACACCGTCGATTTCGACGGGCGAAACGCGCGATCGCCGGACCGTGCTCGCGTTACAATGTATACCCGGTTCTCGCTGTTTACCGATGTTCGTACCTCTATAAGAGCAGACAGATAACGGCCGCGGGGCATCCGGAGAGGCTCGTCAATTCGGTTTTGTTCGGTTAACGAATTCGGAAAACGACGGCATGCTTGAATGGAGAGCGGAGAAGGAAAGAGGAACGGCGAGCGACTCGGGACTGTCGTCGGCTTCTCATTCTCCGTTTTTCCGCGGACATTTTTTCCTCGGATTTTCGCGACAAATCGACGGGTCATGCGAGAACCACGAGCGTCCTTCATCTTCCCCGGAATGATCGAGTAACGTTTCAAGGGTGGAATTCAATGAATCAGATCGCCGGCAGCGCGCTCGAACGCTAATGTCAGCGTAATCCGTGCATGGGCAGAAACAACGCGATAATCCGCGAGCAGTAATCAGCAACGGGGTTGTAAATAGTGAAAAGGGGGTGCGCCTGTTTCTCTCTCTCTCTCTCTCTCTCTCTCTCTGTCTGTCTCTCTGTCTCTCTCCCCCTTGTACACGGCACGTGTTTCCCTTTAATGGCACCGGCGTACAAACGTACATACGCATATATATTCCCTCGTAGAACGGGGGGACGTGCATTATGCTCCCTCATTGTAACCTCCCCTCCACCCTCCCGGCCGACGATCCCCGCAACAGGATAACCCCATTAATAATCGCTATAAATATTCATCCGGCTGCTGATTTACGGGTTGACCGCGGATGTATGATAAAAAAGTGTTCTTTGCGAAAAATTTTAATGCTGCCTCCTGCGGCGGCCATTATACGGCTGACCTCGCGCTTCTTCCCGCTTAGCCGATATATTTTACTTTCGCGGGGGCAAAAATTAAACGGGAGTAGAGCGTACTTGCCCCCGAGTGCGCGGCAGCCAATGTATTTATATACGCGTATATACGCGCGTATATATGCTTGCGTACACGAGGGTGCGTTCCTTTTAATAACGGGACAGGGGTAGAGGGGGAGGGGCGTACTGCTGGCTGGGACGTAATAAGGCATTTTGGGCACCTGAAACAATATTTTCGGCTGTAATATTCTACGCGGGCCAATTTTGTCTTGGCAGCTTACGCTGCTAAAAGATTCTCCTAAATCTTAATTATAAGCCACGATAATGCGCTTCCTTTCCTTTTTTTTTTTTCTTTTAAGTACGGGTTCTCGGGTTAGAAGGTAAGCCCGAAGCCCACGATATATCACGAAGAATTCCGCCGGGAATTTATCCGCTGGAAATGGTTATTAGGTCGGGACGAATTTATTTATGCAACATCTGCCCACAGACGACGCGGAGAATTTGTCATCCGCGGTATTAGCGTTTCCCTTTAATTAACATTTCAGAAGCGAGGAGGCGCTTCTTTTCCTCCAAGTTGTAGCGCGGCTCTCTAGATTAAGACGCTAAAAATTCTCTTCGAGTGACAAAGATCATCCTTCTGCCCGACAATTAATGTTTTTTCTAAAAATAATGGATGCAAACGGGGGAAAAGCATCTTGACGTTTAATTTCAAACATTCAACGTTAAGTATTCGCTCCGTCTAGCCGGAGCTTATCGTCTCTGGTTGACACGGAGTTGGCTTCATTATCTCACTTAATGACGCCTTTAATATCAAACGCTCGCGACATCGTCACTACGCGAACGAGCACTATTTGTATGACTAAATTGGTTGGGCGTTGCTAAAAGGGATGTCGAGAGTAGCGAGGTGCTCGTTCGTACAAGCCGCCCTCCTCGATGGGAAGAGGGAAACTCCGGGGTTGGGGTTGGTTGGGCGCGCGCAGAAGTTGAGTTTTCTGTTATTACCGTCGTGCATCTATGAAATTGCACGTTACCCTCAAGGAAACTTCGCACACGAAAATTGAGGCATTCATAAAGATATTTATAATTGACTCACATAGCGCGCAGACACGGCGGATCTTAACGGCGCGTTTGCCCGACGAGCATGAGTGGGACGATTATCGCTTGTCTGGAAACAATGAAATTTTTCCAGCGAATTTATCATGTAACGCTAAATATAAAATGCTAAAAGATATTCGGTATAAACTTGTTTCTATTATTTCAGTTATTACTTTTTCGTTTGTACGATATACGCGCGCTCGCATGCGGATACAAAAAGATTACGTTTAGATTATTATATTATATTCTGTCACATTCATACATAAATGTTTTAAATTTTTTAATTCACAATTTAATACTTCAATTCCAATATATGTATCTATGTATATAAGGATATAGCATTCTATCGCTACGTTAATTTCTCGTCAGATTATAGTATTTCAAAATTAAAAATCGCAAATAGTTTGTCATCGTATACACATGCTTGCGGGCGTCGACTGGCCAGCGATAGTCACACGATCCACTTCATGAGCTGATTTCAGCGTTAGATCGATATAATTGTCATTATCTTCGCGTAGAGAGATCGCAGCGACATGAAACGATACGATTCGTTCGAGAGCTAAGATTCTGTCCATTTCCGACAAGTCATATAGCTAGTTTGATTAATCCGTAGGCTGATATGAACTAATATTACGAAGATTAATCGTCGAAAATCGATCTGAAAATATAAATCGCCGCGTCTTCAAACGACGATATCTCGCGTCAGCAAAATCGCCCGCAAAACAATACCAAAGTCAAGCCCGCTTCCTTCGCTGTTTACAAAATGAAGGTTACAAGTGAAACTTGCCGATCGAGCACTGGTGTGCCTAGAGAAAATGATGTACGCAGCTCGAGAGCCAAAGAAGGGAGAACGCCTTTATGTATCAGCCGAGCAATATTAATCCAAAGTGCGCATACCACAGCAGGGCGCGCAGTTAAATCGGATAGCGCGCATTTATTACGGTCGCCAGCAAAAAGCTCTTAATCCAGCGCCATGCGAGCAAACTCATTGGCGCGAATGGCCGTGGCGATAGGGCAGCAGGAAACGAGGAACACCCGGGACTAACTTTCCGCTCCGCGGAGGTGAAAGTGCGACGATCTCGGATCTCGTTTAACGCGAGCCGTGTCTGTGCGGACGAGCGCGCGCGGCCAATCGTTTTAGGGTCAGTCGACCCTAATGAAGCCGCGCCAGCAAAGGAAACGAAACGTCGCGGCGGCATATGCGTGCGGAATTTTTCATGCAATCGTATAAATGGAACTCGGCGCACCGGCAGCTTCATCCGCACCGCGGCAGAATTCCCAGCCCTCGCGAGTGCTCAGGATTCTCCGCTCTTGAACGGCCTGACTGCTATCGCGATGCTAGTATACGGCCGTCCCGCTCGCCTCTGCATTGCTTGCACATCCCATTGCGCAAATGCGCCGTTTGGATTCCCAGCGACGGGAGCGCTCGCGCGCGCGGGATGTGTTTTATGAACGGTTACGCGATATACGGGGTGCTCCGGCATCGTCGGCTGTACTCCCGCTCGGGGATTTCACGGTAGATTTGGAGCCGGTCTCTCGAGTAGCCCGAGCGATTATTGATACCGGAAATCTCCGGAAGTCTAGGTGTATGCGAGATCCCCCAAAGCGGCCTGCGCGATCGGACGGACGACGGAAACCCGCTTCGAAACTCGACGCTTCTCTGCACGATGACTTTCCTCGATTCGTTCTTCCCTGTCCAGGAAATTCCGGCACACTCTGTAGGCGATCGTGCTCCGCTGCAAGTCCATTTCCAGTTTCGTGGCTGGAGAAGAGCTCCGCTCGACGCGCTCGCTGGTCCCTTCGGCGTCCCGTATATTTAATTGCTTGTCGCCCCACGGCCACTCAAGGGATCTCGCGCACGAGATTTCGGTTGTCGAGACTCCTGGAATGCCTCCTCCTCGCGGAACGAGTTGCGCGCAAGCGGCGACGTTAATACATGCATGCATGCGTGTATAGCATGGTGTATGTATGATAGCGCGCTGATATCAGCGGGCGACATCGGTGTTATTTCAACGACGTGCCCTCCCCCCAGCCTCCCCAGCCCCTCTCGGGAACGCGCGTGTGCCCTCGCCGCGAGTGGAGCGCGCGCTAAATTACGGCTAATCGCGTTTTGTCGGCCGCCTGATTTTTCAGGCCGCTACTCGCTCCGCCATTCTTCGCGCCGCTCGCGCGAGCCGCGTTAGTTAGCCGCTCATTGTTTCATGCGCGCCGCTAAAAAGTTACTCCTCGTAACGCGAGCGCAAGTTGAACCGCGCCGAGTTGAAAAAAGTCATTGCCGTTGTAGGGAAAAAGCCCCGGGATTAACTAAATTTTGCAGCGCGTTCGAGACAGGCGAGGTTGCGGAGAGAAAGAGCAAGAACGGGAGAACGCCAGCCGTATCCCTCGCTAAATAATCACTCGAAGTCGCTTTAGGGTAGGTGTCGGCCGAATCCCCGGGCTTTATTGGCCTGAACATCCTTTAATCGTTGCCGGCAATCGATCCTCGCAATAGATTCTGCGAGTGCAGCGATGCGCGGCGGAGGAGATACAGCGACTTCCGAAGGTCGCGAAGGTCGCCGGTCGCGTGGCACCTGCCTGTCGATCGAAATTGTCGGATTGCCGGCGAGGCTGATAATCGCTGCAAGCGCGCGAGCGCGTTTGCGTCTGCGGGAATTAGCAAGTCTATCAGGAACACGCGACCAGACGCACTAACGTTAAGCGGCGATGACTTCCGTGATGTTTATTCAAGCGCCGCAAGTGATCGCGATATCAGCGAGGCTGTTTGCGGTGGGTCACGTTGGAAATTTTCGCTAATTGAACGAGTCAGTTGCCAATTAGCCGCGGAGGCGCATGAAGACGTTACGAAGTAGCCAAACTGCCCTCAACGTCAGCTGGATCAAGCGCGAGCTTGATAAAAATCAAGCGACGAGCATGCCGGGCGAGAAGTGGTAATTTTAGCACGGCGGGGAGTCTTGAAGGCGAATTATCGGACTCGAAGCCGCGAGCGGGACGTCTCCTTTGATGATCCGAGAAGATCGATCGACATCGGCGAGAGACATCGTAAGGAGCAATTTATCGGCGTACGTCGTGAGCGATGAAAGCGACCGATAAATAACGCGCCGAGGACGCGATTAACTCGTCATTAGCCGGAGTCTTTAATTAAGGGAACACTCATAGTGGCATAGTCTCCTCTTGAATTTTGCACCGCAGTTTTTCTAATTAGGGAAGCGCGTGCATGTATGCGCGTGTGTATGTGCGCGCGTGCGCGCGCGATACTTTCCTAATTAAAAAAGTTTCGCGTCGCAAAACAGGTCGCCGCTCGTCTACGGCGGACTTCTTTCGCGCGTCGCCGTAAGCCGGAACAGACATTTAGGAATTAACGACGTCGAATAATCAGGGGTGAACCTGTCGACGACACTTTCAGCCGGCTGATACGGTGAAGAAATTATTGCGCAATCGCATGAACTCCGTTCCGCCTATCCGTTTCACTTCGGCTCTCGCCTCCTCGCTGATCAGTGAAGATAACGGGGTGAAAGGGTTGAAGTTGAGCGAGATTCCTCGTCCCTCAGCGATGCTGCGTGAACAGACTAGAAGTTCCGACGGTAACATCGCCGAGGTGATCCGAAAGAGAGTCCGGCGCGAGGGAAAAAGGGAGGAACGGGTCGAAGTGGCATTTCGAAAGTTTCTCATTCTTGGAGCCAAAGTTCGCCTTTGAGGGAGCAATGAAGCGAGAGGAACGGAGGGGAAGGACGCGTCGGGGGAGTCTCCTCACCTGTCAAGTGCAACCTGTTATCGAGTTACTTAAAGCGGCCCCCGTCCCGCTAAACGTACCGTGATAAGCTCCTCCAGTTACGTCAAAGTGAGGCGCGGCGTTCGGGAAACGCCAAGTTTCGCGTTATACTCGGCCGTTCGGCGCTCGCGCGCCGATAGCCCAAGAAGAAGCCGAATCCCGGTCGGTTTACTTCAGACACGGCGATTTCCCCATTTGCGGAATCTCGCGAATGGAAACTTTGCCGGGATCTTAATTAAATCCACGTCCGGAGGGGATACGCAGACGCTGCACGATGGTCGCTGTGAATGGCCGGTGACGCTGAATTCAGATCAGAACGCACGATTCCCATAACTGCGGAAAATCCCTGCTAAATCCCCAGTCGAACCCAGTCGCTTTTCTCAACTGCAACTTCAACTGCAACTCGCTGGGCGAGTAACAAAGTCAAGCATCGGTCCCATCGACCTCGCGCACACGAATGACACGACAAGTGCACGGTTGTCGGTTGCGCTAATCAAAATTGTTTTTCGGGGGTGGAAAGCGGCGGTGGTAGATGTGTATTTCGATGAGAATGACAGCGCCTATCGGGCGAGGAGGCAGAGCAGACGGAGAACCATCTTGCCCGGACTGTCAGCCGGATGAGGCAGGGATGCGCGAGCGAGGAATGGCAGCGAGCCGGCAGCAGAGAATAGTTGGCAAAGTTAGGAGGCAGTTAGATAGCTATGGCGTGACGACATTAATAACACCTTATTAGCCCTAGGCGCACAGCCGCATGCCGTCTGAAGATAAATGAGATCGCGGTCGACTTGCCGCCAGGTACAGCTCTCGCGCGGTGCCATCGAGAGCAAAACCAGCGGATTCCATTGTGACGCGCCCGCGTGGGATCAGATTTCCTCCTGCTTCTGCTGCTCTTCGAGAGATCGCTGCGCGTTCCTGAAATATCTCCATGAGGCGTGTCACGGCCTGGCTGCGGACGTGGATGCATTAAAAAGCGCGCGAATCGATCGCGGATTAACGCCCGCCGTATTCGATGTCGACCCTATCGGGTCGGTCTAATGAGAAGTCGATTATCGTTTCGCGAAGCGCGTACGCGCGTACGCTCGTTGTCATTCGGATTTACGTGTTGCGTCGAGTTACTTCGTCCCGACAGCTTTTATCATTCGGTTGTGATCGTTATTGTGATTGTTGGCGCGCCGCCGTTATTTGATTGATTGTTCACGCGCGATGAATTATGCGATCTCGATGAGTTCGCTCGTCCGCGAACAGGCAACGTTTTATGAATAGGATATAGTTCATCGGGCTTCCAGCTAATTAATGACAACAAATTAAGCAAATAAATGGAGTAATTAACGTTACGAAATGGCCGTGTCTGTGCGCGGTGCGCGCTATACCTGCACCTTAATTAGTTAGGTCGGTTTACGCTGATCACACATCTGTACATCTCCATCGGTGTAACTCCGTGTGTGTGTATACGTGCATGTGTGTTTGCATTTCATGTCTATAGACATTGATTGTTTGTAGAATGCAGAAACTGTGTTACGCGCGATAGTCCGCCATCGCTCCGCTCGCCTATTCACGGGCGAAACTGCGCGCGCTGTCGGCTCGCCGTCAAAGAAACAATAAACTTTTATAATTAAGCAGCGAAGCTTCTGTAATTAAAAACAGAACTTTCCTAATTAAATATGCGAATCGTCCCGGCTGTACCGATTGCAAAAAGTTACTTTGCAATGCAAATCCCGCGCGCACTTTTATCTCCATCTCGCGTTTCCTCGATTTCAAGCTCTCCCTCTCCCGTCCCCTCTCTCTCTTTCTCTATCTCTCTCTCTCTCTCTCTTCCCTCGACGTTCCGAGAGCATAACGCGTTCGGAAACACATCGAACTCGTATCAGAATTTGCCGGTCGACCTCGACTTTGATTTTAATTCTCGGTTAAAGTTCGGCCGGGTCTTTCGCAGTCGCGGATATAACGTGTCGGTCGCGGTCACTACATCCGGCTTGGAAAGGCATCGCGCATCGAATAGCGCGGCGCCACGCTGGCCGAACGAACGGAATCAAATAACGGAACGCGGTTTGTTTGCAAGCCACCCCCGAACGGCCAGCGGAAACATACAAACCGCTCCCCCGGCTCGGGGATGCGCGAGCGATTTCGCCTCTCTCTCTCTCTCTCTCTCTCTCTCTCTCTCTCTCTCTCTCTCTCTCTCTCTCCCTCTCGTACGAGAGCATCCCTCTCCCCCCGCACCGTGGTCCCTTCCCCGCCATCTCAATCCCCGCCCTCGCAATCTGGAGGCCAGCGGGACACGGCAATCAGCACGAGCCGCGGCGGGAACGCACCCCGCATACAGATATCCGTGCTTTTATTTAGGGCCGCTGGTTAGGAGGCGCACGTAAACGACCACGCGGGTGGTCTTGCGGGGGTGCGCCTGCGCGCCCCCGTGGAAACTCATTTTAAGGTCGGCGGGGGTGTCACCGAACTAATCCGGCCCTTGAGTGATTTTGCAAACTGAGGGACGGGGCTAATTAAGGGTTCCGCTATGTGGGGCGGGACGCGAACGGACGATCGCGTGGCCGACGCGAGGGGACCGACGTCTCTCGGACTCGCGAAAGGGAGTCGGTTAAATGAAACATGCGAGTGCTGCACGATACATATGATTCCTCGTGCGACGCGATCGTGGATGAATCTCGCGTGCGTGATGTCGAGCGTTTATCGCGGTTTAGTCGGATATTAAAATGGAAGGATTCGGGACGTCCCTGGAACGTCGAGAGCGAGCGTTGCAATCGCTGCTGTTGCACTTGTCGCGAACAAACGCGCAAACGCGCAAACGCTTTAATTATGTCTCGCGCGACGCGAGTGTACGGAGGGAGTGGATAATGACATCGCGCGATATCAAAGCCAATGATACCCTGCTCATTCCGAAAAAGACCACTGGTAAGCGCAAACCAGACGCCGAACCGTGTGGGATCGCGCGAAAGAGTCTCGAGCGCACGAGAGTGCACGTCTGTTTTGTTTTGCTCGACTTTAAAAAGGGACGCGAGCACGACGAGAAATCCAGTAGCAAGAGGCACGCTTTTCGATGGCCGCGACGTTGCGGCCTCTCATTGCCTGATTGCGAGCGACTTAATGAAGACCGCTGTTCCAATTTTCACCCATGACGCTCTCATTTCGCTACCGCGCGACAACGAGAAGAGTCGCGCGAAAGCGATGCGAAAACGACGACGAGCACTCCGCGCGACTGCAAAAAATATCAAATTCTCGCGGGTAGCTCATTTTCGTGTCTCTCCGTCCTCCCTCCGGCCACCCTCCCGACGATGCGCGATGAGAAACTTTCCGCACGGCGTGAGAGACGTCTGAGAGGCATCCAAAGTGCTTTCTAATTTTTCACACGTGCCTTTCTCCGTTATCGCACGTCGTCTCTTTATTACGCGCATGCCTAGCACGCGGGTTTGACTGGCGCGATTTGGCGTTTCGCGAGCAACGTCTCTTTGTCTGATATCCGGTTATCCGGCGCTCCTATTCGCCAACTCTCGTTCCGCTCGTCCAATCGCGCTTCTCTCCGGGGATAGATATCTGCCAGGAATTCCTCGCCGGAATGGTTTCAGATTCGCCAACGACGACGACGACGACGAGATGGCTCGTGCGGATTCGAAGATGAGGTGACGAGCAATTTAAAACTCCTCCCGGGATGTCGTCGACCGTGCCAGCCACTTTGGGCACGCTGGTTCCTTCGCGTTCTCCACTGCAGGTCCCGTCGTGGTTGTTCCTTCGCGTCATAATACGGGATTCGCGCCGCGTTTAGAATATCGGGATACCTTCTGGAAATTGGCCGATATGCGCGCGACGACAGCCAAATTCCCTTTCATATCCCTGTCGCGCGCGCCCGTCCACCTTTCCCGCCTAGAATTCGATTCTACAAAACCGTGCAGGGATGCCGCCGCACCCCGAGATACGCCGGCGAGCGGGCGAATGAAAATCCGAGGAGCGCGGCGCATTATAGCCGATTCCCGTGCCGAGGATCCGCCCCGTAATAACCGGCGAAGTGAAAAATTCCAGAATGCTACGCCGCCAGTGAGAGAGGCGGATTCGCATGCACGGCACGAAGCAGCCAAGTTTCCCGGGAACTTTTAATTGACTCCTTTTCGAAACTTAACAGACGTGACTTTGATCGTCCTCGTCTCATCTCGAGCCGCGATCCTGCCTGGAAACTTTCAGTTTCGACAACGACGCTCGCCGGCGCGACGTCGAGCGTCCCTACGTTCGGCAGATCGGCCGATCGTATGTGGAAAATCACCGATCCCGCCTTGATATTCCCAGCAGCTTCCGGCGCACCGCGCCGCGACTCATCTATCCGATACTCGTCCGAGCTCGCGTTTAACGTCCATCACGCCGGCCGTATATACCGCGAGCGTATTATTCCCGATGCAATCTCTCATCGCAATATCTCCAACAAAATTACTCCCTCCCCCTCCCCCTTCCCCGTCCGGTCCCTCCTCTACTCTCCCGCGCTATGCCGTCGGAAGTTCCCTTGCCGATATCGAATAATAGTTCTGGCCGTATCGGCTTTGCCGGCGACTCCGACGAGAGGATCGTTCCGGAAACAAGGAGCGCGTTTACTTCGTTACAACGCTCGCGATGAAGCGTTATCCGTAGCACGCAGATTCCGATTGTTCCATGATCGACACACGTGCGAGAAAAATTATTAAGCAATCATGCGACGCGCCATTCCAAGGGGGATCTCTTTTGGTTTTGGTTTTGGAGCTTTTGGTTTAACTTCTCGACGCAAACATGTCGCAATTCCGTCTCGTGTATTCATTACTTGATTACGTAGATCGCGACGTAATTTCTATCCGGTATTACCTTCTGTCTTTTATCACGTCGCCTGCAGCCCGCTACGATTGAATTTTTCGCTATGGCATACACACATACGCATACGCGCGCGCATGCGTGATATCCGTCGACTCCTGTCCTCCTCGTTTCGTTGCCGCTTTTAAATACTTCAAGATCGATGGGCAGACGGCCGTGAAAGCTCCTTCCATTTGCCCGTCCGACAATCGCACCGCGTTACAATTACACGAAGCGTGTATCGCTTCGTTAAAATTCCGATAGAAAATTCCGTCGCGCGTGTAAAAATAATGAAACGGAAGAGGGGAGCGACGTGACACGGACAAAGATACCGTCGAGCGCGAAAAAATCCCGGGCGCGTTGAATGGAAAAAATAGCGAGAGACCGAGCGGAAATGAGGTGATAAAAGGCAAATTTATACGATTTATAAGCGAGTCGTATATAATTCGTACATAAGCCTGCTGTATTCGGCGCCGCGGCAGAAAGTTGCCGCGGATTATCGTTACTTTCCACGCGCGATTCGCGCTTCTTAATGGAAACAGCCAATTGCGCGAATGTACGCGAAGCATCGCGTTACCGTGATGAGTCCGTGTTTCCAACGATCATCGTTTCTCGTGAAGATTAAAAAAGCACGAATGTAACTGCAAGCAACAACGCTTGGGGGAAGGGACGGAGGAGAGAAGGAGCAAAATACTCGCGCGCGCGCGCGCGCGAGGATATCCTCCCCGGCCACATTATATTACGGTGCTTGTGCTCGGTGGTGGACGCGTACGACAAGGTAGCGGCACGAAAAGTTGGCGCCGCCGAGATATACGAGCGACTCGTGCACGATCTCTCCCTCGGCTTGCTCGCGCTTGCATGCCAACAGGGCGTCACGAGCGTGCGAGAGTGTTTCGCGCGAGAGCCGTGACGGCGGCGGCATGCCTCAGCCCGCATACGGACGAGGATCGCGAGTCTTTTACCGGCAACTCGCGTTGCATCTGCATAGCAAAGCGGGGGCGAGACGGGGCGAGAAGCGGAGAAACGCGGCTCAGCGCCAACGATAAATACGGGTTCACCGAGCGGCTGGCCGCGGTCGAGCGTATTGAATTTTGCTCGTAGCAACGTACTGCTTGCGGTTCCGCGGCGGCATCGATACACACGCGCTGCAGTAAATTTGATCGAGCCAATGACGAATTATCGGAACACGCGGCGATATCAGATTCCCTGCGCGCGTATATTTGCGTAATCGAATACCGGGCATCCTCCCGCGCGCGCACCATAAGTCTCTCCCCGGTCGTCAAGATGTCGATTCGCAGCGTCGCGCCACGGGATTGTTCCCTCTGATTTCGCGACAGGCCGCGACGAGCGACGCGTGCACGATCCGATCTAAATTCTCCCCGAAGGCGAGAGCGCTGATCGGCGTCCCATTTCTCGTGGCGCGATGGGACGACTGGGGCGCGTTTAGGGTCTCATTGCGCGACGACGTAACGAGAATAGCGAAGATTCACGGCAGCGATACGAGGCTCGGCACCGTGTGAAGATCGCGACGACGTTAAGACACGGGGAAGAGGGAGAGAGAGAGAGGGAGAGAGAGAGAGAGAGAGAGAGAGAGAGAGAAAGAAATCCCGACATGCTAACGTTGTCGTCATTGCCGCGATAATGCTCGCTTAGGAGCGATTACGCGCTGCCGACCTGGCACGAGAACGTGCGCGCCGCTAATCGCGAACGGGATGCCTGAAATTAAACGTACACGATATTAAATTTCGCGTGGCCGCGAGTACGACGCCACGGCTCGATGTAAATTGAAGGGAGAGGGCTCCCGCGCGGAATAAAGGGCAGATTGGATGCGCAGCGTTCCTCGAATTCAGCGATGATCCGCGCGCGCCAAATTTGCGGATGATCGAAGCGAGAGCCGCGTCGATAATACGATAGCAATAAATATTCATGACAAACAAAAAAGGAAACGTATGTATTAGCTCGGTACTCTCCTCGATGAAACGGTCATTATATCGTAAACGATGAATTTTATTTCCGCTGCATCTGGATTAATATTTTCCGCGATTATTGCAAGCATGAATCGAATAACGGGGAACGCGCAACCGCCGGTTTCCGACAATATTGTCATCGAAATGAGTTTCGATCGTGGCCGAGAGAACATACATTTTAACGACTTTCGATATTGAATCTACGTCCAACGCAATAAATATTATTACGCCTGTGTTCATTGCGCGGCAATATTTTGCGTGAATAAATGATTAACGTGTCCGGGAAATCCAATTCTTCTTCAATTTACATTTAACATCGATTCGCCTGGGTGCGGCGATTGCGACAGGATCGCGCATGCGCGCGCGCGCGCGCGCGCTCGTATTCGTTCGTCTTCGAGGGCTCGCATTCGTTCCGTTTTCACTTATCAAGGAATAATCGCGCATTAATCTCACCGAGTGACGGTAATCGCAGCCGGCGGGAGCAGAGATCGAAGCTGTCTCGACGATCGCAGCATCCATTCGCTTATCAGGCGATGACAAGCGATGACACCCATTGTCGTTTACCCATCGTAGACATTGGCGCCGTCATCCGCATCGCGCGCCGCGACGACGAATCTCTATCCGGTTGTTACAGCTGTCGAAACTATGAAATTCAATGCGGCGAATTTGCATGCTAATCCGCGTGGCGTAAACCCGGCATCCGTGTACCTCGGCGCCGGGATGTATCCAAGTTGTAATTCAATAAAGACGAAGCGGAACGCCCGTCCGCTTCTAGCGCCGTGCCACTCGCTTAACACGCGCCGCTAACGACTTTAACAACGCGCGCACGATCAATCTTCGGGCAGGCGCGTGCGTGAACGCGAGTGCGTGCGTGACGCGAAAATTTTCAGCCGCTAACGTTCAGGCACTAACGGAAACTATGCTGGAAATTGTTACAGCGTCGCGCTGGATCTCGCGCGTCTAATGGCTCCGAGAAGAACAACGCGCATTTTCAGCGCCGTAAATCGCGGACGTAACGACCCGTGATGTCGGGGCGATTACTTATCCGTGGATAACCGCGGTTGTTGTTACACCGCCGCGGCGGTAGCGGCGAGAAAGTCGACGGCTTGATCAGTCGCGAGCGATAATTCAATCGCGGCGAGATTATGATGGATGGATACGCAAACGATTGGACAAGTTCTGCACCCGTGCGTTCTGCATCCGTGTACGCACGGTGTAATGAAAGTTCGCGTTACTAGCTACGAGGCTCCTCCACGTACCTTCCCGCGCTCGTCCCGCGGCGCTTGATCGATAATCGCGCCGACATCCAAGTCGAACTTCCCGTGCGCGCCCCACGTCCGCGCGCGCTCTAAAAACGAGGTAACGATTGCGAACGAGCGCGATGTGATTCATCCATCACGCCATGCTCGTATTATGACCCCTCGTACGGGGCCATGATAAAGCTCATCCCGCTCGAGCGTACGACCGCACACGAGCGTGCACTCGCGTGCATTCGCGCGCGCGCGCGCGCGCGCGCGAACGAGCGAGCGGCTACCACGACGGAATTCCATTTAAACGTCTGGCGGAGGGAAAACGCCATCGTGGCGCGCGCGGAGAAGCGGAGATAGTCCGACTGAATTATGTACGGCCCGGCGCGGTAACGGGGCCACGCGCGATAAGCAATTGCAAGAATTATAATGGCACCTAATAAATAAATTCAGATAACACGCGATACTTTGGCGCGCGCAACGCGCGCCCGGCACCGATTGCTCGTGATGAGGGTCCATCGGCTATCTGCGGAAAAGGAACAACGTGACGGGACGTGGCGCGTATTTCTCATTTCGCGAGCTCGCACTCGGGAGTTAATAAATGAATTCGCACGCGCGCGCGCGCGCGCATCACGATATTTCAAGATAGCGATAGCAACCGCGTTGGTGGCGCGACGCGGTCGACGTATCGCGGCAAAATAAGTCCCTTTCCGAAAATTAATTCCGGGACGCAACGCTCCGACTTGCATCGCGTTTGTTTATACATCCCGTCCGCTTTTGAGCAACGCTTCTCGAGCAACGCCGATAACGGGCTACGAACTGTAAGAATTTATTTTATTGCCACCTGAACACACTGTACCGAACAGCAATTACATTTCCGCCTGTTACAAGCCTGGATATCAATGAAACTAGAGGAGGAATGCTCTTGATTGCGTTCGCGTGCCCCGGGAAAAATGATCTAAATGCAAATGTCCCGTTTCTAGCGAGCTCCGTTGTTTCGAGAAACCTCCGGTACTGGTTTAATGCGCGATCCTAGCACGCGACCCCGTTAACATTTTCGCCGCTTTTACCGCCGACGACGGAAGTTCCGCGACGGAGGTCTTCACCGCGCAAGTAAATTATTTCGGATTTTTATCGTCCAGGTATAAAGCTCTACCTGCCTCCCCCATCGCGCGAGCGAAGACGACGCTCGTCTGCGCGCGAGGATCACTCTAGCCGGTACCGAGCCGTCGCGCGACTTGCTCCGGGAAATTCGAGATAGGACGACAATAAAACGGCAATGAAATGTCTTTGAAATAAAAGCCGGGAGGATACGCATTCTCTCTCTCTCTCTCTCTCTCTCTCTCTCTCTCTCTCTCTCTCTGTCTTTCTGTCGTCTCGCTCTTCGCTCGTCTCGCTCGGTTTACGAGTGAACGCCGAGCGGGGAGAACGCTTCGTTCTCGTCCTGTCCGGCCAATGTAATTTCCGAAAGCTTTGATCTTCGATTTTTCCGACGAGGCTCGTCGCCGCGCGCGCGAGAGGCTTGACTCCGCGCCAGCATCGCGCGTAATTTCGATCGCGCGTTCATGAGCGACGTTATCCGCGCGAGAGTGCTCGCTGCGCGCGCGAAATGGAAAAGCTCCATTGAGCTCCGCTCGTAGGATCGGAAATGAACGAGGCTGTTCATAGCTCGCCCGCGATCTCGCAATATCATTCGCGACATGGAAACTGCGTCCGAGCGATTTCATCGGTCGCTGCTCCCTTACGTTACTTGTCAGTTCTTTCAGTTCGCTCGTTCCGCGATGACGACGGTTTTACGGCGGCGCTCGCAAGCGCGCGCCTTACCTCCCTTTCATCCCTGCGCTTCGCTCTCGTCACGAACGATCTCGCGCGGACGACCCCGCGTTTCTGCGACTCGCGATCGTCCATGAAACGGACCGCGAGCTATACACGCGGACGACGATTTGTGGGGTGCGTGAATAATGCCGAGCGTCGATGGATCCTTCATTTCCTTCATTTCGGCAGGGGGGGGGGGAGGCCCGCCTCCCGAGTTATTTGTTAACGAGGGCCCTCGACGGTCTCTGATATCGTTATCGCGTGCGGCAATCGGCGCCGTTAATGGAACGTTATCGTCCGTTTCGCAGCTGCGAGGGGGCTAATGCGAGATGCGCGTTTGTGCCGTTACCGCACAAATGTCATCGTTTGAGATATCTCACTCCAAGACCGCAATTCACCCCGACGAGGACGGGGGGTGGGGGTGGGGAGGAGGGGGGAGGGGGGGAAAGTGCGGCGCGCACACGGGCCGTTAGACGGATTGCGAGCGCGTTGTATCAGCCGCCCACGAGCGGCGCGAACTGTGTGCTGTGTCGGTGATAGAGCAGATAACACATCAGAGGAGGAGGGACGGAAGGGTGCGTGCGCGTGTATCGCTGCACCGCCAAGTGTGACGTTCGGAGTTGGCTTGCACGCGTTGCCGCGCGTAATCGCGTGATCGCGGTGATTCGTTTCTCCGCGCGAAAAAGCGCGCTTCTTCAAACGCGCGAGGCTCTCGTGCAACTTGCACTTTTAGAGTTTGCATCCGCTTTCCGTATCGGACACTCCAAACGCATGGCGACTCCAAACGCACATGCCAAAGTGCAACGCGAAGACACGCTCGCGAGCTTGCGAGCTTTATGCAATGTCGTCTGCTCGAATACAGCGGAGAGACCGGCCGAGTCCACCACCCGGTACATCAGCTTTTTCTTTACGGTTTGTTTATGTCGCATGCGCACAATCCACCCCCCTAAGAGGCGCCGGCTGCTCGACCACCCTTCCAGTCGCCGGGAAGCGTGCGGATGTTTTGCATCGTCGCTCGTCGCCGGGTCGCCGGGTCGTTTTCCCGTCAGTGAAACTGCCGAAGGGATCTCACGTTCTCGCGAGATCGATCGCGTCGATCACGTGCCACTCATCCCCGAGTACGCCGCGCTGAAACGGTCATGTCGCGCGTACTTGCGGTGTTCTCGCGGTGGCATCGGACGTCCGACAGCAGTCGGAGAGTCAGTGATTCGTCATCGGGCACGCGAGCCCGTTCTAACAGCGTCTTCTAATAGTGCCCTTGAATATTTCTCGCCGGAATCGGCCGACTTCTGCGCGAGACGAAAAGACGGACTTGAGAAGGCTCGATCGCGGACGAGGGAGTTTCCGTTTCGCAGGTGAATCTTGACGAATCACGAGCTGATCTGTCAGAGTGATACTGTCGCTTCTCGTGGATTCGCAACACTTCGTTACATCGGAATAAGAGTGCTTTCTCAAGTGCAGACAGGCTCGCTCGTCTTAATTAAAGAATATCGCAGGAGAAAGAAACAGAGACGCTCATTGCACGAATCAAGAGCGGTAATCTCGGGAATCTCGAAAGCCTTCGGAAGACTTACCGACACCTTTCCACGTGCACGTCAAAGTACGGTGTGTCCAGCGTGAATTCGCAAGCGTGAATGGAAAACTGAAGTGTCAAGCCTCGAGACAGGGATTAGGGATACTGGATCGGCGACGGCTGGTGCACGCGGTAAGCTTATCGAAGCCGCATGTGCTTCACGCAGCATGTTGAATACGTTCGGGGAACTTGAGCGTTGTCGCGCAAGTACCGCCATGCGTTTACTCCACGAGTAGAGAGTACTTATTAGTAATTCTCGCGGAGATATCGGCGACTCGCAATTGGACCAGAGAATCATAAGCGGACTATTTAACCAGCTTTGCTCACCATGCACGACTATGAGATCGCCGATGGGTCTCGCGTAAACACTCGTCGGCTTAGCCTCTCTCTTTCTCTCTCCCTCTCCTCCGTCTCTTCCTCGCTGCGTGCAACGCGTGGTTGAAAGGAAAAAGCTCGCGTGAAAACCTCACCGTGAGGATAATCTGCCAGATGACCGTCCAGTCGCGCGTTTACACCCGCATCGCGTAATCCTTGGTCCTCCCGCGATGACGTCGAGGCAACGACGAAATGACGTTTACGCGAGGGAATTCGTCCTTCTCCTTCTTCCCCTTCCTCCCCCCCCCCCTATCTCTCTCTCTCTCTCGAGCGCGCGGAGAGTATCACCGGTCGTTGCGCTTCGAGGACGCCCTTCAGCCTCTCGGCCGCGCGTTCTGCGTGCATACACGTGCATCCCAGGCGCGCACTCGCGCGCGCGCGCGCGCGCGTGCATCGCGGCGGCCATAGGCGGCTGGCTAATTGAAATTGCGGATAATGGGCGAACCGATAAGCGACCAGCGTGATCCGTCGTGCCCGAAGCGGGAGAAGTGTTTTTGCCGGCGCGCTCGGCTCCGCTCGGCCCTGCGGAAACTCGTTTTCACGCTTCGTTACGATTATCTCGCGACGCGCGCCGCTGCGTTACACGCTTCGATCGGCGAATCGAGCGGCTGGCGGGCGACGATAATCCGGCCAGGCGACGCTGCGTCACCCTACGAATATCGTTAGCAATTGGTTTTAGCGGTAATGGGTATTCATTGACACTGATTGGACGCCCGTTAGACGGGACTAATTGATCCATTAGACGAACAAGGTCTTTCCTTGAGGGCTCGATATCGCGAGGAGGGCCTCGCTGCTCTCGTCGTTAGCACGTCGTCGTATCCGCGTGACGTGCCGCTCGCGCGCACGGGCTTTAATGGATAACAAAATTTATACGATGACGGCGAGGCTGGGGAAACATATGGGGCGTAAGATCGCATTAATGGCGGCGGCGGCGGCGGCGATGCTGCAACCAAGATTCGTCACGCTGTAACGGATCTCCCGCAACAGCAGCGCGTTTCGGCCGAGAACGCGGAAAACAAAATACGATGCAGGGGAGAGCGGCGCTTGGCATTGCCGTTTATGTATCTATGACGAAGAGTTATCGTAAAATATTTCTTTTACAGTGTGAGTATTCTACTTGAACTTTCATTTACAGCGAGTGAGAAAAACTGCGAAGATTCTGATTCGAGAGGAGCGTTCGAAGATTCCATCTCGAAAGTGTAGAGTGTCGCATTACCAGTGCAGGGAAAAGTTTCCGTTACTGCACGTTGTTTTGAATGATAACAATAACTTCTCGTAATAATGTGGTTGAAATCGAACCACATTCGATCATACACGTGGATCATATATGGAATTCATGTTCAAGAGCTTGACGCTTGTATCGTCATTGCACGCGTGAACACTATGCGCGATTTGTTATGTAACATGTCATCGAGAATGATGGAAGAAAGCGAAGCGGAAAATTATAAATAGCTTTCTCTCTCTTGTGTACATCTCTGTCCAGTAAATTGGATACAGTTGTTGCCGATCGATCATTGCGACGCATGCATCATCCATTTTCAAGGTTCGATTTCCAGATACAATCTTTACTCGAGAACGCATTTATTTACATCTGACTTTATTTTCATGTCGAGTTTTAATTCGACATGGAGTCTGTATTCCGCCATCGGAAGTAAGCTGGCTCGTATCTCATTTACATACAAGAAAGCTGCGCAGCACACATAGATTCCTGGCACGAAGAGTCCAATCAGTATAGTTTACCGGTAATAATCGTTCGTCCGACAGCACGAATGTCGAAAGAAAACGAGTTCTGCTACATCGTCGATACATCGTTCGGTTCTCCTCATTGTCATTCAGTCTCATTCTTTCGCCTTGCTAATCGTTCCTCTCGCTCGAACGCGCCTGATAATTCAGGCTTGCCCGGTGCGTCCTCGCGTTAATGACGAGCGTATTATTAATTACGCGCGCGTTCACGTCATTCTCTCCCTCGTCATTCTCGCAAACACCGCGTGTGGTCGGTCGCAGGGGTGTTTCCAGCCGGACGATCGTCTTTCACCGTAATAAAGAGCCGCACAATTTAAAGCGAGCCGGCGGAGATAGGGGACTTATAAATCGTTTCGGTCGCTAGGGCAGTCAGCATTATCGTGTTATCGGGATTACGAGCTCGCGCGGAACGGTGGCGTCTTTATTGTTTTCCACGTTACCGTGATATTATCCCCGGCGCGTGAGCCGTGTTCGAATGCGACAGCGGTAGCTTTAGCCGCCCCTGGAAGCTCCGCGCGGGAAATCGAAATATTTCGAGCGATGATGAGAATGCGGAGATGAGGGACGCTTCTCTCTCTCTCTCTCTCTCTCTCTCTCTCTCTCTCTCTATCGCCGCGCAACGCGCGGAGATTTACGTTCCTCAATCCTGTGTGAAAAAAATATTTGATCCGCTGGACGGGACGCGTGGCAAACATACACAGCCGTGTATATTTATATATTACGGCTCGTAACTGCGTACGTCTCCATAATAGCGAATCTAAATTGAATCCGAGTCCTCGAGTGCCTGTCGATAAAGCGCGAGAAAGATTGCCGGTTTATCCTCTCATATTTTACGCGCGCGCGCTTGCACGCGCGGATGACCGCTCTGCAAAGTAGAGGGACACGATTAAGCTGTCCGGACAGACGGACGTATCTGACGGAAGACTCGCAAATCCGTAATCCCTTTCTCGATTTGCGGAAAGTATCGAGCTTGGTCAGCGTTTGCACGAGTTTGCACGAGTCATCGACTCGGCGTGGTCCATTCGCCAAGGAAAATACAAACTCTGTGTTCGTGGAGGGCAAACGGACAGAGAAGAGGATGATCATGCGAAATGTTCCGCTCCGCGAAAGCAACCGCGGATGATCTTAGCCGCATCGGAGCCATCATCGCGATTAATCGAGACGATTCCACGCGTTTGACCGGTAACGGTAACGTTTCATTTCGGCACCACCGGAAGCTGTGATCACTCGGTCGCGAATATCAGCTGCTCGAGCCATCGCACGGTATGCACATCCGCGTTACACGCGATCGCTTTAAATTAACAAAGCGTTTGAATTATGCCGCTTATATGACAATCGATCGTCTCTCACGTAACGTTGTTCATTTATCATTTTTACGCACGCCGAGGCTTTTTCCAGTCGTTTGAAAATTCACCGTGAGAGCCTCTCTCTATCTCTTTGTTTCTTTCCCTCGCGCTCTCGGTCGTCGCCTCTCTTTCTCGCCGGATCAGTCTGTCAGAGTTCACCGGACCGGCGAGATGATCGAGCGCTTAAATATGTAGCACCGGCCGTCTCGCACCCTCGCTTTTCACCGTTCCTCGTCCCTCGTCCACCCTCCTTCACCCTTTCCAGCACCGCCCGGAATTCCGCAGGATGAGAGAGGCATCGTCATTGACGGTAACATGCCGCGCGATGTAGGCAGCGGGCGATAAATTTTTCAGAATTTTACGATTCTTCGCGCCAACGGTATGCGCGATTCGCCGCGAAAGAGGAGTCGTTGGTTCGTCCGCTCGTTCGCCCGCTCGTTCGCTCGCGGCGAAGAGGACGGCGGCGGATCTAGCAACGCAGACGTGTTCCGCGAATCGATATGCATCGTCTCTCTCGTCTCTCCCGTTTCCTCTTCGGTGCTCCCTCCTCCTCCTCCTCCGGTCGCGGTGGCCGCGCTTTCCGAACAACCCGCTTCCGCCTTTCTCGCGCGCGTCTCTTTTTTTTCCTCCCCCATCGATACTCCCCCGCGGCCGCGCCGTTGCCGTTCGCGCTTCCCCGGCACGCCGGCGGTTTTATTTGATCGCCCTCTTATGTTTTATTGAGCAGCTCCTTCGCTCGCGCGCAGTTTGTTTCTTTTTTTTACGGTCACTACCGGAAACAGCTGTGCTCGTGATTTCTGGATTTAACGCCGTTCGCGCGGGCATGGTTCCGCCCTTCCCGCTCTCCCTGCCGGGACCTCCACGCGCGTCGCAATACTCGGCGGATCTTTATGCGGCGGATCTCCGCCGGTCGGTCGGAAAAAGTAAATACTAGCGAGGAATCCGAGCGTGACGGATTATGCTGATATCGGATGGATTTTTATGCGGCTCGGCGAATCCACTCGCGGCGGCCGAGAAACTGGAAGTTCTCGACGCTGTCGAACTTTGCGATGATGCTGTCGGCTGTAAATAAAAATTCTCGGTCATTCGGATGCGGTCATTGCGAGTACGCCAATCGATGCACTCAAAGTTCATCGAACTGTCGAACTTTGGCTTGACTCTCTCCGCAAAGTATCCGCACTCGCTGCCAACGAGACGGCTCTCGCGCGCGCTTGTTAATTACATGTAGCGAATATATTTTCGCGACAATACCACGCGGAGACGATTACATTCAGCATTTCTGAACATTCGTGTCGGATGTTGTAATATCACAGTCGCCGCGATCGCTTCCACCGTCGCTGTTAAGGACAATATTTGCGGATCCCGGACACGTAGCGAGCGCAGCGGCTGGCCCCGCAGAGTTGAGATATATTTTAATGTAACGCGAGTTATACGCGAGAAAGAAAGAGAGAGAGAGAGAGAGAGAGAGAGAGAGAGAGAGAGAGAGAGAAGTTGCTTAGCGCGTAACGGGATAAACATCATAATGTAGCGAGGCTGCATCACTTTCTGTTTGCGAGTCTACATTAAAATGCACGGTCGACGATTTTTTAAAGTCACTCCTGCGTCTCGCCGCACATTACAGCTGCTTCCTAAGCGATGCGGCGCGATATTTCATGTACTGCGTATACGTACTGCATCGTCGTTAGGAAATGCTCGAGTTCCGCACGTGGGAGGAGTCTATAGCAAGCCTCTGGCAAGCCTCGACGAGATCTATAAAACGAGAGCCGAAGCTCGTTACTCGTGCTCGTTTAGGATATGTACTAGATGTATTAGAATATGTCTCTGGAAAAGCATTTCTCGCGAGCGTCTCAGTGGCTGATGGAGGAAACGCGGAAGCGGAAACTGAAGGGAAACAAACGCGCGCGCTTGCGGATACACACGGAGAGTCCCCGTTTCTTTCTAACGCCCGCGCGTCGTATTTTTAATAACAACGCTCGCGTATCGCTCGCTGCTACGCTGCGTTGGCCGCGCGTGCTTTAAAGATTAATTTAAAAACTCTAATTATTATGATTTAATGCACACGGTGGAAATCCACGCTGGGGTACCTCCATTTCCATGATGCGGTGCGCTTAGCCGCGGAACGTCTCTCTCTCTCTCTCTTTATCCCATGCAGCTGACGCGCGAGGCCACTCCCCGCACTTTCCCGCGCCAGGCATGATTCCGGACGGGGAAGAACGAGTTCGACAAAGTCGCTCCGACGTTGGCTGATGGCTAGGTGTTCCCGGGAACTTGGTCGATTCGGTATCGCCGTCGAATCTGCTGGTTCTCGAGATCGAGATGCGCCCATTGAAAGCTTTCTTCTCGGCTCGCACCTGACCGATCGACTTATCAACTAAGTTTCGACCTTCTCGCGCAGGCAAGTCGGCAAATGGACGGCGGGACGGATGGAAAGAAACGAACGGAGTTGGACGGGGAGAACAGCAAGTCCCGTGGAATACGGATTTCCTGAATAAGAATGACTTCGGCAGCGCTCAAAGGCGGCGCGCACGGCGAACGGAGCGGGCCGCTGAGAAATAAACTTATTTCGATGTTGCGCGAGAAGCGAGTTTGCGACGGAAGTTTCGAGACACGGCCGGGCATGCGCGCATGATTTTCCACAAGACGAAGACGTTCGTAGATGGGAAGGACGCGGCGGGCGCGAGCGCGGTTAACGCGATTATGTGAGGTTAATTTAATGAAAGCGCTAGAGAAAACTAAAGACAGAGAGAAAGAGAGAGAGAGAGAGAGAGAGAGAGAGAGAGAGAGAGAGAGAGAAAATTGTAAAGCGTCTTATTATACCGCAACACGTGTGATCGTGACCATTCGTGAGCGATCGATTATGCGTTCTTCTGTCGACGTTTTTCTGTCGACTATCGAACGTGTCCAGTGAGTGCCAAAGTATCAGAGGGACTGTCCCGAGTTCTCGGTGAGATATCCTCGTTCTTTCGTCCAGGTCGCGCCTAGCACGCGCGTGAAGATCTCTCAAAGGTCTCGGCGAACAGCCCCGACGCATAACCTTAGCCTCTCATCGTAAAAATGCAAAGCGCTCCGTGCGAATAAAAAGCTCCCCCGATCGGCGCGAACCTCATGAAACTTTCAAAAGGTGCGACTACGACGGCGGCGGCGACGGCAGTGGCGTGAGACGTTGCGTGCGGAATGCGTTCGTTTCTCTTCTTTTCCCTTCCCAGGACACTCATTTTTCCTCCGTCTCCGCCTCCGCCTTCGCCTGTTCCCCTCCTCCTCCTCTTCCTCTTTCTGATTCTCCGGCTTTCTCTCGCTTCCTGCGGAAGCCCGTATCGCCGCCTTGCCGAGGGTGTCCTACGTGACAATGCGCGAACCGCTACCTTCTCCCCGGTATTCGAACGGTATTACCTTACGCACCCTTCTCCTTCCTGCGTCCGTTGGGCAAGTTTCGAGAGCCCTACAGCCGCCCTCGCGCGTGCGCGCGCGCGCATGTCGCCTATGCGACTCCACAGGAGATGGCGAACGTGCGAATATCCGATTTTCGCGGCTTTTCACTTTCCCCTTTTCTGCCTTTATTTGATTTTCCGTGCGGATCCACCGTGTGGATCTTTCTCTTTTTCTCTTTCTCTCTCTCTCTCTCTCTCTCTCTCTCTCTCGATTTTTTCCCACGATGTTTGTCCTCGCGTGAATTATTCAACTGCCTGTTCTCTCTTCTTGATCTTTACTTCTTTCCTTTTTCTATCTCCGGCTCTCTCCATCTCTCTAGCTCCCGACCCTTTTCTTTCCGTCTTGTTTTCGGAATCTATTTTGAAGATAAAGAATCGCAGAAGAGCAATCGTTACTGTGTGGTCATCGCGTGACGATTCTGTTTCAGCATTTACAGATGACAATCTATTTCAAGTCGTAGACGTCGTTCGATCGTTTGCTCGTCTAACGTCTCTTTCGCAGCTTCTCCGCGCTTTGCTCTTCCCTTACCATCCTTCTTTCTTTGCTTTCGTCGCCATCACACTTTCGACCTTATCGATCGAGGTCCGCGGCGTGATTTCTTTTTATTTTCGTACGCCATTATTACTCGCTCGAGCTCTTGCCGCGTAATTCCATTTGAACTTCCGTCGTGGTGAGTTACGTGACATCCTGGAGATTTTTTTCATCGACAATTTTGCAGCGCTTCGGTCGTTCCTTTTTCCTATTTCGCGCGGTACGCGTGTCCGGAGAACTCCTCTCCTCTCACGGCGAACGTGGTTTGCGCGCTTGCAAACTGCGCGTTCGTTACTCATTTCTCTCTCTTTCTCTCTCTCTCTCTCTTTTCGATAATCTCCGCGAGATGTCGTATCACGATGATGGAATGATTCTTCTCCGCGCGAAAACTCCGCAAACAGCGTACGACTATCGCCGCAAACTGACTCGGGATACGCGCGGGTCCATATCTTTTCTCGCCAGCTTCCTCCCGCTGTCCTTGATCTCTCGAGAAAAAGAGACGTGCGCGTTTATGACAAGCAACTACGTGACATTGCTCGACGTCGATTCTTCGTAGTTCGACGATTCTTTCCCGTTTCTGTTCCATTCAGAGATTCCTCCATTCCGAAAATGTTCTCTCGAGCGCGAGCTTCGAGCGATCGATCGGAAAGATTGTGTCTCGAACGTGATTCTTGAGTCGGGCTCCTTGATACAATTTGTTTATATCAAAGCGCGAGATTATTGATGTCTTAGCGATGTTGTCAAGATTTTCTTTACTTTAATGGATTTTCGAGGTTTCTCCGGCATTATTCGGCATGACGCGCGCTCGACCGCGAATCTTCATCTGGATTTCTCGTTTTTTATCTCCTGCAAGACACGGCCTTCCTCGCTATACCGCATAACGTCAAGTCGTTTGTATTTTTACCTTCTCTCCTCTTTTCTTTCCTTTTTTTCTTCTTCCTCTTTTTTTCCCCCCAAGCAACCGTCCTGACCAAGAGCCGCTCTCCTTTATTTTGCGAAATTCTTAGCGAAAGTCCCGAGAAGTTGTCACAGCTCCGCGCGATAACTTCTAAGCAAGGAAGCGAGGTCGGAACTTTTTCCTCGAGAAAGAAACAACCGCGGCGACGGAATACTTCCCTTTGCACTTTGTTCATGAGAGACGTTCGCTAATTCCATTTTCTTTCCTGACGTTTAATGGAAGCGAGAGTCTCATCGGCCGCGTACTTCCGTTCGATGAATCTGGTCCGGAATTTTTCCTCATTCCGCGGGATTTCGGACAAAGTCTTAGCAAGTTCCCAAGTTCCTCCCTGCCCGAATGCTCGCGGAAGGAAGGGATAAACGAGAACTTTTTCCCGTTAAATGAAGGATTATGACAAACCGTATACGGTTCGCTCGGCCGTCGTTCCTCGCTCTTCTTTCTCTCATTTCCTCTCGATTCCATTTCGTGAGTTTCTCACCGTCGAGCGTACGCGCGAGTTTTCGAATCGTAATGTCATTACACTATCATTATTCTGGATCATAGATACCGAGACTGCTTTATAAGCGCAGTTGTCCCTAGAAAGTCCTTCGACGTTTCGCTATCGGCGAGTGTTACTGTCGTTACTAACGCTACTGTCTCCGATAAATATAATAAACGCTTGTACATGTCGTCTCGTTCATGCGTTGTTGGCGCAGTTGCAGAATATATTTTCGGGCCAAGGGTCTATTCCGACAAAGAAAGAGTCCATCGTTCCGGAATCGTTTGCCAAGAGAGCCGAGCATACCGGCGACTATCGCGCTCGACCTTACACGTTCTCCCTGCAACATCGCTTTCGAAAATAGCGCGTCGGAGCACGCGACACATTTGCTTCTTTTCGCAGGCGAGGAACCGAGAAAAACGCCGATACACCCGCGTCGAGTTTCTTTCGGCGATGCCGCCACGTCGCGCGAAGCAACGCTCGGCCGGCGATGCTTCCCTCCCTTCGTTTCTCTCTCTTCATTGCTTCATTCCTCCCCCTGTCACTTCCGGCGGATAGCGTGCCACGAGACGTCGCAGGCGGCGCCGCGCGATCCGAGCGCGTCCTTATATCTTCCTTATTTTGCGAAACTGCCACCGGATGTCCTAACGAGATTAAGACTGCCTCCCGTCAAGTCGACGGACGCGCTAAACCTTTCTTGACAGACCCGGCCGACCCACAGGTGGGATTCGAGAAGCTCGAGAGAGTGCGGCCACCGCAGTTAAGATGTTATCGTGTCCTGCCATAGCAGGACTATATGGCAGGATGGTCGGCCTGCGGCTATATCTCTGTATATCTCTGTTGATCCGTCTCCCGTCCACTTGCACCCTCTCCCTGTACCGCGGCGGTGTCCTACGGAGACTTCTTCCTCCATGCGTCCTCCTCGATGACCCGACTTCGATCCTTATCGATTACTGTCGTTTCAATCTGTATCCCTCCGCGGGATTTTCTCTCCCCCTTATCCCTAGTAGAGTGGGCGCTCTGGTCCCTTCCGTCCATGCGGCGTGGCATAAGTGTGGATTAAAACGGCGATTAAACGGCTAACTGCGCGACGGAATCGACGGAACGGTCTCACCCCGGCGCGCGCGCGCGCGCGCGCGTGGAATTGTCCGATTTTTTTATATCGAGATCCCGCTTATCGGTAATCCTCTAACTGCTGTTACTGCGGACACCGCCTGTCCCTTCCGACCCGTGATAGATAGCGCTGCGGGGGACAGCGGTCAATGGTCCATAGGTCTGATCAAAGGGCGCCACTGATTTTGAAGGTGGCGATAAATCCGGCTTTATGGGGCAAATTTCAATTCTTTATCGGGAAAAAAATTGGGGCGATCGAATAACATTAGGACGAACCCCGATGGCCGCCTGTCCGTGACGAATTTGTCTTCGGCGCGGCATCCTCGTGGCGCCGAGTTGCGTGACAATGTAGCGGAAAATTGATCGCCATCGATCGCGGGCTTTTTAACCACGTGGCTTCCTTTTTTTTTCCGCGACCCATCGCGATAACGCGGCGATCCATCACGCCGGATCGTTCGTCGTCAAAATAGATCGCTGGATATTAAAGAGCGGCCGGAAGTAGAACCGAAAAGCGGGGACGCCGAGAACTAGCGCCTATCGAGAAAGTATTCTTGAAATATCCGGGCCAGCGAGACATTAAGCGAATCGTTAAGAAACAGAAAAAGAAATACACTGGCGAACGGGGGACTCGGAGCGAGTTGTGGACGAGGAGCGAACGCTTCGGCGCTTCGCAAAATCAAGATTAATGCGTAACTCGATTCAGGCGTCGTGCCAGATATCCCAGAAACGGCGCGATTCTTTCGCCGTTAACGGGCCGTAGTTAACTCGCTAAATCGATACCGGCTACGAGCAAAACGAGGGGAAGAACGGCACAACAATTAGCGTTCTGATACGGGGAATCAATCGACCGGGCAGAGGAAGAGAAAGAGAGAGAGAGAGAAAGAGAGAGAGAGAGAGAGAGAGAGAGAGAGAGAGAGAGAGAGAAATCCCCGGGTCCGGGGGTAATTGGCCTCGGCTCTCGAGTTTTGCGCGACCGGCTCGTCAAGACGTTCGAGCAAATCCTTTATGACGAGGGGTTTCTCGCTCTCGATTGTTGGCGAGACGCACGAAATACAACGAACGAATTCTTTCACTCGACAGTAAACAGAGAGATTGCGCGTGGATCTCTTCATCTTTTTTTGGACTCGTGTCTCTCTCTCTCTCTCTCTCTCTCTCGCTCTCCTGCACACACTGCTATACATTGTGGCAATTCTGCGTATCATCTTACGTAGTTTAAGGCGCGAACTTTGCTATTTCTCTCGAAATCCTTTCTCGATAGGAGCGCTTCGCGACGCTCTTTGACGCGAGAGTGACGGGGTGAGAGAAGGAATTTTAAACTGCACTCCTCTCTCGTCTCCTCTATCGACCTGCCTGGTGACCCTCCATTTTCGCACCGTAGCGCGCTCGTAGCGGCGAAACGCCTCGCGGCATCAATCTTGCATAGAATCCACGAATTTACGGCCCGCGCCCGCTCGCACTCGCTCGCTGAATTACATTCGACCGACGCCGTACGGCGCGAGGATGGTCGCGACTATCTCCCCGGCGTCTATTCGCGCCGCTGCGTCGTATAACGGCGCGTCCGTTTTAACGCGACCCCCTGTTCTCCGGGTGATTTCAGTCGGCGATGAGATTAGTCCGATACGCGACAGTCGCGGGCTGAAATAAAGCGCAGTCGCGCCATTTCGGAGCGCTGCGCCGCTCCTCGCGAGAGCGACGCGGCCGACGCGGACGGAATTGCGCGGCAATTCGCCGGTGCAGCCCGCGGAAACGAGGTAAATATGTAATTCTCATCAATTTAGCATTTTCATCAACCCGCTGTTCTTATCGGGGCGGAAGGAGAGAGAATGCTTGGAAACGCGCCGCTGCCGGCGTCGTTAAACCGCGTAATCGCGCCGGGCTCTGCGTCGCTCGCGAGTTCGATGCGCGTCCCGCGAATTTTTATCGAAACCTCCGCAGCATCCTAAAGAGTCCGTCGACCTCTTCGCTCACGCTCCTCGTCATCCATCGCGTCTGCCTCGCACGCAGTCAAGTAAATGCTCGCGCAATAACAAGCGATCAAACGGCGGCTCGATAAGTTATCGTCGCGCCATAAAGAGTCAATTTGTACAGCGTAAAGAATGGCGCTGGCGCCATGCAACATTTGTTGTCGGATATTCCACGGGTAATTTTGCAGACCTTGTCTGCCGCACGGAGGCGATTTTTCTCAGCGGGCAATACACGTCTGCGCGCGCGATATCAAAGGGCCGATCCCCGCGCCTGGTAAACCGGATTTTCAATCTCGGAACAAATCGCGTTCCTCCGCGGTTAAACAAGTCGTTTATTGCGCTCTGTTTAAATGCCTCGCGTTGTAAAGGGAGGGCCGATATCGTTTCATGCCTCGGGCGGGCCAGGGCGGACGCGCGGGATCTCTGAAATTTTTAATGAGATCGATGATTTGGGACGAACGAGCGTAACGCGGCGTAACGCGATGGCAGCAAATGCACGACGAATACGTACGAATACACGCGCCGTGCGAGTATTCGCACCAGTATTCGTTCCAGTATTTCGCGTTTCGGTATTTGGCGCGCATAAAGAATCGCCGCGCACCTAAACGCTCCGAGGGGGATCGAGGAACGGGTTAGCGGCAGTCAGGGCGCCGATATAACTATCCGGCTGGCTCGAATTTTTCATTCGCGTGGCCTCCGCCGCCGGTATATCACGCCGACAATGGCGAATACTGGTTCGCGAAGCCGGGTCACGTCGCTGCATGCGCGATTCACCGCGTGAATAAAGAAACGGGAGACGGGCGCCGGATGCATGCACGCCGTGAAAGGAAAAAAGGAAAAAACAGAAAAGAGAGAGAGAGAGAGAGAGAGAGAGAGAGAGAGAGAGAGACACGGGTCGGTCCTCCGGGCGATGCGCGCGACCAGCCGACACGCGGGTTGACCCACATTCGCCGCTCCCGACACTCTTTATTCCCGCGTCACGAGCGGGATAGTTGCCACCCCTGCGCGCCCCCGCCCCGAGACACCCTGTTCCCACCCTAGATAATAATGGCATCCCGCCGACTGGCTGGCCGCGGTTTTCGCAGCGGCAGCGCATAACCGCTCGAAATTGAAGGTAAATTAATGATCGGATCGGCAGGGAAGCGGGAGGAAGGTCGGAGGGAGGGAGGGAGGGAGGGGAATGCCTCGGCGCGTTCGGCGAGTAATTACCGATCCCGTCGGGAGCGGATCCCGCGAGAGAGGAGAGGACGGCGCTCGGGCGTGGCGGGCGAAGAAGGAATTTAGCCAAACCTCCCTGTAATTTCTCGTTCATCCCTTCGCAAACTTGGCGGTGCCTAGGGTTATTCCGAGGGAGCCTCCGAGGTGACGGCGAGGTGGTGAAGGAGGTGGCGGCGGTGGCGACGACGACGGCGGATGGAGGGTATAAAGAGGCGGAATGCGTAGAGAGGAGCGCGGATGTAACGGCAGGGAGGGGGGCGGGGGAGGGGGGACCGCCGGGGGAGAACGGACGATCTCGGCTCGGCACGAAGGAGCAAGTTGCTCCCCTTCTTCCCTTCCCGCGGAAGGGCTTCCGCGTAGAGTAGGTGAGTTATTGGCGTTACGTTAGACGTCACATGCAGCGCCGACCCGGCAAGCCTTCGCTCGAGAGTGCTCGCCTACTTCGCTCTCCCTCTCCCCCTCCCCCTCTTCCCCGTCCCAGTGTCACCCCCGCGCGGGTAAGACGCAACGTCAGATGCAAGACAAACGTCTCAATCCTAACTGGAACGACGGCGGCGGTGGCGGCGGTGGCGCGCCGCGCCGCGACGTATGAATACGTTCTTCCGCTGCTTCTCCGTTCGGTGCGTCTGAACATTCAGCGAGTATAGCCGCGCGATAGTTTGAAGATGCGGAGCGATCCTGCTTCGTATCGCGGCAGGAGAATTCCATCGCACGCTCGCGATCATCGTTCCTCGCGCGAGTGTCGGGCAGCTCGCCGATCGCGAAGCTCGAACGGCGGATGACATCGGGCGCGCTATTACCTTCGTGATGTTTGAATTCAAACGTCAATCCCTAGAAGGATATTTCCGTGCGTTACCGAATAGATACGGAGGGAGGATTCGCCGGCTCGGCGCGGAATCCCTCTCGAAGAGCGACATATTGTTCTCCATTGACTACGTGATGGCCGGAGTCGCGCGCCCGCATGGAGCATCCTGTCGACGAGAAAAATGTCGCGTTGCCGGCTGAATAACGAAAATGGGGCGAGCGTGGCAACGATGATTTCTTTCCCGGAGAACAATGTGCCGTTGCCGTCGTGACGGGGGGAACACGCAGGGGAATCGGTGCATTCGATCGAGCTGGCACGATGACGGTAATTCGTCATCGGAGTTTGCAGCGGCGCGTTCCGCGTGGCCGTTAATAATCTTGGATCACTACGTGATCCGTTGCTACGTTCTCGAGCTCTTTCTCCTTTCTCGATGCTGAATTTCAGCTCGGTTGATCACCGCTGAAGCAGTCGTCGCTGTCGCTTCGTCCGTTACCGATGATACCAATTTATTCGCGAAATCGCCGGCATCCTGTCGACGTTGATTCTAATCGTCGTCGTTTGGTTTTATGCTCGTCGCGTGTTGCATGTTCTCGTAGCAGAGAACACGATTCTCGACAAGTGCACCGGCTTATGGGGATATAATAGCTGAAATAACGTTGACGAAGCCATTGGGGCGCCGGGGCCGGCGATGATCGATCAAAGTCAAAGGTCGATTGGGAGCCGCCGGTTGCTCTCTTCGCTCTCCTCTTCGGGACTGACGCTTTATTTGTCCTCGCCGATACGGAAAAGTGGCGAAGTGTGTCGCAATCAACGCCCCGCCGTTACGTGCTGTCGGAACTCCCTGCGTAAACGTTGCGCTCGTTACGTAATAGCGACGCGATTTCCTCGAGGATGCGTATCGTGGAATATCGACGCGAGCGATTCATCCGAACGAATTAAGTCACGACTCGTTTTCGGGTTTGCTCGTACGTGTAATGCTATTTACGTCTCGCATCGATAGCGCGCGATGGATACGGATGGTAGATAATGGCGAGGAAATGGCGAGCGGTTCCGGTATGCATCATTCTCTCCCTCCTTGACTGCTTCCAATCGTTTTGCGCAATACGAACCGTATAAGGCTGCCTGAAAGTTATCGCGGTACGTCGATCTAAATCGCGCCGAATGTGACCGATAAAGGCGGCCTTAATGACATTGGCCCTCTCCGAGCCCGTTCTCCGACTGGAGAACGAGAACGCATTCGATTCGGAGTACATTTATCTTGGGGGAGGGTGGCACGCCGTTGTAAAGTATGCTTCCGGCGACCCTCCTTCGACCCTACTCCGCCAGCTTCCGGAGCTATGCTCTTGATGGAATACGTGCGTGGACTCGCGCTCGCACCCCCGTCGAATTCCGCGTTTTTACGAACATCCGACGATTGCAGTCTTCGCCGATCCGCGGCGGACTTTCCGTCACTCTCCTTCCGCTCGACGTTCGAGCAACTCGCTCGGATGACGACTCAACGATCATCAATTGTGTCAATCGGCCGATCGACAGGAATACGGAACAAACTTGACGTATGTCTTGCTGACATTTTGCACGCCGAGGTTCTCGAACATGTACGGAGTGGCGGGAGAGAATCCTTTCCATTTAACGAGGATTTTCACGAGAGAATGAAAGAACCTATTGGAATACGTCTATTGTGCCAGGCGCGAGAGCAGCCCCGAGTGGTCACGCACAGTCGAATCCACACACGTTCGCTGGCTCGGAAACCGGATACTCTCCCTCGCCACCGGTGGAACCGCCGGCCGGTGGTGGAACACGAGATTCGGCGTTCCGGCGAAAGCCGGCTCGCAGTGATTTGTTATCGTAACACCGCGATGGTGTTTGCCTAGCAAATCCTTAGCCCGCGCTTGTCGGCTAAGACCCACCGCATCCTCCCCTGCGTCGCCGAGCGTTCGCGCGGCCGACCCTTGCCGAGCCCCTTGAATCAACCCCTTGCAAAAACACGGGTTCACCTTGGGTCGAAATCAGCGGGCCGTCTGCACGTTCATCGGACTAACACCGGCTAATACCGGCAGCAGTGGCGGCGGCGGCGGAGTTCGAGTTGCGATGCCATAAACGACGATGGAGCCGTTGGGACGGCCAGGGCGGAGAGCAAACTGTGCCATGACCCGTGAACGCGCCAGGCTTTCGTCCTTCCGGCGGGCAACCTATATTTCAAGCGGTGATAAATCAGCTAAGATTCCGGAAATTTACGCGCGACCTGGATCCACCGCGGCTATCATTCCTCTCTGCAGCGGAGAGGAACGAGGCAGCGCGTCGCGAAAGGGAGAGAGCCGAGGATCGAAGTAGTCCTTAAAGGTGAACCGAACCAGTTCGATCGCAACCGAGCGACCGCATGGCGGCCGAGGCGCGGCGACGACAAACCTCCAAGACATCTTGCTCGCGGACGAGCGTCGTCGATATCGGAGGCTGCGTTTACATCCGTTTGCGTCCGAGTTCTAGTTTACGTGTACGTTTCTGCACGGAAGCACCATGCTCCGACAAATCTCGCGACCTTCCGCGGGAATGGACGCGCGTATTGTGCATATTTATGCGCGGCGCGAACGGAGCGCTCGCGTTTCATGCGTGTCTGCATCTTGCAGTAAGAATAATTACGTCTTCGTATTCTTCGTATCGGATACCGAGATACCGTCGATGCAAGATTAACGATCCGTACAGCAGGAGATACGTTATCTTTATTTTCCTTGACGAGGATTTTCTCCGCAGCGCGGAGAGACACGACTCGCTGCGGCGATGGCGGGTGCTTTTTAGAAGCTCGTAGCCAGCAGCCACTGGAGTCCGTGGTATCGATTTCTCCTCTAATCAGCGAATTGTTCCGTCTGCGCCCGATAATAATCCGCTGTCGCTGCCCGAACTCGAGATGTCGCCGTGTTATCGCGCACGAAAAAGTTTCGCCCTCGCGAGGACTCGAAATAATTAATGCGATATGGTTTCCTTTCCCGCCCCCACCACCCCCGTCTCCTCGCTTCTCGAGACCAGTTTCGGCGGGCGCGAGAAAAAGGCCGGGGTTCGCGAGGAGCGAGCCCGAAGTTCGCCGGGCGCTGTAAAAGTTAGCCGGGAAATTTCTTAGGGATCGACTTTGGCAAACAAACATTACTTTTGAATGAGTACGTTAATCCGAGCCGCGCGACGGCCGTAATAATCTGCCTTCCCGTAATTTCTCTAGAGATGGAACCTCATTGCGAGGAACGACGTAATCGCGCAAACAGTGTAATCGCTACAACGATGATTTCGTCCGCGAGCGGAAATCGTTGGATATTTTCCGACGAATTACGATGAATCCCGGAGAGCGGAGAGAGCGAGGTCGACGGCGGATTTTCTGATAGCTCAACGTTCAATTTCTGGCTGACGCGCGTCGTCGCCGTTGCACGTCGAATCCAGCGCGGTTCCACGTGTGTTCGCAATTCGGCTGCTGCTAATTATGTACTAATTCGGAGTTAGTAACGGAACGCTAGATAACGTTATCGGAATCAGCGTCAGCTGTTTTCCGTTGGTTGCTCGGCAACGAGCAGGGAACGAGAGGCGCGCTGGCGGGCGTTTCCAATTTGTACGCTTTATGAGGGACTTTGCAACATAATCCACGAAAAATTGACCGTCCAATCATCTGCGGCGAGCGCGCGCTGAAATTGCTGGTTTACGGACATTGTTCGTATCGTCGCTCGTACTGACCGACTAACATGTCGTTCCGTTAAGTGCACTTGGTGATCGTTTCGGGTGATATCAAACAGAATGTAATAATAGAATGTTTACGAGCACGCGCAGCGATATCAGCGCGCGAGAGCGACGATTATGGATTCTAAATCTATGAACGGTGTCGTGATTATTTCCGCCGGCTTATGTCGGTTTACGTAGGCTTGCCCTCGCATGAACTTCCAGCGTACGCTCGTCTTTACGTTCATAAAGAGCGCGCGCGTACTCCATCGCATCCAGCTAAATCGCATGACGAGACACGTCGAGTACACGCAGCCGGCGGGATATTCCAACGAGGACTATTCCTAGCGAGTGGATTGCCTTGATTGAGAGCCCGAATTAACGTTTGTCCCGTTGACGACGCGCAACGTGCGCGGTTTTCCCGATCATCGATTTCCGTCCCGTTGCGAGTTAACGTGGCGAAACGTCGATTCGAGGCGAAGTCGCAGCCGAGGATCAAAAGTTGCCGACTTTCGAAACAGGGGAAGCCAAGATCCGCCTCGATGAGTAAAGGTGTGTTAATTAAAGCGTCTCATTAGCGACCGTCTTCGCAGCTACCGTTGACCCTGCTCCCCTATTTAACGTGGCGGATCACCACGGGATAAATCAACGATCCATGAACGCCTCGTCGGCATTTCACGGAACAGTCTGCCAGGACAATCTGGCGAACGATAAAATCGAGAGGGTCGTGACCTCTGATTAAAGCACGCGTTGATTTTCTGCCGTAGAACTTGCGAGTTGAAACTCGGGCTGACGGTAAAGAGCGAGAAGAATTTTTCTCAGCGGCGAGCGTTAATCAACGATAAGTGCAAGCGCAAGACGAGTGTTCTTTCCTCGTTCAAGCGCATTCTAGCATGGCGCGCATCCATCCTTACAAAGGGCGTGATTTGCCTGTCGAGGCACTCTCGATTCTTCTGAAATACCTGGCGCTTTCTCCTCTCTTTCTCTCTCTCTCGCCCATTCGCCGACATCAGAACGGACAGCGATGCGAAATCGGGTTTCGTCAGGCTTTCGTCAAGGTTCGCGCGGAGACCGAGGATCTTTCTCTTTCTCTTTCTCTCTCTTTCTCTCTCTCTCTCTCTCTCTCTCTCTCTCTCTCTCTCTCTCTCTCTCTCGCTTGTCTCAGCTGCAAGCGCAACGCAAATCGTCGGGTTGCCGAAGGGCACGGTAATTTCGCGCGGCGAGGAAACGTTTCGCAGCGGAAGGGTTTCCGCTCGAGGGACGCTAGCGGAAGATCGAGTCGCTCTATTCTCATCTCTGTTTATTCGGACGTCTCTCACGCTGTCGCACAAATCAGTCGCGTTTTTCAGTAAGTTTGGAGCAATTTTAGAGCTGTTAGAGACGTTCCGGGTAAACGCATTAACATAATGTGCATCCAAGTTGACGTAACGCAAGCTGGACGAACGTTTGCGCGCGCTCCACATATCCGGCGATATCCTCGCGATCGATCGATCGATCGATCGATCGATCACGTTGCCGAAAGCGACGAAACGGCGTGAGCCGCTTCGCAGGTCGTCCCTTCCGCAGGTTCTAGTGGCGGATCGATGTTATCGAAAGGTACCGCAGCCACGTGCAAATCCGCTCGAGAGGCTCCTCTTCGCGCTGATGTGCAACACGCGCGCGTCTGGCGCGCGTATGCGTGCAACATCCGCCCCGCTATTCTTTTCGAGCCGCCCTCGAGTCGGCGTTCGCGCTTCAGGGAGGAAATCCCTCTCACGTGTCACGCAGACACGCTCATGTAACGTGCAGAGATGTCTGAAACGGTCCTTCAGGTTCCAGCTCCTCACCAAAGCTCCGTGTCACACCTCATTATGGCGGCGCTTCGTTAGCGCTGTTCACCATCGACGAACAAAGGACGAATCCGCGCGATGATCGCGAACGACGCGTCGCGTCGGCTAATTTTCCGTAAAGCGTGTACCCGTGTTCATGTTCGCGACGCTGTCAACGCCACGAGAGGCAAAGAGAATCCACCTTGCTGATCGTGGAAATTAAGCGACGATTTCAGGTAGATTTAACGTTCCCGCTCGCGTTAAGGCGCGCGCAGATATCGCGGCGCGTTAGCGCGCCTCGCGTGTACGCGCGGTATGCTCGGTCGTAAAGACGCTGGCGTCGCAGACAGATAACCCGACAGTCCGCGCTCGTAAAGCAGAAACTTGCGCAATCACAAGTTGGCGGAAGTCCGCCCCGAGCTCGCGGGTCTGGAACTCATAAAACTACCGTAATTGTAAAACACGAAAGGGCGCGGGCGGGGCCCGCCGCGAAACGCGGCCGAACAGCGCGTATGCCCGGTGGCTCTCGCGATGCGGATCGCTTCACTTGTTGAAATCGTTGCCTCCCGCTTGCGCGCGATCCGCGGATATCGCGTCTCTCTCGCGTTTCCGTGCGCTCGCCGCGAAAAAATTTACGAAGCAGCGGCGGAAACGCGCCGGGTGTCCCCGGATGCCTCGGTAAACACGCGGACGTTTCTCGCGGCGGCGCCGCCATTCGTGCTCCGAATTGCTTATGCTGAGGCGAAAGATTCTCAAAGCGCTGCTTCCTCCTCTATCGGAATCCGATATTCGCTCTCGTCCGCGGGAGGCTACTTTGACGGGAGCCTCGCGGTTCTTTCCTGGGCAAAATCTGGCTGCGAGGGGAGGAATGGCCGAGTGGATCGGGTAAACGTACCAGTGGATGACCTTCGGGGGAAAATATCATATTTCTCGTTCGTTGTTGCCGCTGCTAATACCGACTCGTGCTCTGCGGTCTCTTTGAAGCACCGGTATACGGAAATCGTTTATCCCGCCCTCTCCTCCTCCCTATCCTTCCACCCACCCGCCGTCCCCCTGCACGCGGGCGCAGGCTAAGGGTATCTATAAATATCGCGAAGAAAATGGAAACCATTAACTTTCATCCACGGGAAGCCGCGACCGGTTCAAAGGCTGCCGCGAGCTGCATCGCTTTGAGGAAACTCCGTCGAGCCGTCGAGCTTACGACGGAAACGTCGTTTCTTAAACCATCGGTCACACGGGATTTACCGTGTCTACGCGCGTGAATGATGCCTGCCAATGGAACATGGATTCGCCGAAATTAACAACCGCGAACGACGTCACGAGGGTCACGATGAATCGCGAGGGTTAACTGGCGCGGCACGACCCGCAGCCAGTTTTATCATGTATGATGGAATAGATACGGCGTTGCCGGAAGTATCGCTAATGCCGCTATTACGTTGCTTTGAAGAATAAAGGCGGCCCGTGCAGCCGATATCCGTCGATGTGTGCGGCCCGGTTCATTAAAGTCTGGATCAGCTAACTGTTATGCGCATAGTTAACAAAATACAATACGCTGCTTTTGAGAACGCGCCAGCGTCGTTACGCAGGGCGCGCTTACGAGTAGCCGACGTAGCGAAAATCACCGGTGACTTTATTGGCCGGCGAGGCGATGAAGTCGATAATTGAAAACGGCACGGTCACGCCGTCATAGTTGCCGATTGTTCCTAAACTCGCGTATAACGGCGCAATTTGCGCCGAGAGCCTTACGCGCGCGAGAGTTATCGATCAGTCGACGCGCGAGCAGCAGAGAATTCATAAGCCCAGCCCCGCGCCTTTGTTAAATCCGTACGAAATTGCCGGTTCTGTATTATTTAAGGACGGCGGCTTAGCGCTTATCCCGCGACACGAGTGCAAATGGAGTGAATAAATGGGATTGTGGAATTAAAGATTAGCAGGGAGGGTAGATATCCCGTTAAGGAAGATCGACCGTTAAGGAACATTTCGACGATCCTCGTCCCGATAAGACCCCGCGCGCCGATCTTCGAGCTTCTTAGAGGCGTCCTGGAATTATTTAGTGGTGCGTAAGCCGCCACGGGGGCTGCTGCAGACCGAGGTTAATGGCTTCGATTCCCGACGGTGCGTTCCACCCCCGCCTAGCCAAACCGTCCCTCTCCCCCTCCCCCTCCCCATCTCTTCGAGTTAACGATATCCCATCGGTTTTCGAGTCTGCGAGCGTACAATTATGGGAAGCGGGGAGTTACGAGCAAATACGAGCGAATATATTCCCACCGCGATATTGTTCCGTTTCGCCCTTTCATCGGACTTCAATTCCAAGTTCTATCTAACGGAAACCGTTATCCGCGATCCGCGAACCGCCGGTTACGCGTGACAAAAATACGCGCGTCGCACGCGCGTGTCGCGTTGAGAATTCTATGGCTTTCGCGCTTTACGTACACGGCTGTTCGATCAGCTGCGAGCAGATGCGTATCTCACCGTGGAATAACACAACGACGTCATGCATTATCTCGCGCATATGGAACATGCGGAATGACCGCGCTCGATGCAGACGGGACTTCCGCGTAGCGTTCTAGCTTCCCGCATCGAATCGGCTTCCCGCCCGTTGAATCGCCCGGTGGTTAAGAGCCGCGAAATTTTCGATATCTCAAGAAAACGGAAAGGCGCATCAAGAGAGAGAGAGAGAGAGAGAGAGAGAGAGAGAGAGAGAGAGAGGGACCGTGCAGAGGAAGGAGAGAAGAATCGACAAGAGCGAGGTTGCGTTTATTTATTGATCTTGCGTTTTGCCTTCCGGTCGACCGAATCCTGGAAGAATTAATACTCGGAGCTACCGAGCTGTAACGTATTTGCAACGCGTCGAAAATAAAACGCTGTTTATATTTTCACGTATTCCGGTGAGACCTGACTGTTGTCTCGCGATAAAATTCAACAACTGCGAATCGATAGATACTCTGTAAAGCCTTGATGAATCGCAGTTGTATTTCATCGGCACAACAATGGGATGCTCGTCCGCGCGCCGAGTTAATAGTTCAACTTAATTGCTAAACGTGGGAGGATTTCGTTGTTAGGCACGTTCGCATCTCTCTCTCTCTCTCTCTCTCTCTCTCTCTCTCTCTCTCTCTCTCTCTCTGTGTATGTGCGCGTGCGTGTATGTATGCGCGTGCGCGACATCACAAGAAAGAAAGAAAATCAACGGAGCCTGGCATTTTATTCGGAAGCAAAGAGCGACCGTGATCGAGCTTTCATTGCCAGGTGCGTCGGAGCCGTGACCTGATTAAATCTTGCCAAGGGTCAAACGCGAAAAATTCCTCACTCGCTCCGGCGAGCGTCCCCTTCTGTTTCTGGCGGTCTCGTTCGGCGGTAGACTAAAGCAAAGCTACCAGCGGAAGTAGCGTGCAGAAAGACTGCCAGAGGAAGATGCCCGGCCAAGGGCGACGCGGTGGAGGACGGAAGTGGTTGGAAGAGGCATTATATTATGTGCCACGGGGCTAAATTGAATTCTCGCGCCGCCGCTTTCCGGAAATAATATTATGTTTTATGTCCCCGACACCCGCGGAGCCCTATTGGAATCCCTTAATAGGAATTTTTCACATTTTCCGCCAGCTCCCGGCGAATAAGATCAGCGCGAGGTGGCAGCATCCATTGGCACAGATTCCTATCTCTGCCGGGGATGGAAAATGGCGAAGGCGAGCCGGAGAAGCCCGGCCTGCGGCTCTCGCGACCTCGTCTCGCCTCGGCCGGAGATACGAAGTGCGCGAGGACGAGAGTGCGCGGGAATTCTGCACTTCTATCGCTGTTTGCTTTCGCTGTATGCTTCTCCGCTCGTAGGTGCGAGGAGAATCCCGATATCGTCCCGACACCGCTGGCTGGCACCGAGACCGATATCCGAATCGTCCAGCGTTGCCTTCGTCTTTCCGACTGCAACTTCGGCTTGGGAATGGCGTGGCGCACGCGACGTTTGATAAACCTTACGAAGGGACGACGCTAATTGGCAAACACCGCGTTAACGCTGCATTAACGCAACACGCATTGCGACACGTTGCGTTCGGTCGTCTGCTTATCGCGTGGAAGCGTCTTGCTGCGGACTCGCTCGAAGCATCTTGGAACTTTCGCCGTGCAATTACAGCGAGAAGAGTCCGCGGAAGATCAAGCAAGGACAGACAATCGACGACTGATTCCTCGCGTTTCCGCTCGCTTCCTCTTTACCGCGCCCTTCGGACGCGCCTCGGTACCGCGCTATGCGACGCAATCCATCCGTGGTTTCCGCCAAAAAGCGATCGAAAGTGGTCGGTAACCAACTATTTGTCAGAGGCGTATGCGCCGGGCGCGCTATTTCCAGTTAAACCGCGCGTGCTGTCCCGGCTGTCTCGCGGTTAAACGCACCGGCGGATCGTCACGAACGAATGCGCGCAAGCAATAAAGTCGACAAACGTTTTCCCCATTTCCGGTCCGCATCTCCCGACACGGGGAGGGACACGACCTTTTTTCCCCATTTTTTAATTGCAACGTGAATTTTTTAAGCCGGTTCCGCAACCTTAAATATTCATGCCTCGTCCCGGAGCGGCAATCCATTTCGCGGGAGGCAAATTGCCGGTTATTTCTCCTCGTTATTGCGTACGCGCGCTATATTCGCGCATATGATAGCGCGAGCGTTGATACGCAGATAATTTATTGACGTTCGCACTGCGCCGAGAGAGACCCGCGTGCATATTAGCGTACTTGGCATAAAATAAAATCGCCGCACGACTCGCGTGGTCCGTCACGAAGATAAACAAGCGATTCTTCCCGCGCTCGTTTCTTCTTGTTAGGATTGAAGCGGCGTCGTGAACCGCCTTAGGACGCCGTCGCGATTCTTAATTACGCGCCATAAATTCCGGCCGCGATGATGAACCTGTATATACCCGCGTCCAAGAGGGATACGAGAGGATATTTCAAAGTTAGAAACGCTCTTGCGCGCGCCCGCGGGACGGACTCTTTCCAGGAACGTACAAAACCTATCTGTAACTCGGGCCAAGACAGTTTTATCGTCGTCGCGAGATATACGCTACGGCGAGTGCGAGCGCGCAGGTCTCGGAATCGATTTACCGTGCTCGTGCTTTACACGCGAGCAGTTTAGTCGCGCGGCGTCTACATCGCGATGGATTTTTCAACGTGTTCGTACGAAGCGATTTCCCAAAATTAGAGAGCGCGCCCGCTCGCTCCGTCTCCCGCGAATTCCCTTCTTTCGGCAGAATTCGTTTAACGATAACTCGCATTAGCATAAGCGCGTTTGAACGGAATAGGGATGCTGTTGCGCATCTCTCTCTCTCTCTCTCTCTCTCTCTCTCTCTCTCTCTCTTGCTCTCTTGCTCTTCTCTCTCCCCTTTGAACGGTATTCAAATGTATTCCCGACCGGCGCGTCTTCGGCGCGAAGCTGCTCGCAGTTTTACGAGCTCGTCTCGTACCGACGAACCGTTCGGCATCCACGTCCGGCAAATAATAATGGACCTATAGGGAGGGAGGGGGAGAGGGGAGGAGGGGAGGAACGTTGAAGTGATGTTATTGTAATCATAATGGCTGATTCGTGAGCGCGAGTTTTCCGAATCACGTATCCTGCGAGCCGGCTGATATTTGCCATCCAGCGAAGGGATCCCGCCTCCTCGCCTCGGAGGGATGCGATAACTGCGAAAGTCGAACGACGGTGAACGGCGGGATTCGACCGGCTTTACCTCGTAAAAGTTCTATTCGCGCGGTGCCTCGTGATTGCGTGCTAAGTTTCCGTAAGGTGCTCTCGCTGTCGTGGAACTTATCGAACTATCGACTCGCTTACGCGAAGCTCTCGGCCTCGCTTTCATTGGCCTAGATAAAAAAAGCTCAGAGCTTATTTGCCGGCGAGAGCTGTTCCTAACCGAAAGCGCGCGTTTATCGCGCCGAGATATATGGAAATTGCGCGGAAAGATAACGATTCTGTCCTTCTCTTTCTCTCTCTCTCTCTCTCTCTCTCTCTCTCTCTCTCTCTCTTTTCTCTCCTCTCCTCCGCGGTGCCGGCCCCTAACGAGCCGGCGTCTTCGAGAGATTGCAGATACCGTGACGTATCTGACGATTAATGAGAATCCCGCGCGACGTATATAGGCCAGGACGATATTTTCGTACGTTCGATTCCGCGGTTCTCGCCTCGAATTCTCGATTCGAACGTACCCGCCAGCCGGTCCGAACGAATTCAAATTTTCTTCGCTCCGATTGCGATTCATCGCGCCCGGCATTTGCATCCGTTCTCTCTTCCTCTCTCTCTCTCTCTCTGTCAGTTCGGTTAGACTGAGCGCGATTGAATGAAAACAGAGTTTATTTACGCATCATTCTGTATAACTTTCCGAGAGCAGGCGTTTACGGCCAAATGAGGGTATCGCCGCGATCCGCGTTGCCGCTTGGATCGTCTCGACGGCAGCGCGGATATTTTTATCGCCGGCGGTCCCGCGTGCGGGTAAAGTAAAATGTTCATTAAGTAGAATCAATATCGCGCGGACTAGGTTCGCGCGAAATTTTATTCGGTGCGCGAGGATTGCCATCCATTTCGATATTCCGTGTTGGTAGACGGGGCGCACTTGGGGGGCATTAGCGGGAAAACAACGCGCCTGCCTGCACATGTCCGGATTTCAGCGCTTCCGTGATAAATTGCAGGAGCGCCGCGTACTTCTTTTCACAATTTGCACCCGTAATTCCCACGTACTGCATCAAAAAGCCCCGCGCACGCGATACACTGCCGCTTACTACCCGAACTAAAACACACGGCGGAGTTGGCCGATAACTCTCAGTGGCTCTGCGCTTTTGAAATTTTTATCGCGTTTCCGACACGCCGAGCAATAAATAGAAAATACACTACACGACGTTTATTACTGTTACATTTTTATGCATATACATTCCGATTCTTATTAACAAGAACTAACGTATGCGCATTGGATTTGCATTCGTTACGTGGCCAACGAGATCTCCATATTTCATGGGAAAGACCTGGCGGGAGAAAGGGAGAAGGAAAACAGTGAGAAGAAGAGGGACTGTCGTTCGCATAAAATAAATATGATAACACGCGACGCGGTTGTTCCAAATAATCGTAACGGCGGCCGTAAAAACGAGGTGCGCGACGAAACTCGAACGACGGGCCGCTCGCGGAAACGCCAAAGGCCCTTAAACTCGTCGATTCCAATTGCAAGAAACACTCGGTTCTTCCGAATTAATTTGCCTCGATGCTGCCGCGCGTTTCACGGCTCTCCAAGCCCACTCCTCCTCCTCCTCCTCCTCCTCCTCCTCCTTCTTCTTCTCCTCTTGCTCCTCTTCTGTCGATTCATTACGTTCGCCGATTGCGCACGACTCTCTGCTTCTTTTTCCGCCGTTTAACGGCGCTTAAAGTTCCCAATTCCTCGGCAGCTTCGATTCGCGGAATAACGACTCGGTAATTTCTGTGCGACATTATCGCTCACGTCGCTGGATTCATAAAACTTGGCTGTACACGAGCGCGTCAAATAACGGCGCGGAAATGAGCTAAGCCCCCCCGCGATCGTGTTGCGAGCGTGAAACGCTAACGCCGGGGAAGCTGCGATATTGTGTAAAACTGGGTCGCCATCGACTGCGTTTCGCGACGGGTTGCCATCGCGAGGTAAAATCACGGGGGAAATTCCGTTTGAAAATCGAGCGAGCCGGCGCTGACTAGCAGTTCAAGCTATCATTCTGCCGAATTTCTGCCGGGATAAAAATTCGAGTGATCGAGATAACTGCGATAAACGCTCGCTTTCCGCCGCTGATCCACGTATCGGCGACGTAAAGGAGACACGTGCGTTTGCCGCGACAACGACCTCGTTTGGGAACGTTAATCATATCGGAGATGCTAATTATCGATCATCCGCGAGATGTATATGCGGGCATACGCGCAACGAACTTTTGCTTGCCTGACAATCGCGAATGCCGATAAACGCCGTTTACATGTTACACATACCCGTGCCGTTGCTGTTGCCGCTGCCGTTGCTGCTGTTGCCGTTGTTGCTGCCGTTGCTGCTATCGATGCTATCGATAGGTAGAGCCATCGGCACGTCGAACGGCGAGCGGGCGCTGCATCACGCTAACAACAAAGCCGAATATCGATTAAACGGTGCCGCGCGTACCCTCTGCGTGCAGGTAATTAGTAGATGCACGGCGAGTTTTAATGGCCCTTTAATAACACGCAACATCAAATTATAAGGGTGGGTCGTAGACCCTCGCTAACCCGCGCTTCGCGCGCAACGCGCGCCCTGATCCTCCACGCGAACTCACCCTTCCCTCTCCCCGCTCCCCGCTCGTGCGATTACTGTAGTCTTGTGGCTTTGCCAAGCGGTATCGTCTTCTTTCGGTCAAACTCGGCGACTAGCTGCCCGCTTCTTCGTTGAAGAAACGTTTCAAACAGTCAAAGGGAGAAGAAGCGTACGCTCGAGCGGACGCACGACGAAGTTGCGAAGGACGAGATCCGAATTCAGCGACGAGAATTCAACGAGAATTCGATCGCGAAATTAATTACAGACGGATGTTCGTCGATTCCTGAAGTCGCGCGGCACGATAGTACTCGGAAACGGCCATCGCTCGAGTCGACGCGATGCTTCTTCCGCTCGCTGCTACGTGTTGCGTAGTTTCGCGATCGGAAACGACAAACGGATTAGTCATTCGATTCGCGAGATTTTCACGAAGGGCCGCGCCGAGGGGATCGGCATTGCCACGCGGCCGCAACTCGCTCGCACAAAAGTTGCACACTTTTCGAATCGATACTGCTATCCCTCCGGGTCTGAGGAAGGGAGGGAAGGGGGGGGGGGCAGGGTTGGAGCGTTCTGCCGGCAATGGTAACGGGGTCAAAGCGATCCCGGAACCGCCTGGAAATCGACTATCGCCGCCGTGGATCCGGACCGTGCATCCCCGCCGCCCGTTCTCAGGCATTGGAAGTTTCGATGGCGGTGGCGGCGCGTAACACCGCGCGAAATTAATTGCTTTAATTAAGTCGCCGAATTGCGGTCCGCGTTCGCGGATTAATGCGTGATCAGATACGGCGCACCTGTTTGCCATCGAGCCGGTCCGATCGCCGGTTACGGGTCGGCGATTTATTCGCGGGCGATTCTATTTGCGGAGAGTCTCCGCATTTTATTGCCGAGATCGGGCAATGACAGCGGCAGACCGCGATCCGTCAGCGGCGTGATAAAAGCCACCACGGTTTTATTAACGCGCGCTAATCGCGTCGACGAGTGACACGGGAAGCCTTTCGCGTCTCTCTCTCTCTCTCTCTCCCTCTTTCTCTCGCTCGGCGTATCGCGCCGCTGCGAAACGATCGCTCTTAGGCAGGACATTAATCGTAAAGAGTGACCTCGTTTCTCATTAAACTGCTCATTAGTCCTCTCTACGATGGGGGGAGGATTAGAACCTCGAGAGCAAGGCGAAGGGTGAAAGGGTTCTCGGGAGAGGTCCACGGGGAGTCCTTTTTCTCAAGGGGACGCGCGCGAAAGGACGCGGCGATTATTCACGACGCAAGGGCCATCGCCGGGTAACTTCTTAATCATCGCGCGCGCGTTTTTATATTACGCTTATATATCTTCACTCTCGACTAATACGTACATCGTCGCGAATCGATACCGCGCAGATGAGAGCGTATTTCATCTAGCCGGCAGGAGGGACGGTCCTCGGCCACCCCAGTTGCGCCGGTATATCTCTCCGCCATCTTCGGCGAATATTAATTCACGAGCGCCGAGGGGCCGTCCCTCCTCGCAGGTAAAGTTATCGTACAAAGTAGGTAAATGATTACGCGCGGCCGCGAGTGTTCCTGTACGGCGTGAAGGCCGCCGTATCTCGCACGCTGACACACGAGCGATCGAAATGAGAGTCCTGATTCGCGACGGAGAGCACTCCGGGGGATTCGCTGTCGGGAAGTCTCCGGCGGAAGCTGCAGCTCCACTCTAATCGCCGCTGAGTCTCGCGTGAGTTCCGTTGCGCCGGAGAAATATCGCGCACCCACTTTCGGAAGCGGGCGAGCCTGCCGCGGTCTGGCAGACGTTTCGCTGCACGTGCTTGTGCGCGCGCGCGCGCGCGCGCACTGATGTAATACTCGGGGAGACTGTCGACTCTGGGCTTTGCACGTCCGCGTCTCGCGGTTTTGACGCGTGATTCCGTCTGCTCGCGGCTAGGCAGCGGGATAGGACAGCAGCGCGGGAGGAAAGAACAGAAAGAAAGAAAGTACGAAAAGAGAGACAACGGGGGATGGCCCGGGCGAGGGGCGACACGAGGGAGGAAACGCGCGCGTCCCGGGAAATAAGATTCTGACTTTACTTCTTGACGTATCCGTCTTTTCCACGGGGCGGATCTTCCGGGACGGGCGGGCGCGGCGGCGGACGGGAATGAAAAAGGAGCGACAGCTGGAAATATCTTACGGACGGCTGATGCGATACATTGTCTCTGCTTATCTCTCTCGCGGTGTGCGCGAGCAAACGTCGAGATACCTGCAGCCGCACGGCTCGAATCAACATATGCATTACGTGCCTCGAGAGTTCTCCGGGAGTTTGGAAAGCGCGCGGTGCGCGTTGTTCCCGAAACCGGACGCGTTTTCCGCGGCCGCAGTGCCGCCCGGCCGATCGATCACGCGAATCAGATGCGAGGCAAGAGAGAATCGACACGGGGCGTAATTAATAACGTATAGCAACAACGGACAGTGACTGATTGCTCAATAAGAACACTTTCATCTCTTCATAGAGCCATTCCATTATATTTGCTCGGCGTGATATTCGAAGATGAATTATCCATCATCGCTTTAAAGGAAAAAGCGGCAGGGAAACAACCCCGACTTGTATTATACTGGTACGAGAGAGTGGAGAATCGCGGGCGAACGTTCAATCGTGCAGGCGATCGTACGATTCGCACGTTCGCGCGGCTTCGCTCATTTCTTAAACGACAGCGAGCGAAGAAACCACGACGAAATCGCGAGAATTATCGAATGTCGATCACGTCCCTCCTCGCAGATGCGGGATGTATCTCGTCGGTCCGCAAATTTTATTATCCGACCGGAGCTCGTTGTGCGTGTGTTGTATATAGGCGGACACACGCACGCGCACGTGCAAGACAGGGCGGATCAGCTTCGCATCACTCGACGAACGCGAAAAACGCACGCAGCCGACTAATCAAACAGAAAATGCAGAGTGGATGAACGTAGGCTCTCTCTCTCTCTCTCTCTTTCTCTTCTCTTCCTCTCTTTCTCTCATAATTAAAACTCTCGTTCGCTGTGCGATCCTCCAATCAACGGGCGTTAATTAATCGAGAGCCATCCGATCAGGTGAGCCGCAAAAGGCGGGCCGCCTTTGTCATCCGGTCGCGTCCGCATGCCGTTCGTCGCGCGCGAAACGCGAGCGCTCGTGCAGCTCGGTCTTGACCAGGCTTGATATATCGAAAGTAACCCTCGTCTACTATCTGGTCGGCTTATCATATCCATCATTCCAGCTCTGCTTGTACGGCGGACATGCGTTCTCGGCTCGGCCGCAATCCGCGCGCGCGCGCGCGCGCGAGTTTCGGCATTTTTGCGCTTTTTCTGGTCCTCGGAATATTGTTTTCCCGCGAAATTCGGAGGTGTGACCGATCGGAGAACACCGAGCGCGCTCTCGATGGATTCCCGTCACGTATCTGGAAACAGCGCGGCAAATTTTAGCGGGCTCCCGCGTGTTAAGATCGGCAATCTCGCGGAGAAAATTAGCCCGAGAGCGATGTTGAAATAACGTAGTCTGGAAGCTGCCGGTAAGTCACTCGAGGATTAAATTTAAATCGGGTGTAGCAGCGCCCGCGCACGTGATAAATGCGTACCGCCGGGAGGAGAGGACGGGGATGGGAAAGTGCGATTACGGGATGCTCACCGTAAATAATAAAGGCGCTTTTTAATTGAATCAACGAAGGTAACATCTGCGGTAGTGAAGCTTTGAAGGATTCGCCCGGCGCACGGACGCGACTCTGCTTCGCATCGCGGGCGTCTTCCGGCCGCAGGATTTCAGGGCGTTTCAGAGGTCAGCGTCGCCGTGCGTGCGGTCAGGCGTGATGAGATCGGGTTTAAATAGCTTTGATAAAAGAAGCAAAGTGGAAGATACGCGCGAGGGGGATACGTAAAAAGGGGAAGATTGTTCCAGAGTCCGGCCTCGCCGGATGGGCGATCCCGGAAGATGACTTCCAGGAGCCAAATGACCGTGCGGTTTTACGTTTACCCGCGAAAATCGCGAACGGGCAAGGCCAGGATCAGGCAGGGCCGCGCGCATCGGCCGCTTATAAATATTAACAAGAGCGTCTCATTACATCTCGTATCATATTCTGAGCTCGTAAGCCATATTTACGAGCGACGCTCCTTTCCCAGTTTTAAGCGCGGAGATTCCGCGTGCCGCATCGCGGCGGATCCTTCGAAGGGACGCGCTTCCGCTATCAATTCAGGGCTATAAATTTAACACACAATTTTATCCGCCGCCCGCACCGTTCTGGCGGCGGCGCGTTCCGATTTACTCGCGCATCTGCGCCGCGGGTTCCCGCGGGCGTCTTTTCATAATTTTCTTACGCGGTATATTTCACGACATAATCCCGGGGTAATGTAATTCATTTACCCGGGAATGCACCCGCTTTACTCGGCAAATGAATTGCAGCAACGCTCATTACGCTCCGCGGGCGAACTAAGTCAGAATGCGGAAAAACGCATTGCACTCCTCGCCTGGCTCGGCGCGGGCGCCAAGCGATTCACGAGCGGACTCGCCGAAAACAGAAGAAGAAGAAAAGGAAGAGCAGAGAGAAAGAGAGAGAGAGAGAGAGAGAGAGAGAGAGAGAGAGAGAAAAGAAGTGTTGTTGCAATCTCTAATTCCTCGAATCAAATGCATGGCAGGAAAGGAAAGGAAAGGAAACCGCGGATATTCGTTCATCTTCATCCTAATCATCGTATTTCCGTTAGGCAGCTACGTGCGTGTACGCGCACGTGGTGTGTGCATAATAAAGCTGCCAAATGTCGATGTTCGCGAATTCAATTTGTTATAGATAAAACAAGTGGAAAGGTTAGCGGTACGTGCCGTACGCGTAGATGTACCGTAAGCGACAGGAACTCGCGAAAGCAAGCCGGCGCAAAGCAATTACCCGCGGCTGATGGCTTTCGCCGTTGCTTTTAAGCCGCGGAAAGGTTTTCGCGTGTTTAAAATAAATAAATAAAAGCGATAGGACACGCGAACGCAGAGCGCGTGAGAGAGCGTTTTGTCACGAGCATACATCATTGTGGCGGGCTCGAATCGTTTTCACCCGTCAAGCATAGACATTTCCCTACGCGGTGGGCATTTTATAGATGTCCATTATTAACGCAATCTGGCCGAAATAAAATATTAATCCACCGTGGATAATTCGCGGGAGACGAATGCATGCGTGCGTGTGAAACATCGCGGAAATATCCTGCTCGGATAACAATTCACCCGCGCGCTTCGGCGCAGCGTTGATAAATCATCAACGATTCTTGATATGCATTAATACATCGTCGATTGTAAATATGCATCGATAGTCGCTGCATTCGCGAGACAGCGATTACCGAGAGCGATTTAACATTCATTCGCGGGAGGCGCTCCGCGAAAAGGCGCGGCGCGCGTACGGAAATCTCGCGCGACACTCGCGCGACGTTCTCGATCAGGGAAACAGCGCACACGTGCGCGTAGAAATAAGTGATACAAGCGTGGAAATGGAATTTTAATAAAAACATCCAGCCGGAACGGATCTTACCGGCGGGCTCGACAAGGGCTTCGCAGCTTTTAAGACTCGCGCTGACGAGAACGAGAGAGAGAGAGAGAGAGAGAGAGAGAGAGAGAGAGAGAGAGAGAGAATGGCGGAGAATTTCCCTCTTCCTTCTTTCAGCGCGCACTTCCTTTCTTCTCGCGCCACGGATTATCCCACGTAATAATTTCCGAGCCACGAGTACAGTCCGCCTACGTGTTATCCTATTTCTCCTCTACCCGCTCTCCCTCTCCATCTCTCCGTAGCTCCGTTGCTCGCTTCGGTATTAAGACGAAGAATATAACGAGATGAAGGCAACAGCAACGGTAACGGCGATGGCGGCAGCGGAGGTGCGCGATCGTTCGTGCACAACGACCCGGGGAAACAACGGCGTACAGATAATCTAAACGCGAAACGATGGAGTGCTGGCAGCCCGGGCTACACCGGGTTGTCAGACCGTGATGGATGGACGCGCGGCACGTAGCCGCGCGAGAATTCGTCTTCCTTCTTTTTCGCTTCGTGAACTCCGCCTTATTTTCCGTCGCGCGTTTTCCGCGTCCGCGCTCGATACCACGACTCGATACTCTTCTTCCCGCCCGGCCCCGGCGCTCTCGCACGCTCCTGTCCGCGTCCGACGACGCGGATCCGGATACCCGTTTCCGGAAAACGCCACTCTCGGCTCCGACACGTATCCGGGGAAGGGCTAGAGAATCATCTCGTTGTTTGAACTGTGAAATAAGCCGGCGCGTATTCATCGCGTGTAGATCCGGTGATCACGGCCGCTACGTGCGAGCGTGCAATTTGCGGCGTGTTCCTTTTGATTAGGAGCTAACACGTCCCTCCGAATTCTGATACTTCTTATTGGACGTGCGACGTGGATTACAGCGAGACGTACCGGGAACGTTGCGGGCTTGTCACAGGGCGTGCGTCCTTCCGCGCGCCCTTCGAGCCCTTCGCTAGTGTCTTGATGCTCCAATTCTTTCGTCCTCCGGAACGAAGCAGACGAGCGAAAACAGTCGACGGGAGGGCAGATTCAATGACGCGAATCCCGATGACAAAATGCACCGGTCGTTTCTTCGTTTCCTCCCCTCCCTTTGGTAAGAAAAGAGAAGGTTACGCGTGGTTCAATCGAAATGACACTGCTACGCACCGCGAGAAGCACGCGCGTATTACGTATTCGCCGTTATTTACGGCGATTTATCTCCTTTAATGAAATATCCTTCGCGGCATCCACGCGTGCACCTCGCGTGGATATAATCCGGAGACGTGATAATTGAAACGCGCCGCTCTGATTAATAATTGCCGGACGGACGTGGGCGCGTCCTGCTTTGTGAAATTTACACGGTTCCCTCGGTAAGACGGATAATGAAGAGTTCGCAGCGGTATATTCATGCCACGTACATGACGAGAAAGAAAGAAATTCTACCTCCCGCGCGATTCTTTGCTCGCTGCTTACCTTTTATTTCACTCATCAGCTTTCCCGCCCTACGCGCGGCTACGTGCACGTTCTAATTCTCACGTTCCCGACGGCGCAGACAGCAAAAGGAAAACATACCGCGCGAGATGTGTAATCCGGGGATATCCTTCTTCCTTTTCTTTTTCCTCCGCGCTCCAAGAGGATATGCAACAACAACAAAGAGAGAGAGAGAGAGAGAGAGAGAAGAGTGAAGGTATTAATGCGCTGATGAATTTGAGAAAATTAGCTTTGCCGGCCGGCGATTGCGCGCTACCAGCGGTACCAGGTGGCCCCAAGAAATTATACGGAYCCGCGCCCTTCCCCTCYCCCCCTCTMCCCCYCCCCCCCCCGCCGTCGCGCCGCTTCTTTTTATTTTGCGTCGCGTGTATCTCTCACCTCCGCCCGCGTTTTACATTTTGTGCCATAAATACGACGAGCGTGCATCCGGCGATGCACGTGTATTATTCCCGTAGGGACACGAACGTTTATTCGGTTTAACCACTCTCGCGTTGCACGGCGATCGCTCCGCTCGCAATGACGACACGTACAGGTACACGTGTCGTCATTACGCGTCCGCGGCGGAATGACAGAAATCACAGAGATCTGAAACACCGCCTGTTTTCCTTGGCGAGTTTTTCCTCGTTGCACCCGGGATGAGCCGTACATTTTGCCATGTATTTGTCTTGATCTTCCATTTCCTCGACAAACACGCCGGAAAACGGGCCATCCTCGAAATTATTCATAAAATATGCACGGCGATGGGAGTACAAGTACCTCGTGCGGATCCTCCAACGTTAGCGTTCTTTCGCTTACAATCCCTGCCCCCTACCTCGTATTCGGCTCATCGTTTTCCGGTTTTATTCGAGATAGACAATCTGTCGAAGCTGGTGGCGATACGGCAATGGCCGTAGAGGGAAAGAGAATGTGTAATGGCGTTTCTTCCTTGTGCGTTTAGAGACTCCACTGGAGGCTGAATTTCGCGTGTACGTGCGGAGTCTTCGCGCTCGCTCGTCTCTAGTACAGACGAGAATCCAGTGAGCCGGAAGGCAAGTCTAAACGGAACTTGAAAATGTGCCTGCAGCTTTCGCAATTCTGCTGATTCTTCTCAGACGTGCCTCTCAGACGTGCGTTCCGCCAGAAAAGTCTCGCGTGTCCTGACGAGTTTTCAGTTTTCGGTTCGACGACCGATTAGCGCGTTCCTTCTTTCTTCACGGGATCTTTCTTCACGATTCTCGTCCAAGATCCGTCCAAGTGAGCAACGATCTGTCGCGGCCTGTCGTTAGGAAAGGTCATTAGGTTTAGAGCAGCCGAAGGGAAGGGAAGATAGATATCATTCGCGATGCGAAGGATAAAAAGCGGCGCTTGATGCGAGAAACAGTAACGCGGCACAATGAAGCGGCCCAGTGATACTTTAATGCGCGTGATTTTATTTTAAAATATAACGAGTACCGAGGCGGGCAGATGCACGCATAAAATGCGTGCGGGCTTTAGAGCGCATCTAGCGATCGATTTTACGTGTTTTTCAACAAGAGGCTTTTATTCCCGCGTCAAACATGCGGTGGAGCATCGTGCGGATTATAATAGTTCTCTGTCAACCATGAGGCGAATATTCGCGCCGGCACGATAAAAAGTGGAATAAAAATCCGCGCGACGGGGAATGTTCGTTTAAAATTCAAAGCAAACTCGATTACCCGCATCCGACCCGCTAATTACAAAGTCAAATTTGAATCTATTATTAATCTTTTTCACGTCCTTCCGTACGTGCGTATATTATTCTTTATTTAATGAGGAGGGCCCGCTCGCAATTGGCGGACTTCATTTCAAGCGCCCCTATGCCCGTATACGTGACGTTAATCGTACGGCGATAATTATATTTAATTCCGATGCTATTGTATAATTCGTACTTTGCGGACGAGGATAATAACGCTAATCACATTTAACACCGAATAATCCGCAAGCACGCGGCGCGTTTTATCATTATCAACCGTGTCCGGTTACGAGAATAATTAGATGATATCAGTCGGATATTTCGTTAATTGTGATTCAAACAAGCGTCATCACGGTAAGCAAAGCGCGTTCCTCTGCGAGGAAAAGTTATGTGTACGCACGTGTATGTACGCACGCTCGCATCGGAATGGAAACAACATATTCGGGATTTTCGCGTGCGCCTGACCTCTCCGACGAGAGAGGAGAGGTTTCGCTCGGGACGTGTCAAGTAACGCGAGGCCATTACGGAATTAATGCTGTCGCGATACGAGGAGGAGCAGGAGCTCAAAAATCCGGCCGAGCACGCTCGTAAATGTCGCCAGACCGCACGCGGAACAATGCCACGACGCATCCCCCCGGCCCGGGTAATGCAACTGGGGGTTCGTGCATGGGGTACGACAGGCGGGGCGGGAGGGCGAGGGGAGGGGRAGGGGGGACCGCTGCAGGGGCGAAATGCCTCGTGTCGCAAGCGGCGCGCTTGCGATCGCGCGCCGCGCGTCCTGCGCCAAGTAATAAATTCCTTCCGAAAAGCGCTATTGTTCGTCGCCCTCGCACGCGCGTATTATGCGCGCGCGTCTACGCGGATACGCGCAAAAGGAAAGGGAAAAAGAAGAAAAAAAAAATGAAAAAGAGAAGAAACCAAAAGGAAAAGGAGAGAGAAACGAGAGAGGTAAAACGTATAAATCGAGGGAGAAATTCTCTCGCTGAATCGCGGGGCGAGATAGGACGCGCGGTGCGCGACGCGCCGGGGACGCGCCGGCGAATTGACGATCAGCATACGCTTGAATTTCGACCGAATCTCATTATTCCATAAAAACGAAGTTACGCGGTGCGGCGCGTCGCCCTCTAATGGCGCCGTTCATTTCGCCGTTAGAAGGGGGGGGGGGGCGGGCGGTGCACGCTGGCGAGGCGCGACGATGTCAGCGGCTATAACTCGCGTGACGAGGGAGATCGTGGAATTTAAATCCGGGATTGGAAACGCACGAAATTATTTCCGAGCTCTACCATCGGAATAAAAAGGAGGAACGGCGATCGGAGCTTTCATCGCGAGAAAGAATCCACGGCGCGCTTCCAGTTGTCGCGCTCGCGTTCACGGACGATGCAGAATGACGTCTCGATGAAATTTCTTCCTGATGAGGTTTGTCTGATCTGGCACGTGGCAATAAGTATCGAATTTAGTAGCGCGTGTTGACCCTTTATTAGCGCGATTCAGCTGATAAGCTCGATAAAACGGGATCGAGCGGAGAAACTTGCGGCTGACTCGACGTGTCTGTTTCTCCTTACCGGACTGTCGGACACGCGTGCACATGTGCGTGTATGTGCGACAAATTTTTTTGTGAAAAATTATCACGTCAGGAACAACAGATCGTGCGAGACAGGATTATCTCGCGTAAACAGGATTACGTTTAATTAAAAAGAAAAAGAAAAGAGAATCGAAGAGGCGCGAGGTGTTATTTCGCCCGAGAGCGCCGAGGATTTTCGTTTTCACGAGCGAGTGAGGTGAGTTTCGCGCTGATTTTCTATGTGTAAGGTGAGCAAAAAGTAGCCATCGGATGGACACGGACCCACTGGAGGAGGGAAAACCGCGTAGCTGTCGCGACGGTGGCGATTTTCCGGCGTGGCCGCAAACGAATCGGCTGATCCTGGCGACGATACGCGCCTCGCGATCGGATTTCGCGCAAACACTCGCGCGCAACGACCGCGTGATATTAAATTTTCCGACGGAGCGTCGTGTTCGGAATAAAACATAAAAGCGCGCGCGGTAGTTTGTACGGTTTTCCAGAAACGTGTATTGTTTACCGCGCGACCACGCGCACGCAATTTTCGCTGCATTCTGCGGCATTTTTTCGCCAGCGCGTTTTTCTGTACTCTACGCGCGCGTGCGCGCCAGTGTGTACGGATTTCGCCACGCTACATGCAGGAGACAAGCGATACGCTGAAAATCGCCGTAATGGGGCCACGGATTTTCTGTGGTTTTAGCATGCGCTGACACGCGAGTTTCTGTAATTTTTTAATCGCGCGTCGCAAAAATCGCTCACAGAGAAAGAGAGAGAGAGAGAGAGAGAGAGAGAGAGAGAGAGAGAGGTCTTGCGGTTCGACGAACTTTTTCCATGGGTACGCATACGCGCGTTCGCGCGGACGTATCTTGAATTGTTTCACTGCGTTCGCGTGACTAAACAACTCTTGATTGTTGCACGTTCTTGCAGCGGGGGCATTTCCAGTTTTCAACGTCCGGGAAATTAATGAATTCACGAGCGATGGAGTCATAAGAATTTTCCTAAACGTAATCAGAATCACTTTTGCTCCATGATTATAATGGAAACCGATTGGCGAAAGCTTCGGACGTAAAGAGCCGTCGATATTTTGCACGCGCGTTCTCGCAATATTCGTATAATTTAATGGAATAGTTTATCGCGTTTTCAATCGTTCGATTAACGTACACACGCGCGTTCGTGTGAATTGACACAATCTCGCGCCCGCGCAAGAACCGCCGGAGACGCGACGCGCCATTTCACATGGGCGCGGTGCGCGCGCCGCGACGCAGAAAGTCATAGTAATTCATCGGCGATTAAACAAACGGTCGTTTCAGCATGGCGATTCTTCTGGCTGAAACGATCGCTCTTGCCAGTAATCAGCATAACAAATTTCTCTATGTAAATCAGCGCTGTATCGGCTCGCGCACGAGCGCTGTCGTAATTCGTTTATGCTGGATTAAGCGCGAGCGCGCGCCTGCGTTTATGCATCGTATGCACCGCGTACATTTTTCATTGGGATTCATGACGAAGAGCGAGAGAGAGAGAGAGAGAGAGAGAGAGAGAGAGAGAGARAGAGAGMGAGAGAGAGAGAGAGAGAGAGAGAGAGAGAAGCTTCGACGAGCTACGTGCTAATGAGTACGTATCAAGAGACACAATAAATTAGCATCATCGTGTTTGTATCATCGCGCGAAATTATCCCCGTAATGCCGATCACGGAGCGCGACACGTTAATTAGGATTCGAGCAACGGCTTCCGTTCGCGGATCCGCGACTATCCGGCGGGCGCGGATCCTCGCCACACGCCACTTTGACGCTAATGTCGGCGCCGGAAGACGGAGGCCACCAGGAAGCGAGGAGTCAAGAAAACTTCATCCCCGAAGAGCAAGAGGGGAGAGGAAAATCCCATCAAACTTGAAAGTGCCAAAAAGTTAACGTCCTATGCTCGATTTGGTTCTTGCCTTTTCGCTACCGCTTTTTCCTCTTCCCCCTCCCCTCCCTCGGGCCCCTTTCTTCCGGGGAGGGTCTTGCTCGCGCGCGCCGAGAAGCGAGCGAGAAAGTTGCGACCGCTGAAACTTTACCCTGCTGTTCGTACTCTCGTTTACTCCTTTGCCTCTCTCTCTCTCTCTCCCCCTCCGTCTGTCTCTTTCTGTCGCTTTCTGTTTCGCTCTCTGCCTCTCACTTCTTTCCTGGGCTACTCACTCCATAGCGAGGGGAAGGAACGATGGAACGTGCCGCAGGGGAAATAATACGGTCGAAAACTCAGCCCCGTAACATACGCGGGGGCGAAATAACGCCGAGTCGCTACCGTGGAAAATTCAAAGTCAACGATACGTTATTGTTTTTCAAGAGCTACCGCCGTATAGCGTGCGACCGCGAAAGTAGGAGTAGCGAGAGAACGAGTATACGTCCCGGGATACGTATACGTATATACGTCTTTTTTTCTCTTTCTCGACGATCGAAGCATTCGATGTTGAGGATCGCGAAGGATCCTTCGAGTATAGCTTCCTTCTGGCTTTCCTACGATTATCGCAAGGTACATATTGAAATAACAAATTTAAAAATGAGAATTCCAGAAATTTTCTCAGAGAAAAAGAAAGAGAGAGAGACAGAGAGGAGGAATTCAATGATCAACGCTGGCTGAAGATTTCCGAGGACGTTTCGATAACTTGGAATGCGCAGGCATGACATAAATTATCGGAACGGATAATTGGTTTCCCTTCGAAACGGTGAACGTTAATCGATCGCGCAAAAATTTCAGCGAAATTTCATTGAATGTCGAGTCACCGCGACGTTCTCGCTCGTGACGAGCAAATCAGCGGGGAACGCTCGCTCGCATTTATGGCAATCGAGAGCAGCCAGCGCGCGCGCACGCGACTTGTACCCTTTTTCTAGCATTCAGGGAGTAACTCCGACATGTCGAGCGAGAGATTCGCTTGCCTGTCCCCGCGGGAGACCGCATCTAATCAGGATGAATGGCCTCGCCCAGTAGCCTCGCCGGGTATCCCAACCGACAACTCACGACCCACCCCGCCCTCGCGGCGCCCTCCTTGCCATTTCGCTCGAGTTCCGGGCCAAGCCCCAACTATCATCGGTCTTCGTTATAAAGAGGAACCAGCCGGAGGCTAAATCTCGTTTGCCTATCTCTCTCTCTCTCTCTCTCTCTCTCTCTCTCTCTCTCTCTCTCTCTCTCTCTCTCTCTTCTCGGCTCGACGCGCCGCGGAAATCGGTCGCTCGTTCCCGCGCCGAGATCTACCGTTTAAGATCCTCGGGACAAAGTGGCGCGGGAGTATCCGCGGCTTCTCGCCTCGAGTGGCTCCTTGTCGATCATTTTGGATACGCAATACGTCAACCGCCCCGCTGCGCCGTCGACAGCGACCGCCTTTCTACGAGGAAAACACCTCGGTGGGGAAAAAGAAAAGTGGGCCAATGAACACGCAGACGCGCGCGTTCCGATCGATTTTCACTTTCGTTCGCCGGTGAATTAAGGGGAAGCGTATCACCGTTGCCGAAGAGAACGGCAGCCAGGTAAACAATCGGGCAAGCTCGGATATTTGCGATCGTGACTCGAAAGCGCACGTTACGCATCGCGCTAAGTGTGTAACGATGATTAGGGGAAATGGGGACAGCGATTGAGCTATATTCTGAATATCTCTACACGAGTCACGAGGAAAACACTGATTTTATGATTTTATCCGATGCTAATCGATAATAACATCCGATTATAACATCCACATCACCTGATCGCCCTGTTTCTCGTCCACGCACACGCGTCCACAACTTCCTCGAACGCGAGCGAGCAAATTTCTCCAACGACCCGGGGACACGAGGTTAGGCTAATATCAAACAGCTGGGAGGATCTTGCCATGTTCAGCACGTGGCGAGGGCATCGACACGGGATGCTCGACCGAATGCGCGACGACTACACGATGGCATTCACGAACTCTCCGCGCGGGAGGGATCCCTCACGGGGGTGGGTTAAATAATCGATGAACGGAAGTAGGAGTCGATGTCGCGTGACGTCCGACAACCGGTGGCACTCTTTCTCGTTCAAGCATCGTCGCGGATAATTCGCTGGCGATATACGAGAGCCGCTCGCCACTCGAAACTGCGCTCGCGGTATCATTTCATTGCGGGATTTAATTGCGCTAACGTGTTCGGTTCGCGTGTCGCATGTTTTCCGCTTCGCGAAAAATAGATGGACGGCGCGGCCGTCATCGCCGCGGTTCTTATTTCATTATCGATCGGCGAATCTTCGATCTGCGAGTGCTCGAGTTTTGTTCGAGCACTCGCAACTTTGCATCGAACGGCTTCTGACAGATTTGGAAAGCGCTTCAGGCTCGAGGATACTCTTTCTCACGTCCTCCCTTCATCCTTGAGAACGAGGGAGGCTCTCTGTCTTCCTCCGCCGCTGCGCCGGGGTATCTGTTTCTCCACCGATAACTTTTTTCCCATGCTCGCGTCTAGCAAATCCTTAAATCGACTGTCACTGTCAAAGAAAAGGGATACGCTCCCTCGCCAATCCTTATTCGCGGGAATCGCGCGTGAAATGACGTGTTAAATTTGAAAGGGACAGATAAAATTGGGAACGCATTGGGAGGCGTTTGAGGCGTCCTTACCTTCGAGAAGTCCTCGAGACGTAAGTAAGAATCAACGAACCTTTTGACGTACGAAAGGTATACCGTCAGTCTCCAGTTTTGCTCCCTGATTTTGTTCGTGATATCGATGGCTTTACTTCGATTACCGATTAAGGCGGAGATCAGTGTTCAATATGCGATATCCTCCTGCTCGTGCGCGAGAATACTTAAAGGTATAATTCAGAGTTCAGAATCGTTATTAAATTAAGTTACATGTCACGATGATAGTTCGCAACGATGTGACACAGCGAGATTCATCTCCCTCTCTTTATCTTTCTCTCTTCTTCTTTCTCTCTTTACATTATTTCCTCTCTTTATATATAGCGATACTGTAATTATTATTTACTGATACGACTCGGGAGCTGAGAGACACTTTCCACGACGGGCTTGCAAATCAAGTCCGCGAATTAAGAGTCCGCCGAGACGATTAACTCCGGAAATTTAATCTCGCTGAGAAGGAGGGACGATTTCGGAGCGGCTCTTTTAATAGTCTCTGTGAAAAAAGAACCAAGTGCATCCCTTCTATTTAATGCTCAAACAAACCGAGCGTGAAAGTATCGCCGGTTATTCAAATCGCTGAGTTTATTAAAAAAGAGAAATTCACAATCGTTGAACGTCCTTTAAGATTCAATTCAAAAGGATACCGCTCGATGTTCCCCATCGAATCCCCATCAACTTTTACGATAAATTCAACTCATGTCTGAAATGTCTAATGTCACAGAGAGAAAGACAGAGAAAATTATTGCTGCACTCTCTGCACATGTATACATATCTCTCGTTATTAATAATCGTAACGAGGAGATTTCAATGTGCGCGCGAATGCATCCTTGAATCGCCCACGATAATATATTATAACTTTGAGAGCCGTGTCCCCTTCGAGATGAACAAGTTGGGATTCGTACGCATTACCGTATTATTATTATTAACGTCGCTATCGCAAACTTGTTAAGATTGCAACAATGTTTCCTCCGGGAGACATCGGGCTTGGCATGGGTACGTCGCAAATCGGGATTTCGTTCGCCATGGATGGAGAGAGCTGACGGAGAGAGCTTACGCAAATTCCGTCATGTAGAAGGAAACGCGTTGTTCTTTCTTCGAGGCGTTCGGCGAGCCTCCGACGCGGGGATCTCGGACGGTAATTAACACACGATAATTACTCATCTTGACGGTTGCGCTCGCACGCGAACAGGTGGAGCGCGAAACGACATATTGCGGGCTATTTCGTAACGCTTTTAGCAAAATGTTATTTTTGCAGCGGATAAAATAGGCGCTCGCGCGGCTTTCACGTTTAATACAACGGGCTTAGCTGACGTCACGTTTTAACGAGTTCCGTAATGCAGTGTTTGTTAGCGGGTAGACCGCCGTGTATCCCGGTTAAAGACGCTTTTCATAAAGGAGGAGGAGCCGCTTCATTTTGTATTATTTTGCTTGAAAAACGAGCTATCTACCGCGTGTCGTTAGCTCTGACATCTGTTACGGAACGGAGGGGTTAGGACGGTGGGGCGGGGGRGGGGGGGGGGGGGGAGTAACAAGAGGCTCTCCGCCTCTTCATTTTCTGTTCGCTTTACGGCAACAGTTACGCTCAAACGGATATTCGTGATAAAGAAAAACTCGAAACAAATTGACGTATCGGTGGAATTATCGCGGCGTCGCGACGTCATGGACGTACGCGTTCGCGTTTGCGAGAGAAGAGAGGCGAGGAGATATCCCTGACACTTGTTCGATGTTCATGCACACACACACGCACGGACGGAAAAAGTTTTGTTATTTATAAGTATCGAGAGAGATCCAATTACGTGCGCACGGACGTGCTTTGCGTACACTTTGAACTTGTCGTTTGTTCCGCTTTGAAAAATTCATTAACATTATGGCCGGCATGCTAATTTCAGCAAAGTGTCTCGCAAGCCATGAATAATTTAAGCAATGCGATGACCTAGTACACCGAGGATGTATTTCACGCGAGCAATGCAGCAGTCTCATTCATTTTGCACCCGCCGTTCCTCTTCGCGTTAATACACAGAACTTTTTCATATCACGAAACCACCGCGCGCCGGTTAGCGCTCAAGCTCGGGCGGACAATACGGCGGAAGGGAAACAACATTTTTGTCATAGCCGCGGCGGGGTTGCGCGTGGGGKTGCGCGCTTTTCTAATAAAACGCCATTAACACGCGCGCGCACCTTAAATTATTCATTAAACGCGCGCGCACTCGCGTGCACGCGTTTCTGCCGGAACGCGCGGCGAGCCGTGAGTTTTTCTTCGCGCGTGGAACGCTCGCGTGAAATTAAACCCGCCCGTTCGCCGTTACAGCGAACACTCGATCCCGTAATCGTCGCCCGCGTCTCGGGCATTAATTCAACAAATAATTCGTCTCTACTATCTCTACTATCAAACGCTGTTTGATGTGCGCTTCTCACTCGAGCCAGCCGGCCACGGAACCAGCCGGCAGGTGAATAGACGCGCAACTCCAGCGATGAGTCCCTGTCAGACATGAGTGGCATGGCAGGTCGGCAGGAGTGGCGGGAGGGAGGGAGAAGGAAAGGGTTGGACAGGCGGAGGAGGCGATGCGGAAGCCGGTAGGTATGGGGCCAGACTTCTGAGGAGGGCTTCGCAGTATTATGCTAATCTCGTTAAACTGAGACCGGGTCAGACGGTACTAGACGTTACACCATCGTATTAAGATAATAACAATGAAAGGGTTGGGTCGCGCGCGACGAGGCATCGGCCGCCGCCGCCACCGCCGCCGCCGCCGCCGACGACGACGTCGTCGTCGGCGTCGTCCTCGTTGCCACCGCGCCACCATTGCGTTATTAGCTCAACGACGGCGTAGCAGCGTAATCTTCCCTCGGTGCTTATCAGATAGGTACACGGGTATTCGGCCACCCTTATCCCCTGCCCCGCCCCGCAGCGCCCGGCTTCGCGCGCGGATCCGATAATAACTCGTTTGACGAACTTCGCGTCCGCGGGTTTACGAGGCGAAATTGCTGTCGTCGCGTCGCGCCGCGTCGTGTTCTCGTTGTCGTCGTCGTCGTCGTCGTCGTCGTCGTCGTCGCGTTTGTTGTGGTTGTAGCTATGGTCTTTACCGCGTTCTCGCTCGCGCGCGCACTTTAATCGAAATATTAATCGCGTAAGACGAGCGTAACGCCACGAGCGGACTCGCGGATCTAATCCTTCGCCGCGTCAAATCGTTCTCTCTCTCTCTCTCTCTCGTTTTCGTTCTCGTTCTCGCTCTTTCTCTCGTTCGCTCAAACTCATTCGAGCATTCGCAAACCGCGCGGACGTGCGATTTGCATATTCTTCTTGTGAGGACGTCTCTCGCCTCGCCGCCGGCCGATTGAATTATTCGTGCGATTCGTGAATTAATCAGCGACGCTCGCGAATAAATTGCGCGATGTATCCCCGTGCGCATTCGCGCAATCAATAAAAGCCGCGTATTATCCGGCGTCGTTGCGACACAGCGGGCTTTACAGCGGCGTGTAACGTCGCGCCGAGCGCGTGTTCCCCGGCATGAAAAATTGTTCATCGCGAGCTTTGCATGTTTGCCCGCGCGCTCGCGTTTATACTCGGCCACGGCATAACCGTAAGGCAAGAATGTGCGCTTCCCTTTAGAGGGAACCATTTCGGTTAGTAGCTGTTTTGGACGCGCATTACGCTTACTGACATCCGCAGAACGTATCGAACGGGATGTAAAGGCAGTAGCACGCTGGCTGTACTTACGCCAATGAGCGGAAGATGGAAACCGCTCAGTGGCGGAGAATGGAGCATTTCCCTCAAAGGGAAAACGGACCTGGCAATTTTTCTCAATTATACGCCCGCATGAATAATGCGCCCCCTGTATGCCCTTATCCCGCGTTATTCCGTTAATTGCGAACGCGAGGACACACGAGAATAAGTCCTCGCGGGAAACCGCGCCGCGCCGACTTTCGTCTTCGCGAATTATGATTAATAATTATGTTAAAGCCGTGTCTCGTCCTCTCATTTCCCGTCCTCTCTCTCTCTCTCTCTCTCTCTCTCTCTCTCTCTCTCTCTCTCTCTCTCTCTCTCTTTCTCTCGGCGGTCTCGTACCTTCCGGCAGATTATGATAATGTAGTCCGTTTTGAACTTCGCGGAGAATTTTCCGAGGGAAGTGCCCGCCCGCATATAAATATGGAAGAGGCTGATTGAAGGAAGGCGAAAGAGTGGATCTCCGGCTCGTCTAGACCTCAGCTGACGCGGAAGAGACGCGCAGAGCCGTATAAGATGAGAAATGCAGCGAGAGCGATGGAACATCGCCGCCTTTGATTCTTCATGACGTGTGCGACGAGATCGCGAAACGAGAAACCAGACCATCGACCAAACACGATGAACACGATTTACCGATGACTGACTTGGAGCGCGCCGGACGCTCGATGGGGCTATAATTAATAGGGCGGAATTACATAGCAGGATATTGATAATGCAACGTTCCGGTGGATTCTCTTCCTCTCAGCTTATGAATCTCGCGGAATTATGGAAAACCCCGAATTAGCGCGCGGATTGAGTCTCGTTTCGGGCGGGTGTCGTCAGTTGGAGATTCTCATCAATTACCTGAAAGTGAAGCACTAAAATTCCGTTGATGCCGGATTAAACTCCGAGATTAAGTACGGCGCTTGCAAAGGTGGCGGATGGGTGGGTGGAGGATGAGAGGGAGGCGAAGGAGGAGGGGAAATTATGAAGGCGGAATGTCGGAGAAATTTATCGCCGCGCGGTGGGACCGGCATAAGTTAATGATCTCCCGCGTCGATGCAAATGATAGATGGCATTAAAATAATAAGCGCGCGGGACGCTGGATGCACGTCATTAGGATAACATCTCCGCGGGAGAGGAGACAATAAATTCCACAAACGAGATCGCGAGATTCCCGCTCGATTCGCGGCCACGGTGAAATATCGCCTCGCGATGACGGCGTGTTATTAAACTTAAGCTCGCGTGCAAGAGTGGCGCCCACAAGCGGGAGTCTTCCATCGCTGGGCCGCTCCAGCCAGTCGGATTAAGTAAAACGTTCCGGACGGTTCTTGTTCCGATGCAACAGGTGAGGTGCCACACGATTTTTTAATGGGCATCATTCAAGCCGACGTTGCATACCGCCGCGAGGATGTACACGCGTTACGCGACCATTCGCCGCAAATTCAGCCGTTGTTCCGGCACGCCGGGAATTTCAAAAGAGCTTTCTCCCGCGACGTCGTTATAACGGCTCGTAAAAGCCGCCTGTACGCGCTGGATGGATCTCTCTCTCTCTCTCTCTCTCTCAAGCGAGCGTGCGGAACGCCTTTCGAGCGTTCCGAGCCGCTCGTGCGAGGACGATGCGGCGAGCACGCGAGAGAGAATCCAGGCGGAATCGGGGTCCAGCGCGATTCAGCGGAAACTAACAAGATGAACGCTCGTTCGGGTAATCTATTAATAGTGGAAGCCGTCCAGGTGTACTCGGAATGCAGGCGGCTTAACGTGCACGGATTGCAGCTGGCTTCGCGCCAGTCTGCTAAGTGGACCGCCGCTGAATCTTCCATCGTTGCGTTATTCCCCGGCTCCGGCTCCCGAGCTCCGGATCCCGTCGATGTTCCGCGCCTCTCCGCGCCCTCTTCCGCTCGGGGAATACGTTTCAACGCGCAGACAGAACGATCCGGTATCCTTCCGAGTGCCGTTTAAATCAGCGGCCCTCTTGCCGGAGCGTTTACTCGCGGAAGCGCGGAATTACGCTGGGATTATTATCATTTCACGGACGGCGGACTCGTCGGTGCACTCGTCATACGCGACGCCTGAAATAATCCCTTCTTCCATCCCGCTGCGCCTTACGTTGATTAATCTAATCGTTTAACGGTCGCCTTAATCGGCCGCACGTTAACAACTCGCGGCTGTTTGCGCGTCAAATGGATGAAATGGATTAAACGGAATGTTATGTCTGCACATATCGTAAATAACCGATTGGCTGCGTTCAATTCACAATGGAAAGCAGCGTCGTTGTGTGTACAACAACAAAAAAAAAGCCAGAGAGAGAGAGAGAGAGAGAGAGAGAGAGAGAGAGAGAGAGAAAGAAACGATTCAATAATGCTGGCAGATGTCGATGCGCGGTCGCGTTGATAATTCGTTGTTTCACGCTAATTTGCTCGACGCGCCCGACCACGACTGTGATTTTGCGGGGCGGGTGGCCGGAAGCGAGCGGATGGAGGGGAGGGGGATGGAGAGAGAGGGGCGGAGGGAAGGGGAATACCGAACATATCCCGAAGAGGATACATCAAACCATTTGCACGCAATGTTTTAGTTAGGGAACTACCGTAAATAGAATTAGGAATCGCAGCAACGGCGCGCGGAATAGAGGGCGAGGAGAGGGAGGACGTGGGAGGAGGATAAGAGGGAAGCTAAGCGACACAGGTACACGTATGGACATAACTGGATTCCGAGTCCTCGGTTGCTTGTCGGAGTTTCTACCTATATTCGCTTGCCATTTCACAGTAGTTAAATTTCCTCAGGATCAGCAGTGCGTAGCCAGGTAATTAGCTCGCTTCGCGAAGTGTAGCCATCTTGCGAATTAACCCGCCGATGCGGCATCTAAACAAGGGCGCACGTTGCGCGCGCGTTCGCCAATCGATTCTTACAGATAGCGGAACGTTGATGCGTTCGTTGTGTTCCGCGGATAACGGAACTAGATTAACAACGGGCTATCGAGAGGCCGGACGAGTGACTCGCCGTTGGACGACGTTTGGCTGGACGCGCGCACGCGCGGATAACGTCTACCATTGTGAACGAGATTAAATTTCCGTCATCTTAATTGGCGCCGCGAGTACGCTTAACGGCATTACGGTGTTGCTGTTATCCGCGCGTGATGCATCGCCGCGCTAATTAGACGCGAAATTGGTTAAGTCCAATCCCGCGAATCCGCCACGCGCGAGAGAGGAAGACAGCTATGCGTACGTGTGTATGAGTGCGCGCGCGTGTGTATCTTCCACACCGAGTTAATCCGGCGGTTAGCGCACGTCTGGTGTAAAACGTATAATAATCCGCGTGCACGTGCACGCGTAATCAAAATCGTCGGCAGGATCGTGCGCTTCGGCAGCTCGACCGCGCGATTCCGTTCAAGATAAAGCCCCGGCAGCCCCTGAATAGCTTCCTTATTTCCGGCGAGTCGGTTAGAGTCCGGCAGGTACGAAGAGACATCTGGCCGCGTTCGATCACCTGCGATTCTGATTCGGACGCGAGACGTTCGAGAAATAGCTGGCGCGGCGGCGCGTGCTAAATGGAATTTCGCGACGAGCGGTGCTCGTTTTCGGCGCGGTTGCATCTTGCGAGCCGAGTCGCGGATAAGATCTCGCACCGCGAGCGTTAACAGAGAACTTTTAACGAGATTCAACTCATCATAACGGCCCACCCTCCATACTTTCCATGTACTTTCGTTGCCGAAGCACCTGCAAAGCGCGCCTAGTCAGCCTCTCTCTCCCCCTCTGTCTCTCTTTCTTTCCTCTCTTGTTCTGGTTCTCGCCTGTGTTTTCATCCGTGTACATTCTTTTAATCCACCCACGCACCCTCCGTATCGCGCTCTGAATCGAGCAGACCGAAGCGGCGGCGCGATAGCCCGCACGGAAGTTATTTTGCACTTCCGGCGCGTTCTCCCCGAATGCGCGTCGCGCGCTCGCAATCACCCCCGAGCGTGCTGGGAGTAAGCAGGGACGCGCTCGATTGATAATTTAATATCGCGCGAGTAGCTCGGAAATTAAGCCGCGCTCTTGCGGTGCCGGCGTCTCGGAGTTTGTGCCTATCGGGACTTCCACGTGGTGGGCGTTACCGCGCGCGTTGCAGGGCTTGTGGCTCGTGCAGATTTTACAGTCGAACGGTCGTGATTACGGATCGACAACGCGCGAGTGCAAGGAACAAACGGACGGACAAGCGGGATCGATACGAGCGAACCGGAAGGACACCGGCGGATCGCGCAAAGCCAGAAGCGCGCACAGGTCGCGGCAATGCCGAACATCCGATTGTAAGGAACCGGGAATGACTATAGCTTCCGTACGACAACCGGATGACAACGCTCGGCCGCGGATCAGACGCGGAAATCTGCTTAGCGGGCGGGACGCGCGTCTCGCTCCGGCGCGGCAACGATATTATAACGGGTTTATGAATACAGTCTGGATCGATTTTTTCGAGAGATCCGCTCCAGCGAGCGGGGCTTGCTTGAACGGACAGTGATGTGGGATAACATCGGCGTCGGATATTCCGTCGTAGACTCCGAAGACATACTGAAGAGCTAGACGCTCCTCGATATCGCTCGGAAGAATTCACCGTCGAATTCTCTAAGATCTCGAATCTCTCGCGTTAAATTCACAACGGCCAGTGGACCGACGAGCTTTCGAGATGATGTCGCTTCTTACTACGGCTTATATTCGACGCACACTCTCTCTCGCTGTGCGAGATTATTTTTCGCGACTACGCTCAGAGGAACGGCTCAAGGAGACGGCAGCGAACACGTAAGGCAGAGGGTACGAGGTAGTTAAATTCCAGCGAGACGTTAAGATTTTATCCGATATATTCGCGTGGCGTAATCAGCTTTCGCGAGATGGCGGATACGCCTTCGAGGCTCAGAGAGAGAGAGAGAGAGAGAGAGAGAGAGAGAGAGAGAGAGAGAAACGCTCGCAGTCTGCGCCGTTATGCACAGGGGATTTTGCGACGCGGATGCTGTGTAACGCAACTGCAGTGTGTAAATACGATATGCTGTACACGATGCGCGCGCGCGCGCGTCTCTCTGACGGACGCGCATTCATTGAAACGGTTCGCGGGTCCCGGCGTTTCCTCGCGGCGTTCCGCGTTCAGAGACGCAAACAAAACTGTTTCTCCATTCGCCCAGCTGCGAAATGACGATAGCACGTGAATAACAACGGGACGCGGACGTGCGAGGGTGCCCCGTGGACGATTCCTTTTAATTACCGGGAATGTAGAGAATGGGCGTGTACGAAGGAGATCCACGTCGCAGGAAAGTCCAATTTAATTACAAGATCTTGTCGATCGATTCGACTCGGTCAACCAATCCGGCCGTTACCCCTTCGCCTCGTTTCCCCCTACCGAACTATCGCCTCTCCCGCCGACAAGGACAACGAGCTCGATCGTTAACGCAATTCCAGTTGCCGTAACGTTATTACTCGTTCGAATCTGTCGCTGGATTGAATCGAATTTAGTCTCAACTGCCAGCCGGACCGGACGCTAAGGGCGCCGACGAGAATCGGACTTTAGAGTTCCTCGCAGCTCCCGATCCCCCGTTCCCGGGGCGATTTGCTTGTTTATCGACGCGCGCGCGCCCCGACAGCTCGAGATCCGCCGTTAATGCCGTTTAAGTACGCGCCGACGACGGCACCGGCCAGATCGCTCGATAACGCTTATATAACGCCGATACGGCGGATTCCCATATCTCTAAGTGAAATTAAACGCCGGCGGGGAGAGATAGGCGCGGCCCGGCCGGCGCTTTTTAATCTCGTCTGCAACAAAGATGGGGAGAAGGATATTTGCTTCTCCGTGCGCGCGCGCGCGGAATCGGGTGTTCCCGGTAAAGATTTAATTAGGAATGGATGTACACGCAGTGTACACACACCGGCGGCCGTATCGGTAGAACCGGCAGCCGCCCGGTACCATCCGGGAAAGAGGGACGTGGAGGGAGAGGGAATAGGAGAGAAAGAGGTAAGCTGCGAGCTGTGTGCGGCGCGTGTGCACGTACGTACGTGCACGTATGTGTACGCGGGAGAAGAGAAACGGGCCATCCGACCGGCAGGCTTGGCCAATTAGGCCGCAGCACGAGGAATCAGTTCGGCTAACTCTGTTACGTCGCTTTTACGGGATTGAAAACGTTCCGACAAAACGTGCAGGCAACCGCGTGAACAAACCTAATTTGCCTTACGGGGCAACGAGAAGCAATCGCACGATCCTTCTTCTCCGTGATTCTTTCTTTCCCTCTCTCTCTCTCTCTCTCTCTCTCTCTCTCTCTCTCTCTCTCTCTCTCTCTTCCTCTTGTTCCTTCTTATTTTTTCGTCGATTGATTTTCGCGGAGCACCACGTCCGGTGGACGAACACTCGGTCGGACACTCGCCAGACGGGAACAAGTTCGTCGGGGAATCCCCCTTTCGCGGGAAACGGCTCGCCGGAAACGGGAAACCGACGTTCTTTCCCTGCTTTCCTGCGGCATACGGTATCGCGAGCGCGGCATACGTCGCGGCGATACGGCGAGCAGCGAAATTCGGCGCGCGCGAAACGTGACCGGCAAAGCGGAAATAATACCGCGCGTTCCGCGCCGTTTGCGCCCGCGTCCCGGGACACGGCAGAGAACTGCAATAATTGGTTAGATTATCGATGGGATATGGTTATAGGAAGTGCGAGGCTGCCGGCTTCGCCGGGGTAATCTCGACTGTGATTGCGTTTGACGCGTCATTGAGCGGAATGATGAAGGCACTCGTGAATCCTGATGCCGGCCTAATAGATCGTTCTTGTCGCCCTTACAGCCCGGGGAGCGCTATTGTTATTTTTCACGCTGGGCACAGCTCTCCGAGTTCCCTTTCCCTCCCCCGCCACTCCCGCAAATCGAATGCCCGATCCAATGATCCATGAATTGCCCGGATCTGCTCTTACCGGCCACCCGCCGTCGCCTGTCTCGCGCGAAGAGCCACGGCGTTGATTTACCGGCTACGAGTCGACCCCGCGATGATATTGTACACGCGTCAAGAGAGCTACGTAAAACATAGCGATATCGTGTGATATCCGAGAGCCCGCTCTGTAAGAACGTCAGCGCGGCGCATAAATTGGCGAATACAAGCGCGGCTTGTACTCGATACGCTCGGCCGCTCGGGGCAAGCGCGAAACTTTCCGTTTATTCTTATTACGTTCATGGACGCGCGATACGTCCAATTTATCGCGTGCAAATATTAATTCGCCGTCGTCGTCGCTGTCGTCGTCGTCGTCGTCGTCGTCGTCGTCGTCGTCAAACGGCGATAATAATCGCTCGACTTACGCCGCGTCTCAATTACGCCCGTGTCTCTACCTTTCCCATCGATTTTCGCTCGTGTATTTCATCCATCTAGCCGGCCTTGCCCGTCCATTTATCTACATATATTTCATTCTTTTCCTCGCTCGTTCGCCGGCAAATTGAGAAGTTTCGCAATATTAATAGCCCGCGCGGACAAACTCGGATAACAAGATTGCCAAGCAAACCAGGCGGGTGGATTCCCGTACTATTGGAGCCGCGGAAATTGAGTTGGGAGCAATTTTTTGTAGTTACAAGCTATTACATATTGATGTAACGTACGTTGAAGAGGGTCGGTGCGGGAAAAAAAGTGATACCGCGAGCTAAAAAAACGTTCCGCCGGCGATAACACGGCACGGTACTAAGACGATGACAAGGGATCGACAAATGGCGAGTATCGTTGATAGATGTCTCGTTTTCTCGTGTTCGAGTATTTTCCTCTCGTATTTTCAGCGCAATGATCCACGTTGATACGTGGATGCGGATTAGCTGCTAATTAGCGATCGCTCTTAATGGGAAAATTGCGTTACTTTACCATCGGATGTGTCATCCGAAGCAACGGCGACTCACGAACGATTTAATGCGTTGCTTCATTAGTTCCGCCGAAGCCGGATTCGCGTGATTTGTGTGTAATTGTCTCGATGAGGCACAGAGAGGGATTAAAGAAAGGGGAAATATTTCTAACCGTGAGAAAGTTCCGACCGATCCCGGATTAAGGAAAAATTTATGCGACGTAGCGAGGATTCCGTGGCGGAGGATCGATGCGGCAAGTTTGCGATAAACTATCGCGCATAAAAGTTCGTCGAACTTGCTTCGGGCGCGCAATAAACACGAAATTACACGCTGAACGTATACATTTCGCCCGTGAAATAAATTTTTATCCCGCTACGAAACTGCTGGCAGAGATAAGCTACGGAGATTCCACACGCTACCGGTTTGCCGCGCGTTTCTCCCTCGTATCGGTAATTTTCGCGGGAACGAGCAGTTTTCCGCTTTCGATTTCCCTTGTTTTGCGAATCGACGACGACGATCGACCTTACGAGTCGTTGCCTAGCCGACACCTAGGCGACACCCCCGGCAAACGGGGATCTTTCGTCTGGGAAGAGGGAAGGTAAAGGCACCTTCATTGTCCAATGCTGACTGGTCCTAGTTTTTATCACTGGCCCTGAGGGAGCGTGGAGGCATCCGGGGCTGTGGAGAAGCAGGTTCGCCATCGTTTCGTACGCTTGACGTGTCCCAGAGGGAACATCGGTAAACTGACGGGCCATCCACTTCCATCTTCTCGTCGCGCCGTTGCGTTCGAGTCGCGTTTTTGCGCAGCGAGCCTAAAAATCCCGTGGTTTTCCGCGCGGCGAGGTATGATATCGCCGGGACCATCGAAAAAACATCATTCAGACGACTCGGAGAGAAACGCGGCATTATTAACGTCGATTTGACGAATCTGTAGTGTCTCATCGAGATTGAGCGAACAGAGCGACCGCTCTTCGTCCCTAGCAACGATCTCCGCCCGACGAAACAGGGCGGAAGACAAAATCACGGATGACGTCTGTTAATTATGGACGTTAAATCGGCGTGCTAAGTCTCGAGTGGCCCTACGATGGCTTCGTCGAGGGCTCCGGCTGGCCTATGCGATATTGCGCGATCACACGTGCACACGGATGTGCATACGAGAGCACGGCTGCAACCAGTGCAGTCATCTAAACGCTCGGATACGCTGGCAGAATGAATGTCAAGGTAGAATATATCGTATACTCGCGCATATCGCGTCTCGTTGCATATCTCGATTACTCTCGGGCGTGAAGTATCGCTCGGTGTCAAACTTTCGCGAGTGAGCGCGAGCGCAGATGTTGACATAAAAGCGGAATGGCCTTTGTAGTGCCGTTACGAGGTCACGCTTACTTTCACTTCGCGGTAAGAATGAATCTGAAATTTAAAAGAATTCCTGAATATTAACGAGCCGCGGCGAGGGTCACGGTTACGTGGCCCTTTATTTTTCCAGTCTCTATTGTATCGCCGGGCCGCTGTTGTCGCCGACTGTAACGCCCATGTTATGACGTCCGGATCCAATTCATTAAGACATTCCCGTCGTTCGCGTATAATGAAATCGCAATTAGAGATATGCAAAACACCGCCTACATAGGCGCCCGCGCGGAGGCGGAGATGCCGTCTGAATTGTGAAATACTTGGAGGGATTCCGATATTAACTGGCGGAATGCGCCGCTGGAAAATAATGGAAAGGAAACGCTCGCCGGCTTGCCAGAGAGAACGGCTCGCCCGCCATGCCGGGCGCCATGTATCGCGACACCGATGAAATTCTATTTCGTGCAAATAAAAACGAGGGCAAAGCGAGAGGGGAGAAGAGGGAAAACAAGAATTTTACGGATCGTTCCCGGGGACGAAGTTGTTCCGACGATAATTCAGCCGAAACATCTGGAGGCGATACCGTTCGGGAAGGAAATAGCGTTCGTTCGCGCGAATCAAGCGGTATTTCGCGTGTTCGCACGCTCTTTCTCTCTCTCTCTCTCTCTCTCTCTCTCTCTCTCTCTCTCTCTCTCTCTCTATCTCTATCTCCTCCGGCGTGCTCTAAATAGATCCCGGATCAAGCCGTAAATAGAGCGGATCGCGCTCCGCCTTTGCATACCGCGCGAGGAGAAACGAATCGATCGTTGGGCGAGATAAAACTTTCAGCTCACACCGGGAGGAATCGCCGGCGGTGGAATGTCCGGAGCGACGAAGCGCGGTTGAGAACCGGGACGGTTAAAGAGCAATGATGAAGTAAGAAGTTGCCGCGACGAAACCGCAAGCGCGCCGCGAAACCGTGGCTAGGCAGCTAGAGAGCGCACGGGAGCAGTAATTCCTCCCTCTCGAAAAGAAAAACGGTAAAAACAGCGATTAAGGCTTTTAGCTGGGATACCGTCTCCACGTGCTTCCTCGCCACAATGCGTGCAGGCGAGAGAGTCGAGGGGAAGGGAGGGGCGGAGAATCGGGAGACTGTGCCCCTCTGGACATCGTTGGAAGAAACGGTTCATGGGTTCGGTGGCTAGTTTCCACCCTGCTGAGCAGCTTTCCCCGAAAGCCTGCGGTTTCTCCGCGCTATAAATACCGACACCGAAGAGAAGCGGCCCGGGAAGAGAACGCGGGAAAGAAACGGGAGGGAAAGAAAGATGGATAGATAGATGGATAAATAGAGAGAGAGAGAGAGGGGGGGGAGGGAGGGAGAGGCGGGGGGGAGGCGGGAGGGAAGAAAAGAGGGGAGAAAGGGGACGCGCGGAAGAAGTAGCCAGCGTGCAAGGGTGGAGACGAGAGAGAAGGATGTCGGACGAACGGACGCTCGGGGAGAAGAGCGGGAGCGCGCGTGCAATTTCTTCTCCGTCCGAGTGCTTTTTGTTCGAAAAATGGAGTTTCACGGCCTGGGAAGCGGCGTCCGCCGCGCGGGTCCGCGCTCGGCTAATTGCATTCGTCTGATCTTGGCTCGCTGTTTTCGCCGGTTGCGTCGTAAACTAAGTACAGCGGGCGCTTTATATCCGCGCGAATATAATCTGTGCATTGACGGCAATCCGCCGTAAACTCTCGAGCGGAGAACGCTGATCGAGACGTCTCGAGACGCTCCCGGAGGGCAAATCTCGGGCATTAAACGGTGATCTCTCGCTCCATTTCCTTTCTCTTATCGCATTACGTGCTCTCGCTTCTGCAACGCGGACACATATTCCCGCTCGTAAAGCGTACAGAGAGGGAAAATAAAGGCTGCATTATTCCGCGGCGGAACGAGCAGCCACCTCGCCGGCGGCCGTGTGTACAGACGACGAGGTGTACCATAATTGAGTGGCGTTTAATTAAAAGTCGAATCTCTTCGTTCCGCGTGCCGTCAGTTAGCCGCGCGACACGCGTATGCGTGCACAATCGCGCGGATGGATGCGCCGATGTTGTCCGCCGATGAATCGCCAGTCAGTGTTTCCACAGGCAGAGGCGCGTGTTTAACGATCGTTCCAGCATAGGAAGGAATCGGGCAACGTCCGTGTAACGGAGAGAAAGAGCAATATTGAATGACGAGGCGGAAGGGAACGCGCGGGAAATGTCAACGTCGCGCGATGGATATATCACGCCGCGGATTGACAACGGCGAAAGTCTCTGCCGTTCCCGTGAAGATCACGCGAATCGGTCGGATCGCTCGATTCCCATCGGACCGACCCGATCCGCGCGCGCGGATCCTCGTCGATAAAATATCCTTGTGGATATTTTATAGGACGGAGAGAAGAGAGAAAGGGAGAGAGAGAGAGAAAGAGAGAGAGAGAGAGAGAGAGAGAGGAAGTAACTCGGAATTGCACGTCGCGCAAGAGTACGCGATCTCGACGTAACGTTACTCGGGGATCCCTCCGCGAGATGCGGCGGGATCATCGAGATCGATTCGATCTTTGCTGCGTTCGAGCGTTTCTTTCCAATATCAAGCGGACGAGAAGGTATCGGCTTAAGCGGCATTTAAATGTCAGCGCGTAAATGTCACGTCGATCGTCGCGCATTCAATCTCGACTCGGATTAAAGCGCGCATCATCGCGCGCATCTGATAAGACAGCCTCAGAGAGGAACGCTGATATCACGCGATGACGACGACGACGACGACGACAACGAGAAGAGGACGAAAGATACGTATGACCATGCCGTGGCGAGACGTGTGCGCGTTAGGGGAAATCAACGCGGGGTGGACGGGGCGCCGTGAAAAATTCGCTCCCCGTCACACGTCGCGGCCCATTATCGATCACGCGCTCGCGAATAGACGTACAATACTCGGCGGTCCGCAGCGACCAACGCTCGAACCTGTCGCTATTATGCGTCCGGTGTTTCACCGGCTGTATTGCGATTATCATGCTCATATACGCGGCTGGTACACAACGGACGCGCGACAACGCGAAGCACTGCCGCCGCTCGTTCGGCCGGTCCGGGCTCTATTGTGGTTCTCGGTCCGACATGTTGGTAACGAGCTGATCATTGTTATAACTCACGTTGTCACGTGTACATATATGTATACGCATGTATGCACGCATGCATAGGGCGTGCCGTACATACACCGCGTTTGGCCAACCGTTCGGTCAAGACATCAGTTTGCCGACAGTTTGTCGGGCCGAATAGAGAAAGCTGTCGAACGACTAACTCTACCGGTCGCTGCGAACGAATGGACCTTAATTATTTACTTTATTATTTACCAACATCTGCGAACACGTCCTTGCTCCATTTGTCATTAGCGCGCGGCGCATTGTCGCAGTTGGCAAAGTTCGAGGATCGAGAGATACCTCCGATGAGTCTAATTCTCGACTTTAATATCGGTATCTCGCTCACGAGACGAAGGATTCAATGGAAAAATGTCAACAAGGTGCCAACACTCTTCACGCTTAACGCTAATATTTATTGATCTCATTACGCGGCACCGTCTAATGAACGCCTCGGGAATACCGCGTTTCCCGAACGTCACTTCATCACTCCCATTAGATACATCGGCTTTTTCGTAATCTGTTTAAAAGGGACAGTTCCTGCATGCGCCACGACGCCGTTGATCGATGCTCGCGGCATTACGTAACGTCAGAAGCAATCTCGAGCGCCTCGATGTAACCTGGGCTAAAGGAACCGGAGAAACTTCCGTATTTCTCGGAATATCGAAAGCTAAGAGCAGACGTGAATGATTAATCGCGAGTGGAGCATGAAGCGAACCGCGTAAACCCTCGGAGAGCAACTCGGAAGAGGAGCTAAACGTGTACGGTCAGTGTTCGGTAAATTAGACGGTTTTGTGATTAAGCGGCTTGTCCGGTGACGCGACGACGATGAGGCGAACCACGAAGAGAGCCACGAAATATGTATCTTCCAGCGGAGGCGCTCCTCGCGTCCCGTCTTTATCCTCTTTAAAGATGTATTAAAATCCCGTCCGTTGTCGTGCGCGGAGTCGAGATCAAAGCGATAGGACGTTTCTCTCGATGTAATACCCGCTAATGCCCGCTGTCTCAGATATTGTTACGCGCGCGCACGCGCGCACGTATGCGCGGGATACGTGCATTATAAAACATAAATATACAAGGGAAGCGTAACATGAGAAGCGGAGCGTCGCCGAAAGTCTCGCAAGCGTGAGCGTTTTACCTCCGGGACGTATTAAAATTCCATTTCCACGGAAAAGTCATCGTTCGTAACCGAGATCAAAGCTACAAAAAGGCGTGTTCGTTTCGCGTCGCGGACGACTTTCCCTCCCCCCCCCCCCCCCCCCCCCCCCCCCCGCCCCTCTCCCGCCACCGCTCGCCATTCCGATCGGAGTGGAGATTATGCCGGTAAGAACGGCACGTGAAATATGGATTAGGATTTATAGGCGGAATTAAAATACATTAACGTTGTTCGTCAAGTATTATCGTAAATATCGCGAAGCGCTCGCGCCCACGTGCCGCTCCGCGTACATGCAGACATGCACGCACACGTGCACGCACACGCGCGCGTCCAGCAGCAGCGGCAGTTATTCGATTGACGCGGTTATAGTTAAACCGCATCGGCAGGCGCACGCGTTGCGGCATGCGCAATAATACCGAGCTTTCCATTACGCGTGTGCGCGCGCGCGCACGATTTTGCGATTTTTCGTAAAAGCATGATACGTGTGTGATTGGCGCGTTCGGCGATCGAGTGAATTGTGCCGATTATTTATTCATTCGGGAAACGCGCGGGTAGACAGGGACACTTTAAGCGCACTTTCCGCCGGTCCTTTTTCAAGAACGTACGCACGTAACGTGGCAGGCTGATCCGGTTAACGCTGCGATTACGACGCACGAGATAATGGGAACATACCGATGTTCCATTGCTCGCAAAGCTGAATCCCTATAACTGGAAACGCGCTGTGGGAGCTAGGCGCGCGCGAGCTACGCGGATAAATTAATTTATCATTTCACGTTACGGTTAATAGTATCTCGGCGGGTCAAATAATGACCCATGATAAAGGTGAATTGCATGCCTAAGGAAACTGGCGTGCGAGGAACTGCGTCGAGCGGGAATATAATGGGAACACGATGGACGAGGAAAATTGGGGACGAATTGTGGGACGTAAAAAGAATGGCGCACCGCTTAGAGGAAACAGCGCAAAGAGGAGCGACGGAAGTAAAAGCAGAAATAAAAGATGCGCGGAGAACAAATGGAAGGGAAAAGAGATGAAACAATGCGAGAGAGAAGAAAGAAAAGAACAGCGAACGAGAAAGCAACGAGAAGAACGAGGGAGAAGCTCGGCGAAATAAACGAACGTGAAGGGAAGAAAGAGAAACAGAAAGAAACCGGGCGCACAGAAAAGGGGTGAAGGGAGGAAAGAAGACAGGGAAACGAACGAATATGCGAAGTGAGGGGCACGGGAAAAGGAAAGAACGCAAAGGTGAGGGAAAGTAGCGGCGGGTGGACGCGGGGGTGGTGAATCGAGCGAGAAGCGGGACGGGTGCGGACGCCGGTGGATAAGGAGAGACGAAAGGGAGCGAGAGAGAGAGAGAGAGAGAGAGAGAGAGAGAGAGGGAGAGGGCGAGGGAGAGAGAGAACGAGAGCAGATGGACGGAGTGACGGAGGGCCCTGCGAGCGAGAGCGCGATGGGGTGACGTGCGCGCGCGCGCGGGGGGGAACAAAAGGACGGGACGCAACGCCGCATGCGCGCAGCAAGGGTGTATCTTCGGCTTACCCCCTCTCGCGGTCACCCTCGCACCCCGCGCACGTCGCCCGACTCAGTCACCGGGCCGATTCGCGAGCGTAGGGATTCCGCGCTTTTTCGCTCCGCGACCGCTTGCTCGCTCGTTCGCTCGCTCGCGCGCACCCCGCAAAAACCGCTTCCGTTTGTTTCTTTTCCACCTGTGCGCCGGACTTCCGGCCGGACGGGAGAAACGCGCGCCAGCGCGCGCAGCATCCCTGCGCTCTGTCGTAGTCGCGTCGTACTCGCGGGGGTGACAGATAGATAGAGATTCGGCGTGCGCGGGGGACGGGGGGGTGGGGTGGGGTGCGAGAGAAGTGCGCGCGAGAGTGTGCCCCAGTTTCCGTGCGGTCACATGTGGACGTCGAGCGGTGCAGCACCGCGAGGGAGCGACGCGTCCAAGTTTACACCCCGTCGCGCTCGCCGAGCCGGCGTCGATGCTCGGAATCCGCGGTGATCGCGCCGAGTGAACCCGTGCTTGCGTGTGCGTGTCTTTGCGTGCGTGTCAATATCAGCTCATCGGCGCGTGAGTGCGAGAGGTCCTGTCGAGAGGAACATGAAGCCGTGGCACGGCCGGATCGACGGCGGTGCGGAGCAGACGACGCGCGCTCGATGACGGCCGTCGGTCGATCGGCGTGAGCGGTTCTCGATTATCTCGCGAGGTTTTCGCGGCTCTCGAGATCTCGCAGCGCGAACGCGAGCACCGTGCCGATCCCGGTGGCCTCGTTATGTTCACGTGTCGGTGCTGATCATCGATCGTTCCGGTACGGTTGCCGCGAGCTTGTGCGATTCAAGCGTGTGCTCGACGGAAATCAGACGCGAGTGGCGGGAGATCCGCGCGAGCTCGGCGAACGCACAGCGAATGATTCGCTGGTGTCATCATCGACGTGTTTCCTGCTCTCTGCGCTCTCAGTTGACGGATTAATCAATTACGCATCGTGAAACTCGAGGAGATAGCAGCTCGCGCTCGGCACTTTAGCCTGGGACGCGAAAGCGCGGGGATCGATCAAGTAAGCGCTTCAAGGTCGGCACAGGATCTCATATCTGTGCATATTCATATCGCGAGATACGCATGTTCGTGCAGTAGGACGGGCATTATTTGAATCCGCCGCGTGACCGAATAACAGCGGTTCTCTTTCCCTCTTTCCTACGTCGAACACCGGATGCTGTCGACGCGGCGTTGCGTCTCCTCACGAGCTGCAGCTGCAACCTACCATGCGATCAACATCGAACCTTGCTCAAAGTTCTCGATGGCCAACAGAGAGCGTGTTTTTTTTATAATCCTCCTTTTTTTTATATATCGACGTGCGCGGATTGCGTGATGCAGACTACCACTTGTCGGAGAAAATCGGGAAAATCGCGATCTGCTCCGAAATGCGCTCGTATTGTGCTCGCGGGCTTAGAACGGCGCTCGCTTTGATGCTGCAGAATTTTAGCCAATATTTACGTGTTACCTGTACACACGCGTATACACGCATTCGTCTGTCTGTTCGAGGCGGTGTTTGTTATTTCGCGCCTATACGAGCGTCGCGAACGAAACAATGGCACTATTCTCTCTCTCTCTCTCTCTCTCTCTCTCTCTCTCTCTCTCTCTCTCTCTCTCTCCCTCTCCCTCTCTGTCTTTGTGCTCTCGCTGCATGATTTTAAATCGCGCGATATCAATGCGCGCGCTCTATCCGCCTTGTCGATCCGCCGTTAATAAATAACGAGCATCGTAATGCCTCGCGAGTGTGCTCCGTTATCAAGGGTCGATTGACGAATAAGAGTCATTACGATGATTTCGCGTGCGACATGAATTTCCGTTGTTGATTATCGCTCGCGTCTCCCTTTAAATGATACTCTCGGAGCTCGCGCAGCGGCAGGAAAAGCTATCTCGAGAGGAACATGAGTTTGTCGTACGTCTGCACCGTTTATTGCACGCGCGCGCGCGCGTCTATGTACACACGCGTGCGTGTGTGCATTAAATAGCTTCTTCCGGGCGGCGCAAGCATTCCGCACGTACGGAATGGCTGCGGTGGAGCGGGAAGAAGAATGAATTGGGACTTTTCGCGCGATGCGCGATCCCGCGCGCCATTATCCCACGCATGCGAGCGACAACGTGCGCCGAGTATTAAGTTATAGGGCTCTTATTGCGTCTATGCGCCCTTCATGCCGCGACGCGAGCGTACGTGAACGCACACGCCAGGCCGTAGTCTTGAAATGACCCACTCGCGTCGACGTCCCTAATATATCGCGGCAAATATTTGTTCCCGTGTACCCCGTAGCGCTTATCCCCCCCCCCTCCCCTCCTCCTTCACCCGCGTAATCCGCGCGTACGTGAGACTAGCTGTGTCTCGGACCAATGACAGACACACAATGACCCTTAGATATTTGGGCATGTTGCATTATTGCGCAAGAGAGAGAGAGAGAGAGAGAGAGCGCAAGTTTTTGCTTGAAGAACGTGACGCGCTTCGAGCATTCTTTTCTCTCCCGGATAGCTGTTCGTTCTCGTCGCTCGATTCTGAAATTTTTCTCGAGATGAAGATGGCGAAGGAAGGAGTTTCTTTCGCGCGAGCTTCTCTCTCTCTCTCTCTCTCTCTCTCTCTCTCTCTCTCTCTCTCTCTCTCTCTCTCTCTCTCTCTCTCTCTTGATTGTTCTCCCCACGCTGCTCGTAAAAGATCAGCGCTCCACGCACGTTCGCGACCTCTCCCGTCTCTCTCCGCTGTGCGCGACCTAAATTCTCACTTGGGGCGATTATATGCGGGCTACAATGGCCTTTGTCGGTTCCGCGTTTCGGCCCCATTGCTATTCTACCCGTTTTTTAAAAGCGGATAGGGCAGACCCAGCGAATAGAGGTTGACACGACGCTCGGCCGATTACAAATGTGAAATCGATCTCTCATTGTCGGGGAATCGGCGAGGCACAGCGAGGCCACAACGCCGCTGCTAAATCGATCTTCGGCTGATACAGCCGAGCGAATGAACGAGCGAACGAACGAACGAACCAACGAATGAACGAACGAACGAACGAACGAACGAACGAACGAACGAACGAACGAACCAACGAGCAGCACTTCTCGTTCCCATGAAAGAAGCAAGTCTCGTTAGTCACGCTGGTAATCAAGGCTTCGCTTCGATCTCTGTTCGAATTGCTTCTGGTGTCCTTTCGGGAAAAGGGAGGTCGCACACCCTTTCTCGCGAAATCCGTATAGCCGTCCCGGAAACGTGCTTTACGCAAATCAGTCTTCTCATTCGGATCGCCGAGAATTCAGATTTCGCAACGTCCGATGCGGACCAAAGACGAGTTCAGGGTGCCTCCAAGTTAGAGCTGCACCGGTTCGCTGGCAGAGTGCATTCTTCGATCGCGAATCGTCAAGCTCGTACAATTTCCCGCTTTTTCATGAGGCATTCGCGAATAATTGCATTCGATCGAGTTTATTCGCGCAGCAACGCGATCGTAGAATTCCGATCGAGCAATCGGATGACTCAATTAGCCAGTCGATTCACTCGCTGGTAAAATTACGAAAGGAATATCTTCGCGTGCGCAAATATGCAATATGCAGTCATTGAGGACTCTGTCGATGTTGCGTATGTATACACACACGTGTTCCGCGTACACGTACGACAACATCGCGATCAAAGTACGTGCTTTATAATCAGTCGTGTTTTCGATCAGCGTGTTCCCTCTTGGCTCTCGCGCGCCAATAACAATCGGGAAGCCGGCAATCTCCAAAGCTCAAACAGACAATCACTTCTAAATACAGTTGGAGGGTGTTTTGATTCGAAACACTCCAACACGGAATTGCTTTGGTCGCGGGGCTATTTAACCAGCGAGCGACTTCAAAGTCGCTTGAAATGTTTACTCATGAGCGCGAAAGCGAGAGGGAGACGAGGAACGGCTGGAAAAAGGGGGAGTGTCGAGCGGGAGAAATATCGGACGAACGTGAAGAAACGCGAGGAGAGAAGAATTCAGATTCAGATAAACCTAATCTCGGCGCGCAACGAGACGACGAGCGCGAATGACGATTGTTATTCATCCAGGGACGGGACGTAGATTAGGAAAATTCTTGCGCTCTGCGAGCGTCCTCCATTCACGTTGCGCTCGCAACATCCACGTAAAAGGATCTTACCTGCGCCATTGCTGCCATTCGTTCACTCGGTAGTTTCTCTAAGCTTCTTTCCCCGCTGCATTTGTTCGCGCGACACAGCGCGGGGAAGTGCTTGTTGTTTCGTGTTAAATTTCGGAATTCGGTGAAACCTGAATTAAACTCAGGCGGGCTCGCCTCCTCCGGCGTCCTCGGCGTCTTCTATTGCGAAAAGTTTGACTGTGGGAATCGACGCGGAGGGTTTATTTAGCGGGAGTAGCAGCAATTGTCGCGGCAGCTCCTGAGTGCAGTCGATTCCGCGTTTTCCCGCTCGCAAACTATCGCTCGGTTTTCGTGCAAATATATATATATATATATATAATATAAATATATATATATAATATATATATATATATATATATTCTATGTACACCGCGTTATACTCCTGTGTTCTCGTAGATATCGCGCCAGGTCGCAGGGGTATTGGAAAATAATGAAGAGGCTCGGCCTCGGCTCGCGCCGCTGAGTTGAGTCACCGAGCGGTTCGATGGCGGTCTGTCGATGACAACGAGGTAATTACTTTTCAAACGGCAGACGTGCAAATGAACGGCGGTTTAATCTGTCGATAATATCCCGGGCATCGTTACCGTTTTTATTTCTCTTTCCCTGCCTCCTGCCGATCGCCCGATCCCGCAGCGGTAACCGCGCGCACACAAATTCTCCGCGCAGATTTAATCCGCTCACAAAGATTGCCCGCGCACGAGCAAATCGAAATAGTTTTTTCACCGTTGTCGGATTATATCCTCTTTTTGTTTTTTTTTCCCGATTGCGTGCCCGCTCCCCCTCCCCCCCCTCCCCCCTCCCCGACACGCAACACACCGGTTAAAACGAACCCTCCCGAAAATGTTCTCCTGACTCGTGTCACGTTCGCGCACGAGTTCTGCTGAATTAAAGAGTAACCGTAAATCCACCGAATCAAAAGAGCGGACTCTGTAACGGGCGCGACATCCCCTTTCGGTTTACGTTTCCTCTCGTTCGAGCATTAAAAAATCGCGCTTTGCTTGTCAGTCGCCGTCCAGCGCCGCGGTATCGCGCTTTTATTCCCAGTTAACGGCCGTCGTGACGAGCAAGGGAGGGAAGGGGTGGAAAGGGCCGATTCTCTTAAACCGTCCTCTCGTACCGAGCGAACGCTCCTTGTTATTGCGAGCACAGGAACAATTTAACGCGCACGGCGCGCGTTCCGATAAATCACGACTTATTGAACGCTCACGCGGTTCTCTTTTGAAGCCCACCTACATGGGGCACCGCGTCTCCCGGCGTCGCTCGCGCGCCGTGATACGCCATAAGTCACAGCTGGTAGCACGTTGCGACGACGTCATCCCCTACCTCCGCGCCGGGCGGGTGTTTCGTTGCCGCTCGCCACCCCGTCGGTTCTCCTTCATGGACTTGGCCCCGGCTTGACAGCGGAGTCCGGCCTAGACGTAATGGTCCCATTAACCGATTCTGTATCTTAGCAACCCAACCGCCCCCGCCACCCTCGCTCGGCCTCGCCTTTATTGCGCGCTATGATTGATACTGTAAAATATGGCGTGTGCTCCGCGAACGACGACGGGATGCAGGGGTGCGCGGCGATGGTATCACCGTCAACGTATAACCCCCCGCAGGGGAGCCCCGCACTCGATCGCGCGCACCAACCGCCGGCTCACCAGCGGATTTACAGATGTAAGGGGTTGGTCGGCGTGGGCGCCGTATACACGGATCGCCGAAGCGCCATTTATCCGCACGCCCGGGCATCGGCGATATTTCTTTTGACCGTGATATAAGAACGGACGGGCGATTAATATCGATGCCGACGACACGGAGTTCATACATCACGGGAACGCGAGGGGCCACCGCGGCCGGCTCGGGAAATGATCTAATTACGTGAGAATGCCAGAAGATCCAGAATCCAGACATCCAGTGATTGGCCCTCGCTGGATTTCGCGTTTCGGCGTTTCACTCAATCCGTGAAATCATGGAATACGTCAGAGAATCGTTGCGATTATCGAGCTCTGCGATCGATGCCGTGGCGATTTAATAATGTCGTCAATCGGACAACCCGAAGAGATCGTTTCGAGCGATAACGCGCGAGCGGACACGCTCCGTTCGCGTTTAGCGTATTGTGCGAACGGCTGTACGTTTCGCTCGGCGCGACATGATAGATCGCGAACCACGCGGCTTTTTTCTCCCCGGCGTGGCGTGCCGTCGTGCTTCCCTCTCTCATTCATAAATCACGCCCCACGTGGACGTTTACCTTGAACCTACTTTCGCCGCGTACAATCATCTCCACGTCGGTCATTAAAAATCGCACCGGGGATGCGGACCGTGGGGAGCTCGAGGAAGGCGGCGCGAAAGTATGGCGACGATTTAAAGCGCGCGTGCACGAATACGCTTCTGAAATCCCGGTAGTCGTCGATCACAACCCCAAGCACCGCGTCTTGCCTGGGACACCATGGATAAAAGGGCGTAATGCTCTCTGCGAATGCAGGTCGTAATGTCGCCGCAATATGCGGCTAATCCAGATATATTGCTAGACGGCGCTCGCTAGACGATTCACGCTCGACGTTATCTTTCGAGCTCAATAACCCAACAGCCGCGGCAATTTACAGCGGCTGCGACTCGCGATCGGATTTCATATCGATACGATGAATCTGGAAAATTGGAATTAATCCCGAGACACGTGAAAATTCGTGAACGCGCGACAAACGGCGAAGGTACAGTCGGACCTGAACGGAAAAGATCATCGCGCGCTGCATCTTTGCGAGGCATCCCGCTTTTCCTTCCTTTTTCGCGAAATCATAATTCGTGGCGGGTTTGCTTTGTCGTGTCATCGTATATATTTTTGTCATCAATTATATTATTCCACTGCGGATCAGTACTGCGATATGATTTATGTGTTTTGTTAAAGGAGAAAAAACCAAGTCTGTTATTTATAAAATGGATCCCGTTGAATAACGACGAAACTCGCGGACGCGGGCAAAGCGTAGCTCTGCAGAGGGGAGCGTAATACGAACGAAGTCGATTACATGCAAATGAAGAATCGATGCAGATTGTGCAGACTGCAGACTGAAATCGCATTATTCCCTTTGCCATCCGACAAATGCGCGTCATCATTCAGCCGGCGTAATAGAAATGCATACCTGTGCGCCCCTGATGAACAATGGGAATTGCTTCTTCTCGGCCGATACAACGTCCGGTGACACGCGGACGACCGATAAAACGGCAGCTGATTATTCCTGACAATTACCTCGTCTCTGCAGCTCCCCGCTTTTGACATCGTAATCATTTCTCATGCGCTTCCGCACTCGCGCTGTGGCCAATGACAGCGTTGCACTCGGAGCTCGCGGAATATCGTTCTTGCTTCTCTCGACGCGCGTCACTTCGCCGCATTCGATACGATCGCATACGACTTTTAATGCATCAGCATGCCTTGACTCTGATCATCCCCGTCACTGCTTTGTCGCGCGATATCTTTGCGAGCGATAACGACGCGCGGGAGCGCGTCAACTCGAGCTCGCCTGATCTGACCTCGTCGTTCGCGGCTCGATTACGGTATTACGGCGAGTTGGAGAGGAACGCTGCTGGAGAAACGACTGATCACCCTCCGCGGAAACCTTCGTTATTCCCGGATCCCCTCGGCGAGGGCGCGGGGGTTCGGCCTGCACATTGAAACATTTCTTTTTTTTTCTTTCTCCGCGGATGTAATTCCCCGTACAAATGGAGGCTGTTCAAGGCGAACTCTCGGGTCACGTCGACGACCTAACTGTCCCGACACTAACCCAACCTTTTATATACGAAGGGTTACCGCGCGAAAGTTCGAGAGGGGGGAGCGGGAGAGAATCCATAAGCCATCCGCCCCCGTCCCGGCCAGCCATAATGCTCTCTTCGTCCCTTCACCCTCTCCTCGGGGTTGGCTAGCTGGCGTGCCCGCGCGGGGTTGACCATCCCGAATCTCTGGCTTCTCAGCTGAGAAGACTCGCGCGGCGCGTCGCGTCGCGCGAGAGAACGCGGTTCCGTCTGATTTTCGCGCGCATTTGTCGTTCACGTTCACGGATATAATGATAAATAATTGTCGATACGTGATGCATTATGCTTATCCTATCTGCATATAGATTGGAAACGCGTTGTTTGTCAGATGGATCTGACGCGTTAACGCGCCGTTTCCGTCTCCCTTAATTAATTATTCGCCTGCGTGAAATGCGCGGGGGCACGCGGGATGTAGATAGATTTTTGCTAATTAACTGAAAGCGCGAATGAAATGCATCGAAATCACTTGCTTCGTTACTACTGTATCCCGCGGCGCTTAACGGATGACAATTATTATCTTAAAACGGTACGAATGCGCGTCCGAATGTGAATCGAACTTTTAATAATTACTCCGTCTCTCTCCCTCTCCAGCTCTCTCTCTCTCTCTCTCTCTCTCTCTCTCTGCGCGTTGCTTTTATACATATTAACCAATAACCGATATCTCATCCTTTCGGAAACCTCAGAGTGCAGCGTTTCCATATCGACACTGCGCCATGTTATCGAATTTTTTTTCAGGATCGGCCGAATGTATTTACAGACGGAGTTCATTAATGCACTTTGTTTCTGACGGGGGAACATGTAGGTTGTCTATATTTTTTATCGATAGCGCGTAGGAAATAGGATATTGAATCTAACGCGGGTGCGGGTCAATGCTTTAATGAATATGCATTAGCGTATGAAAAAATATCGGTCCGAAAATATGCGTTTCCATGGTGAGGGATGATTTTTCTCGAGTGTTAGCGAGCGCTGCGCGAAAATTCCACGTTCGACGGATTATTATTCCTGCTTAAAGGTAATAGCCGGCCAACTGTTACGCGGCAGAATCGATTCACGTTCCTCTCGAAGCGAGCACGATGTTAAATTAGCTATTCTCTATCTATATACGTCCTCGAGATATTTCTGGAATATTTGTTCAATAATATCGTTGTAGGACAGCGCGGCGCGCGACATTAAATTATGCAGCTTGCGAACTATCGGCCGTTCCCGTGACGCTCCGCCGTTACGAGACGATTAATTTCACTCCGCGCGACAATGCGCGCAACAATTCCATCTGATTATATTCCTCAGCGGGGCTTTTTATCTCCACGCTTCGTTCCCTGCGTTAAGGACAATTTCGCCGGATTTGGCCAGAACGAGTTCACGCTCCTCTCATAAATCTCTCTCTCTCTCTCTCTCTCTCTCTCTCTCTCTCTCTCTCGAGCCTGAGGAGATCTGATTGGCGGCAATTTCCTCCATGGCCCTTTCGCTACTCCTTTCCTTTCCGCCTGCGTTTGACCCTTCGCCTCCTGCCAGGCGCGAAAATGCAGAACGGCGCGTGACGAACTTAAATCTCGCGAGGCGCGAGATTTCCGGCGCGCGCGGAATCGCGATCGCGCAAATTAGCCTCGGCAATGGCGCGACACCGCAAGACCGGCTACCGCCGGCGTAAATATCCGCGCGGTGGATTTCGGTTTATTCAACGATCCGCAGCGAAACGCGGACGCGGCGTAATTACGACGCTGTCTTTCTTATCGCGGAAACTTCACGAAAACGCGGCGCATGTCGCGCTCTCGTAATGAGCTCTCCGTAACGGCTTAAGACGCTGCGACGGCTCGGCGAAGAAAGTTAGTTATTTACTCGCCGGTGCTCTGACAGCTCGTTTACGTACGCAACGCTATTTCATTTCCTAGACGTTTCCGGATAGGCACTCTCGCGGGCAAACACATTAAGGCGCGCCCGGCCACTGCTCCGGTTCTCCGCCGGCTCTTTCAGGATACTTGATTTTACGATCTCCGCACCGACCTTCAATCCCGACCTTCCTCTCGCGAGCTTAACCTGGCTCGATCGAGCCGCCTCTTGCAAACACGTTAACTCGCGAATGACTTGGTAATTTGCCCCGTAGATCCGCGCTTATGATTTAACCGATTCTTCAAATAGACTTGGAATTTACGAGAGACCTTAGGCGGGGAATTTCTCGGGATGTATTAAATGCCCGCAGTGACTTCTCGTCGTCAAGTTACCATCTTTGCTAATCGCTCGTCGTCAGTTTTACGGGCAATTTATCGGCTAATGACCTTGATATCTCATGGATACGCGGAACGCGCGCACAGATACAGGCACGTTCTTTGATTTCCTCGAGGATCAAGAAAGACGAAATTAATCGAAGGTCCAGGTCGAGCTTTCTGCGAGCTTTCCGCTGCCGCGGTTTCCCCGATTGGACGTCGTCGGCTCGGACGGAACTTTTCTAGAACTAATCGGGACTTGCCGGACCTCCGTCGGTCGTACGTCGACTGACCTCGTCTGACCCCGCGTATGGAAAGATTCGCTCAGCATTCAAGCTAGCTGGCGAAGGGGGACGGCGAATTTCAGCTGCTCCGTTTCCATCCAAGGAATAATTGTCCGAGATTCCGGTCACGAGTCACCGGAACTGAGAGCCGTAAAGCCGGAACTAATTGAACTGTTGTTAAGGGGAGACGGTCAGAGGTGAGCGCAGGGGTGCTGTAACTCGGGTATTATAGAGATTCTCTGACAGCATACCGCCAAATCCCCGGTGATAGATCCCGCGACACGATGGCCGCGACGTCCGGAATCATTAATACACTCGGTAAATTCTCGAGATGACGAAACGGAGCATCGGTCGCTCTCGCGTTGGAAAATAAAATGCAATCGTCCGCTTGAGCCGCGCGCCGAATCGATATTCGAGTCTCATTGCCGTTTAAATCATTATTAATTCGATATATCGCATGTAATGAATATCTTCCTTCTCTTTGCGCAGCTTCCGTGCAGAATTGATTGCCATTTATTAAACGTCGCAAATGAATGCTTTTATTTGATCTCCGCTCTTCACATCCCAGAAATTTCTACATTTTTCCTTGCTTCCAAATGATCATCGCGACTGGATCAAACGCGCATTTCGGACACGCGATGCTCGCGGCTCCGGAAGAAAGCATTTTTACCGCGTACATCGAGACTGCAGCTTCTCTCATCGAGCAGCCGGGGAAAAAGCGACGGGGTTGACGGAAACGCGACGGAGGTGAACCGCGGGGTGGATTTTTGTTCCGCGGCCGGAGAAAAACATTCTCCGGTACGAAACTCTTGACGCGATGGCTTGGCTGGCAGCCACCCTCGTGGTCCGGACTTGTCAGCGTATGACGAAAACCACGCGCGCGCGCGCGCGCGTATAATATTATCGTTAAAGGGTGGCGTGTCACCCTCGAACGAGGCGAGGTGTGACGGCGAGAGCGCGTTGAACGTGTAGCAACACTGAAATAAGAACGAACCAGAAAAGCATTTCGCCCTGAAGACTCGCAGTCGGCGACAATTGGAGGCGGACGGAGAGGAAGAGGAAGAATACGGCCGAAAACAAAAGAGCCTCGGGAACTTCTCCCGTTTCGCGCGGGGAAGTCGAAGGGTGCGAACGCCGGTACTTTAGTAAATGCTGTGCAGTTGTGCACGCATCGGGAGGAGGAACGGGATTGCCCACGTTGCGTTTACGGTTGTCCGGCGAGATGCGACAATGTGAAGAAATCTGCGGAGGACATTCGGGTTCACGCTTCCTCGGTGACAAACGTGTCTTCCTCGCGTCGCGTTCGATCTTCGATCTTCGAAAGAGGAGGGAGATGCGTGAACGTTTACGTGGACTTATGGGGCCTGTTTTCTCACGGATAGTTACAAAGTTCTTAATGAGATCGGATAACTCCCGCATCGGCAAAGTTAATTGCATCGCGCGTGCGTGCGCGTCGCGTCTAATACGGATTTACGAGCGTAACGTCGAAAGAGTAAAGTCGACGGAGGAACGCAGTTCCGCATCCGGCAGGACAGATAATTGTTTCGCCGCACCGTTGCTCCGCCGGGGGTTGCATCCGCGTTCCGGGGGTGACGCGCGGGCATCGCCGCGGAAAAAGCAGCCAGACGTCAGCGTCGACGAGTCTCGTTTCGAGGACGGCAGCCGCGCACGCACTCACCGCACGCACGCATGCACACGCATGTACGCACTCAGACACGCGTGCAGCTGCGAAAGAAAGGGCGTTGTCAGGGGGCGTCTGGCTGGGCGTCTGGTCCCATTGTCCATGCACGCGGATGGGTTGGCTCTTTACTGAAATACAAGCGCGAGCTTTTTCCCGAAGGGTTGGCGAGACGGGGGTGGTCGCAGAGGTGAGTCGCCTAGGGGTGACTCCGTCGACGACGCGAATCCCGACGCGATTCTTCATCGCTCAGACGGCAGGGCGACTAGAAGGGCGCGCAGGTATTTTCCGAACTTCCCTGGCAGACCGCGGACTCTAGACCGCGCCTTCCATCCTCGATTGTCGCGTCGCGTCGCGTTTTAGCTTTATTGGAGATGTAGCGCCCCTTTCCTCGTTCGATAAATAAGCTCGGTGAAGAAATCGTTCAAAGCGGGATACATGAGGGATAATGTAATTTTTGCCTTTCACGTTATCGCAAGGATTTATCCTTTAACAAGATAAATTCTAGCTCGACCACGCAATTCTTCACATACGCGAACTGACATTAAAAGATTATAACTTTATGTATGTAGCCGAGAGAAAAAGAGAGAGAGAGACAGAGACACACACACAGAGAGAGAGAGAGAGAGAGAGAGAGAGAGAGAGAGAGAGAGAGAGAGAGATATTGCTTAGCTCGCGCACGTTAGTTTTTCTAGCGGCACCATACATCATCATAACATGTAATTAACTTGCATTACATGCGAGCCCGTTGTTCCGGGCGGCGAGGAGGCAGGCACGTGCAGTCGTATTTCGAAAGAGAACACGGTTTAGGTTTCTTCGGCTGAAGTCGCGCGCGGTAATTATAATACGTACGAAGACCGCGGATGGCGGGCGCCGTCGAGGGAAACGTCTGAGGAATCGAGCTGAGGGAAACGTCAAGTCCGTAACGCGCCGCGGGGTGATTCTATTTTGCTTTAGTATTCCGAGACTCGTCGGCGAGCATGCCTAATCGCGCCATTTCGCGATATGGAGCGTAGTTCGAAAATATGGATACTACGTCGACGTATAACGGTCGGAGCGGGGTGCCGGTGTGCTCCAGGCCGGGTCATCTCATCAAAGAAGACGGAGAACGGCGGGGAATCATAGTCATCCCGCTTCTATCTCTCCGAGTGGAGTACGTGCAACTACTTTCCTCGCGCGTTTCTCTCTCTCATCCCCCGCGCGCTATCCTCCGCCCCCTCCCCTCCTGGCTCGGCTATCCGGCGTCCTCCTCGTCGACTTGGCCCTTTCCTCTCTCGGTTCTGCTCTTCTCATTCCGTCCTGGACGTCGCACTACGACCACCAGAGGCGCGGCAGTTTTGCCGATTTAAGCTTGTCGAAGTTATAAAGCTTCTCAAGCGTTCCCTCGGGTTCGCAAGTTTCCTGGGAAACTCCTCCTTCCCCCCCGTTCTCCCGGCCTGGCCCCTCCCGTCGTCCCCTCCTCCGCCAGCTCCCGGCGCCCTTTTTCCTCCACGATTACCGGCAACGTGTCAAAGGAGTAATTTTCCTGTTTCGTGCTCCAAGTTTCTCCCGGTTACTTACTCGTAAGCTCGGAGATAATGCTCGCTCGTCCCCATCCCCCACCCTCGCCCGCAGCCCCGGGCCACGTGTATCCGCGAGCCATGAACCCGCGCGCCTGGGTCACGCGAGGGTACCTTATGCCGGCCGTAAACACACCGCGTACATTTCGCGCATACCTTCCGCTTGACGGATCGCGTATGCCGCATTCAGTTGCTTCAGAAGGGGAGTTTCGACCGGCGAGCTTACGCGTATGGCCTTCGACCGCGGTTCGGCCGTTCGGCCGTGGCTGTAAACACGCACAGCATTCGATAATTCGCTCCGCAGCTCTGGATTAACGGTGCAATTCGCGGAATTTATATTCGGTGGCTATCTCTATGGAGAAGATGGCGGAGCAGCGGGATATTCAAGCGCGGAGATTTAACGTCTCCCAGCGCTCGATCGGATTCTGTCGATCCTCATCCGCTTCCTCTTTTCTCTCTTCTCAGATATGCTGCCCGCGGTCGAACGTCGCCGGCCTGCGGGAACGAGAATGCTGCTATGCTGGCGCGAGTGCGCGGTGTGACGACCATCGGATTACGTGCGATGGAACGATCGTTTTGAAGGCGAGAGCCCGGAGAGCTGTGACAAGCGGCAGGAATCCGGAGGAGTTCGCGCTGGAGAACTCACTCGCGTGTGTTACACGTCGCTGCCGACGACGAGAGTGTAGCGTTCGACGATAATGGTGAGTGGCTCGCCGTTTCGGGCGGGTTTTCGTATTTCACTGCGGCCGGTTTCGTCGACGAGCCATTATTTTCCGTCGAGCGAGCGAGCTTGACGGTCGGGCGCGTTCGAATGTGAATTACCGGTTATTACGGCCGCCGCGAACGAATCGGCCACCAAACTGGAGGCATATTCGGCGGGTTTTGCAGCCGCGGCAATGCTCTCCCGCTGTCCACCCCCCTCCTCTCTCTCTCTCTCTCTCTCTCTCTCTCTCTCTCTCTCTCTCTCTCTCTCTCTCTCTCTCTATCTATCTATCTATCTATCTATCTCTCTCTCTCCGCCTCCCCCGGATTCTTTGTTCTCGGTGATTCTCGGTCGAGGCGGTTTTCCAATTTGCCACTTCTTTCGCGGCATTGTCCGTGGAATCTCGCGCTCGAGGCCGATATCGAAGTTTCGGTAATTGATTTCGCGAGGCTGCGAGCTAGCTTCTGCCGCGGCGAATGCGGATAGCGCCCGCGCGCGAATTTATATCGCGAGGATTAGAGATGCGCGTAGCTCTCCGGTAGCTCATCCGATATCGGCTAGCTCGCGTGGAATATGGAATATCCGCGGCGAACGAACGCGCTTCCTTAATTTATCTAGCCGCGCTCGTTCGCGAGGCGCGTGCACGCTGCCTCGCTAAAATATTCTCTAGTTTCTCAGCGTCCCGCCTTCCGGCTTCCCTGGACGATCCCCCGGTGCTGTCCTATTCAAATTTCTTTTCTACGTATGCACATACGTACGAGGCGAGATGCAACACCGGCCAGTGTCCGCGGCGCGTTCGCGTTATACGCGCGATTCGCGCGCACGCTCATCGCGGCAGCGACAGCGGGAGCGGGACGAGGACGGAATAACAGGTCAAAGGGTAACGTGGCGCGGGATAAATACAAACGGCTGCATGCATGGCCGTGTGCAACATCGCCGGATGATAAGTATGGGTAAGACCGAGTTTTTCGTGGAACGCGCGCGAACGCGCCGCCCGGCGAAATGCATACGAAACGTCAAATACACTCGGCGCAGTCCATCAAAATGCAAATGTCTTTTATCCGCCGCGATAATGTATGCGTCCGTCGAGAATCAGTATTCAGCTTGAGCGTGGGCCGATCCGCCTCTGCGCTACTCCGCTCCAAGTGTGTGCGTGCGCGTACGTGTGTGTACGTATCATCGTGGATACTATGAGCAGGGAGAGGGTGGTTACAACGAGCGCAGGCAGGGCGAAGTAACTCTCGGAAGAGATGGCGACATTCGCCGAAGCATCCGTCGAAAGCTCTTTCTCTCTCTTCCTCTCTCTTCATTACGGCCGAATCTTTATTTTACGAGAGATTCGACGGATCAATAGCAACCTCGAGAACAGGATCTGCATCGTCGATTTCCGCAAGGCGGAACAGAATCGATCTTAATTGATATCTGTCTCGGGAGCCTCGGCGCATGCGTATTCGATGCGAATGTCGCGCTTTATGTCGCCCGTAAAGCAGAGATAAGCGGGATCCAATCTTACTTAAGTGCCTCGGATTCCTGTCGGTTGGTAGGTTTCGAAAGAGAACGACTCGCATTTACAGAACTGTTTCCTTAAATGAACGCACCGCTCGAGAACTCGCGATTCCGCTCGTAACGGAAGCGGGCGACGTGACTGCGATCGAGAAGACTACGGAGGAGTGGAGCGAGATGTATGGAAATTGAGTGAAATCGAACAGCAATGTGCATCCATTAGACGAATAACGAGCGAGCGAGCGAGCGAGCGAGCGTTTTGCACAATCACTAAACGAGATTTCTTTATGAGCGTTTCGACAAACGCTGGCTATTCAAAGATACACGCGACCACGCGTTTCCCGAAGCGAAGGGACGTTTATCCCTGGATTTTCGAGGCTGTTAGACACCCTGGTCGCGAATCTAGGATCCCTTTTTTCACCGAGATCCCCAATGAAGAGGGAAAGCCCATCAGTCGTCCGCTAACGCTAACCCGATACTTAGAAAAACGAACGATTTTATCACGAGCTAAATTGAATCCATGCACGCGGATATACGGCGCAGAGAGGGACACGAGGGGGAGGGGGGTGGGAGAAGGGAGCTCGCAGTCGTTGAGGATTGCATGTATTTTTCGCGGCAGTTGGTTGTACGTTTACATGTAAACGGCATTTCTCCGTAATGCTGTTTGTTATTAAATCTGTCGCAACGATTGCCCAAAGAGCTTTCCCGGTTGAGGGGAGGCGCGCACAAAAACGCGCTGCTTCTTTTATTACGAGTGCTTAAATAGAATAAGATGTTACAGTCCCCTTTCACCTGCGCACCGTAGCGTTGAACCGAAGCACTGAGACAGTGTCGTGGAAAAACGAGCTTTAAGGTAATGCCTTTAACGACAGAGCGAATCCGCGAGCGTAATATTACGCTCTTTGCGCGTACGAAGAAGAGAGAGAGAGAGAGAGGGACGAGATGGCGAGGAGAAGTCCGGATGGCGATCCAGTAATGTCATTGCGCCAGTCCGTTATTATTGTCTCCGCGCGTTCTTTTGCGATATTAATGAGTAGGACTGTCCGCGACAGTACGACGAACGTTCTGGCGTCTGGCGGGAACGGTACGTAAGATTGAACGAGCTTAATCCAACGTTAGAAATTCCACTTTCGTCCCCGTTATCGCGATTATCGCGATCGTGGCATTACCATTCTCAACTAAATGCGATAAATGCGTGAGATCGTGATATTTTCGACTGGGAATAGATGTAATCGCGTCGGATTAATTAAGCGTTAATGGCCGAATGTAACGGTACCGTTCCACCTACGCAACGCGGCGATTCGGAATCAATCGTCCGGTGGCGATTATCGGGGGGGAGGGAGACGGGGGAGGGAGACGGGGGGAGGGAGAAAAAAGGAAAAAAAAAGAGAAAAAAGAAACAATAGAAAAAAGAGAACGGTGCAGGAAATGTTTCGTATAGCCGTTAAAGGTTTCAGCGAAATATCCGATTTCGTGCGATTGAACGTTTCGGAACGATTGCGCGATTTTAACCGATCACTGACGGAAAAAAAAGCTCAAAAAAAGCTCTTTCCCGTTTTGCCCTTCTTGGCCTCTCGCGAGGAGAGCCTCCTTTTTCACTAAAGTTTCGCGCTAACGTTTCATTGAACTCTACTCTGCGTTAGGGTTTTTCATCTTTATTTTAGAAAATCCCGTTATATTTGTTTACATATGAGAGAGAGAGAGAGAGAGATAGGGAAGTGTTTACTCGTGCATTAACTATATTTGAAAGACTCGCAGTTGCAGTTTATTGAGCCTCGCAACAATTGATTACATCGTCGATATTGACAAAGTTTGTTTGCTAAACATACTCATCGAGCAATTGCACATCGTGATAATATAGCATCGCTCTCATGATGAAGCGGTGGAAATTTTATCGATTGCCTGTCATCTATTGTTATCGAGTATCTGGGTCGAATCAAGTTTCCGCAAGTCGCTAGTGCACCGTGCACTGAATCACATCTCGATGTGAATGCTACTCTCATCGATATAATTAATAATGGGAGCAAGAAAAGCGACACCGCATTTCGCGTGATTTTAAGCTATTCAACGTTCGACGTGCTCGGCGCCTGGGCTCAGCTGTATTTGTTGCACGATCGTAGCGCAGGAAATGGCGGTGCCGACGTGTAAAATCAACGGTTGTAACAGCATCCTCATAAAATATCCCCCTTCGCATAAGGAGTGCAATTCACGCGCTCGCGGAATCACCGGATGCATGTTCGCCGAAGGCGAACAAAAGAGAGAGAGAGAGAGAGAGAGAGAGAGAGAGAGAGAGAGAGAGAGAGAGAGAGAGAGAGAGACGGAGTATCCATTCAAGCGCGGTGGTTGTTGTATCGCAGCCGCGATATAAAGGAATTCGCATACACGGGCTCGAGGGATATTCGCACGCTAATAAGTCTCCGTGAGCCGTGCGGAGGGGAGTGGGGGAATTAAGCTGATCAAACTGTAGCTCAAATAGCGAATAACTGCGAATGATAAGAGGAAATGAAGACAGCAACGCAGCAGGAAAGAAGAGAAGAGAGAGAGAGAGAGAGAGAGAGAGAGAGAGAGAGAGAGAGAGAGAAAGAACGAGCAAAGCAAAGAGATGGAGGCGAGGCAAACATCTCTATTTTCCGAGAAAATTCGCGTCGGGAGAACAAGAGCTCGCGATCCGACACGGCGCGGCCTTTTTTTTCTCTGCCGTTAGAGAATTTCTCATCGTGCCTTACGTAAGAAAAGAGAGAGAGCGAGAGAGAGAGWGAGAGAGAGAGAGAGAGAGAGAGAGAGAGAGAGAGAATGGGACCAATTACCTAGCGGATATTGCGGAAAGAGAATTATTCCGCAAAGAGAATTATTCTATCGAGATAATCGGCAGTAACGTAACGTTCGCCGTGTAGCGAGAAGGAAACGGCGTGCGTTCCTCTCGATATACTCGAACAACGAGAAATCTCAGTCGGGGCAAAGTCTCGCATCGCGCTTTCGTGTTACCGTAGTTGTATCGGGAGTTACGATATCGCGAGCGGATTACGGTAAAATTGCGGAGCGCTGGATGGGAGGAGAGGCGGTGGAATCGATAAGGGAAATGCGCGCGGAAAACCGAGAGTACGCGCGGAATCGTCGTGCTTCTGGCTCGGTCGCGATATAATCGGCAATAATGGAACTACCGTGAGCGCGTATCGAGCGCGAGATTTACCTTCATCCGTCCACGGTTACCATGGAGTCGTTTGCAGCGGCCCGTCCTAGCGCGATGTCATTATCTATCCGCGCGTCGGTAATAATGAAAGGGGCCGCGCGGGCTCGAATCATTGGATTGATGGAGCACGCAATTGCGCCAGCATAAACCTTCGGATTATCTTGCAGGTTGCTTGCCCTGCCCGCTACATTATGTCCATGCGCTTGCGGAAATCCGTTTATCGATAACGTTCGCTGCGCTTACGATTCGCGCGAGGAGCATTCTTCCACGAGAAAAGAAAAAAGACGTAACAACGCGCGCGCGCAGAACAAAGAAACGCGAAATTATCGAGAAACGTATTAAACGTGCCGTTACATCGAGGGCTGAAGCCGCATTGTACGATAGGTCGATTGTTTGACGAACCACGAAGGGAAGACGCGAGATTGACAAGAAAATTATTACAATGGCTCTTGAATTTGGAACAGGCGTCCTAATTGGCTCCGCAACGTCGATCAACGTGATTTCCTTGCGAGTCGGTCATTATCTTCCCTGTAAGCAATTAGCCCGTTATTGAAGGCAGATCCGTTGCAAACTGATCCGCTTGAAATTAAAGAAAAACATAACCGGCTTGGATCGGAGAATCGCTGCTTTGCGCTTCCCTCGTCTCGCGCAAAGAAGCCTCCTTGTATCCTTGAGCGGGGGGATCTCTATTTACCTGTCGGCGAGCGTCTTATATCTTGCGACACCGAATAATGCGCGTTCGGCGCGGGGGAAGACGGGTCGCACATGAGATACCGTCCCGGTAACCCGATAGGACGATGACGACGAGTATCCGTTAATTCCGCGGCGCATAGCGGACGGGATAGCGAGCACCCTCTCTGCGTTTGCGAAATTTATGCGATTCCCGAAATGTCCGGTTTCCTCGGACCTCGAGGCCGCCGTCGGTACGTGAGATACACCGCAAAAGGCCGACTTCTCCCGCCTCTCGCCTCCCCCGTTGCCGCACTTTCGTTATTACCCCCTCGCTGATGTCGGCTGGCGGTCGGCCGTATATCGATCGAATGAGTGAGAATGACACTCCGCCGGCCAGATACTTATCGTTGTCCCCCTCCCGTTGCCACCCCCGCCCCCGCCGCGCAAGAGAAGAATATTAGCCGTCCGCACGTGCTAGCAGATCGCGCACGGCATAAACTAACCCCTCCCTCCTCCCCCTCCGGTCCCGATCCTTAAACAAGTCCGCTTTCCCGCGTATGACGCGTGCAAGACCTCGGGACCTCGGGTGACTCGGAGGGAGGGATAGTCGTTCGCGACAACGGACAGAGCGTCCTTGCACCCTTTGGCGGCGTCCTTATTTGCCTCATCCGCAACTAGACCGATCGGCGACGCGCGATAGCCGCGCCTCACGAAAGGGGTTGTACCGATGTCGGCTGACTCAGCCGACGCGCGAGTAGCAATAAAGCTAGGTGTAAACAGGAGATCGCGCGTCATGCCATGCCTCGTGGATATGGGATTACCATTCCTGCACTGCTTCCATCCCGAGCGTTACACTCGTAGCACTCGTTGCGGGGTATCGTTTACGCGCGGGTCACCCTCTTTCAAGGATCGCAGAGGTGTGACGTTACCGTCAGCCTGGCAATCGCGAGGCGTCGTTGATCGGAAATCCGCTCGCATAGCGGATCGAGCTGCTCGAGTAGCCTTTTTCCGGAGCGAATCCGCCAGTTCGTGACGTTACCGCGAAATCCCGGAAAGTTCGGAACGCGCCGGAAGAAAAACGCGCAACATGCGAGACGCATAAATACGGGTCCTTGTTCAGCGACGTCGGAAGCTTATCGTTATTCCGCACACGTTGGCCGTTCGTCGCAGCCCACAGGCACTAACTATTTACGTTGCGAGTCGTCCAAGAACCTCCCCATAGATAAACAGCGAGGGGGAGCGGCCGCACTGCCACCGCGCGTAGCTCACCTCCCGATGGCTGTAAGCATTTAATTTGCATAGAAACGCGACTAACTTTGGCTATTAAACGTTCCCCGCCTCGAGGCATACACACAGGCAGGTTTCAATTACCAGAATGGCAAATCTTCAAGAGCGATTCCCCTTCGTCTTCTCAACCTTGTCGATGAAACGCTCATCGACGATCCCACGATGGATCCACTCTCTCTCTCTCTCTCTCTCTCTCTCTCTTCGGCGTCGGGACCCGCGAGACGCTCTCTCGCCTAATCGCGCGTTCGTCATTTACGCGGGCTTTACATAGATTTTTAACGGCACGACGGCCGTTTACCAAGTCCATTGCTTCGCGCTGAAAAAAGAATGAAAGAAGAATGGAAAGAGAGAAAAGGGAAGAAAGAGAAAGGAGAGAGGAAGAAATGCATGACACGCGGCGGAATAGCGCGGCTCGCTGAAAGCGTTTATCGTCCTCCACTCTCGAGCTTTTCCCTCCTCTCTCTCTCTCTCTCTCGGGCTTCTCTTCTCTCGTCCGCGATTTAGCGCGGCGCAGCGCGGCGGAGCGGCGACCGTTTGACAGTAAATTGCGGAAGTCGGCCACTTCGTTAGGATGATTTGAACGCGCGATCGCATAAAGCGGAGCGTTCGCGGTTCCGCGCTTCGCGCGTTTCGCGCTTCCACGTTTCTGTCTCTCCCTCCCTCCCTCCCTCCCTCTCTCTTTCTCTCGCGCGCGCGTTACATTCTCGCGAGTAGGTGCTTATTCATAGCGGCAGCGACGGAAGCGTCTCGCGGCTGCAGCATCGGCCGTTTCCTGTCACCGCCAGCAGCTAGCGCGATGGCTCTTTTCACGAAGCACTTTCCATCATCCCTTATCGCCCGGCGCATCTGCGGCCTCATTTGCAGTCACATGCACGGCGCGCCCGGCCACTTCTTTTCTCCATCATCCGGCCCGCTTATTCGCTCTCCCGACCATTCGCGTTTCCTTCAAGTCCCATCCGGCCGAGAATCTGAAGAAACGTCTTTCTTTTTCCCGTCCACTGAGGCAGGTCCTCCGCGGGAACGTCGCTAACAACGTTTACCTACCTTTGAGTACACTCTTACACTGCGTACGTTCTATCTTTACGTTCTGCATCTATTTCTCTCTCTCTTTCTCTTTCTCTCTCCCTCTTGTTCTCTCTCGTGGAATTCCGCGAATATAAATGACTAGCCTCGCGCCGAATTCGGCGCAATTCCTTTCCGCGGTCTTAGTCGCGGATTAAATCGCCTATTTGCCGGCACGCTGCGCTCCCATTCAGACGCTGAAGCGCCCTCGTAAATTACGGCGAAGCTCGCCCCGCAGACGGGACGGCTACGCCCGTGGCGTAAGGGAAAGGGGGAAAAAAAAGGTACGATTTGCATGTGCAATTTCCTGCGAGGCAACGGATGTACGTGCGGCGGGACCACCGCTCGGTACCGCGCTCGGGAAACGTAACGTATTTCTAATGTAATCGGCGCGCCGTTTTACGCTCGCGGATCACAATTGCCGTCCGCCTTCCGCATGCCTATCGTACCGGCGATGTAAAATGTGCTCGTTATTACCGTTATTACTGGGAGACCCGTATTAATTCCGGCCAAATGATCGGCAAATTGCGGCCGACGTTTTGCGCCCCGATGCGGAGAACGTCCGGCATCTCTCGGAGACGCGCAGCATCACGAGATGAGAGAAGCATAGCGGAAAGTGCGGAGGAAGGGGAGGTTCGGTGATCTACGAGCGATATAATTACGAGACGCGAGATGCGGGAGGGGAAAGAGCAGAAGAATCGCGAGTCGCCGCTGTTAGCGTCCATATGCGGGACTCCATTAATAAATCAAAACAATTTTATAAATAGCCGCCGACTAAAAGTGCCGCTGTGGAACGGCGATATACAATATTTGTACTTTGCCGTGAATGCATAGTTCATGATAAATGAAAGACATCCGCTCGCTCGCTCTTATTCGCGTCGGTATTTTTAGAATCGCAGAAGCCGCGCGATAATAGAGCGCGGACTCGTATTCGGACGGCCGCTCGCCGGAAACGGACACGCTCGAATTTCAGATGCAAATCTCCGCCTGTCGATGTCCACGGTATTTCGAATAATCCGACTTTAAATTGGAACCGTCAGCGACGGACACGCGAATTCGTCGCGTTGTTTTAATTAATTAAAACGACTCTTTTCTGCGCGCGCGCGCGCGCGCGGGGCTTTGCATAATGACGAATTGGCGCCCGTTGAAATCGCCGTTCGGTTAACGCGCGATCGATCCGCACCTCTGCGGCGAATGTATTGTCGGCACAGAGGTACCGTACCGTACACGTACCGTACGTGGTACCGGGCATTAAATCGTAACAATTAATTTCATCTTTGCGTGAACGCGGAGACAATTTATTCTCCTGTCTGTGACGTTCGCCGTGCCAGCCAGCCAACCTCGCCGAGATAACGTCGATTGAATCGCTTAGTCCGTCCTTCGCAGAACGAGAGAAGCAAAACGCGTACGCGTTAAATCATACAAGGCCCTCCCCGCCTCAATATCCCATCTGATATTTCGTCCTTCGCCGCGCGAGGATAGGCGAGATTTTCCGCGAGACGGGAAGGAGGAGCCAGAGAGACCAGGAAGGGAAAGATGGAGTACCCGCGAGGGCCCGCGATAATTTTTTCCTTCGCGCCCTGCGCGAAAGGGTGCGGGCTTTATGGTCGGAAGAAACGGCTGTACATGCATCAAGCAGATTCGACGGGACGGAGCGGATCAGCGGCGATGATACGAGGCTCGCGTCATCGAACTTCGCCGTGTTCTCCGTTGTCACAAGTTTTCCTCGGCCACGAACTTGGTCGATTAAGGCAAAAACGGAAGCACCCGCGAAAGAACGACCCTCCGAGGGACGCACGTGCGTCGTCGTGCACACGTCCACTCCGGACCTGCTTTACGATCCCCGCGCGTCACCCCCGCGCCTGTCTCGCGCGTACTTTGCGCGGAACTTTGCGCGACTTTGCGCTTTACGTATTCATCCCGAGCTCCCTCGCGCTTAATGTCCCGCGTTATTCCAGACATTGTCCCGCTTTTTCCTAAAGACCGCGGCCCTTTTTCCCGACTGACGACCGCACGAGGGACGCGAACGTGGACCGAGCCGCGGGCGCTGCTCGGATTTAACGTTTCCTCGCGCGAGAGAACGCGCAGCGTCCAAATACGAGGCACCTCCTTTTGAAATCGTTTCCTTGCGCGCAGATTTCCTTCTTCCTTAATTAACGCGCGGGTTCCCCGCGGGTTCGCGCTCGCATAATCCTTTTTTCCGATTGCACTTTGCGTACATCGCGCATTGTCGGGGGATAATTGATATTATTCGCGTTGCCGCTCGTGTAACGCATTAGCGCGATATCGAATGTATCCCCGCTCATCGAACTGATGCTGATACTAATTTGATTGGCGTGCATCTGTCAAATAGAACATGCGTAATATAAATGAGAATATTAATGCGTTAATTGCCACCGATAACGCTAATTGAGATAGTAGGAACCGCGAGAAAAATGCATCACCGCATGCGGTATCGATCCGCGTATCGGCTGGGACTCCGCGCCTCTCGTTTCCCTTCTCCCCCGGTGGGGGGACCGTTACATTTTTCAACTCGTCTCTTCATCAATACGTTAACGCCTCTCTCCGGCATGACTCTCCTCGCGGAACGCGCGCGCAAAGCGCCGGATTCCAGACTTCCTCCCTTTACCTCCGACTCAATTCGCATTTGCAAACTCGTTTTACATTCGCGATCTTTTGATCTTCGCCGGGAGATCGGGCGCGAGCGAGCGTGCACGCGCCGAACCGGATAATCGCATGCTGCGTCAGGTGCACGACCGGGAGACGCGCGGCCGAGCCATCGACACGTAGCGCCCGTTAAAGGGAACGCGGGGGTGCGGCGTTTCGAAGGTAGCATTATTTCGGCGGGCTACTACGACTCGGCGATAATCGAGCCGGTGATTCGCCGCTGGTTTAAGTCGCCTCCGTTTTCGCCGGATCGCACGAAGGGTACCAAGGGAACGGAGTCACCGCCGTCTCCCTACCTAGGCCCTTTTACGTCGCTCGCTGTCGTAACTGCGATCAGCCGTACATCGCCGGCGGGCTATAAAAGTAACAACTTCGCCGTGGCGCTTGTACGCCGGCTTGTACGCTTGTAATTCGGATCCTCCGTCGGCAAATGGGGAAGGAGAAAGAAAGAGAGAGAAAGAGAGAAGGGAGGAAAGCCTTAAGTGTCCTACGAGATTAAATTAAAGCGAGCAAAGTACTCGAGTCGGGATTTCGCGAGATCGATAGTCGTCGGCAATTCCTCGCTCTACGCACGCTCTTTCAAGTTATCAGAACACGAGGGCTGTTTGAATTTTTACCGCATATCGAGCCGGGTTTAGGAATCGGGATCAAGAACGGGAGCCCGGCCATGAAGGCGATTCTCGAGAATACGAGTGACTCAAAGTCGAAAGAGAAATCCTAGATTGTTGACACACAACGTAAACGGTGACTTTGTTCGAGCAACATTCGAATCGCTCGCTGCTTGTTTTTGGCCTTCAGCGGTCATCGCGAACGAGCAGCTCGGCTGTTGCTAATCAGTTGATATCTGGAACTCGAAAGAGACGAATCTGCAATCTCGCTGCTCTATACGGCGGACTCATGTCCAATGAATGGGCATTCTTTTGTATGTATGCTTAAATGCTGTGCACATTACACTGAGCGAGGCTCAATTTCAGGGTAACGATCATTTCCGCGACGGTGTCGTTGGTTTACTCGCCTGCAAAGTCGAGCTCCAGGGAGAACATGACGTAAAGAGAGAAGGCGACAGGCGAGGGCGATTAAGCCACGAAGATTGCGTGAATCGCGGCCATGAATTCGCGCGCGAGCGCATTGCCGCTACGCTGGAATAGCCGGGAATTATCATTCTTATTTCGTGTTGTTTCTCGGCTCGCGTTACCTAAACGGTTACCACGTGGCCAGGAAGACGCGAAGCGACTCGTCCATACGCCGTCCGCACCGCGGAGGAGGCAAACACGTGCCGAAAACACGTGCCATCGCGCTTCCTCTCGTGTTGGCTGGACGGATCCTTATCTTCTCGTGGCTTCTCGCGCGTACGCGCGTATCTGCTTCCTCGTTTTCCATCCGTCTTGATTTGCCCTTCATTCTCTTTCTTTCTGCCTGCTCTGTCTCTCTCCTCGTCTGTCTTCCGGCTCTCGTGGTCGACGATATGCAAAGTCCCCGCGGCGGATCCACTGCGAGGAAATTCTCGAGTCTCAAGGTTCATTTGTAAAACTTCCGGTCGGGGATTCTCTGATTTCCGCGGGAATTACTGCTCGCGAGCCTTATCGCGAATGGGGAGGACGTTATGCCGCTCTCAATCGCCGAAATCGAACGGGGAGAAGTCGTATCCGTCGTCGGATTCCCGTCGCGTTACCTAATAACGGGATCCCCGCGTGAAATCCGGGGATTAATCGAGCAAAACCACGGATATCGGAGGCCCGTTCTTCTGTTTCCGCTCGCTGTCCCGTAATCGGAGCTTATCACAGCACGCTGACGCATTTCCACCCTCGTCTCGCTCGCGAGGAGAGCGTGATCCACCGTGCGCGCGGTCAACGCTCGCCCCGTGCCCCCCTTCCCTCCCTCGTCTCCCTCCGACTCACGCAGGCATCTCATCTTTTCATTATATGGCGCGCTCGTAAAGAGATGGGCGGATAGCGGCGGTCGTAAACGGGAATTATTCGTAAACCGGTTAATCAGGTAGTTTAATCGCCGCATGATCTGCGTATCATTTACGTGCCGGGCATCCCTTTTTCTGGCTTTACCGCAGCTTAAACCATTCCGCTTAAACTCTTAGCGGCGCTCCATGCTAACGCCGCCAACGGTTTATCGTTGATAATAGCGATGTGTACGTGCCGCGGGCGCGACCCGCCGAGATTACGCCGCTCCCGAGCAAGTGCATCAATTTTTTCCTCGCGCGGCTATCGCGCAGGTTCTGAAATCTCGCGGAAGGAAGAGCACGAGCGGAAACTCGTCCTCGGCATTGCCGACCAGCCGTCAGTTGGTCAAGGCCGCTCTGAATTTCGTCCGAATTACTCGTCGGGACTGGAGCCACTCCACCCTCGGTTCCGTGTGTTTCGGTCACACCGCGCAGCCGGAGCGACTCTCGATCAATACGACCTCAAAGCCCGCGCGTTCGCGTATTTCCAAAGCCAGTTTACCGAGTCGACCGACAGTCGGGAAAACGCCCGCGCACGGAGCCGCGATTTCAAAATCGCACATCGCGCGTTACCGTAACGCGCGCTGCCGACATGTTCGACGCGCGCGGCGCCGCGTTGAATTACCGCGAGCGAAACCGCTAGCAATGCCGCTTGGATTACGCGCGCGATATTAGTCGCTTTCGATGCACGACGGCCAGAGATGCTTATCTCCACCCGATATCCCGTGCAAAATTACGGTATCTGAGGTAGCAAAGAGGATTGGTCAGAGTTACACAAACGGCGTCGCGCGCGCTTTGATGTCGCGCGCGACAATTCGCGTCTGCTGCCTTTGAAAATCCGAGAATTTCGAAACGTTACCGAGGAAAGAAAAGAAAAAGAAAGCGAGAAGGAGAGAATGAGAGAGAGAGAGAGAGAGAGAGAGAAAGGGGGGAGGGAGAGTGAAACGGAGACGCAGCAATACGAAACTTTTCGGAAACCCGAAGCTTCCGCGTGACATCTGAGAGATATTCGCAGCGTAGTCGCGGCGCATCTTGCGATCGTGCGCGACGTGCGTTTTCCACGTCCGCCGAACGCGTATTAAAATCCGTTCCACGGTATTCAGGCGTTTCGAGCATTTCGGTATCTTGCCGGCCAATTATCCAAGCGCCGCGCGCGTATCGCCGCGAAGCACCGCTCTCGCCGAAATTGAAGATGCAATCTCGTTTCGCGCGCTTACTGCTCTTCCGCTCGCGCGCTCGCCGCGAGAGCGAAGCTTTTCCGTCTCTTCCTCCGTGGAAACACCTTGCGCCGCACGCGCGATTAAATTCACCTTAACGAGGCTCTCTTTAAACGAACTTATCGCGGAGGCAGATCTGCGCGTGTACGTGGGCGAACGTGGCGTGCTCGCGAATACGCTAGGAAACCGTAAATAACTTTCAGAGCTGCATTTTTCTGTCGTATATCAGCGCAAAGTGTGTGCGCGCGTGTGTGTATGTGTGTGCGCAGAAGCGGCCGCGCGAAATACCGCGATCGCACGTAAACGTTACGCTCCGTTCCGCTGGTGACGGACCATCTCGCGCGAGATGAGATTGCAGCGGAGCTGTCGAAGCGCGCGATTGATTGAAAAATTTGGAGATTATCTACACTTGCATTACGGCGATTCCGCTCGCGCGCGATCGATCTCCCGCGATTCCCGTCAATCATGGAAACCATCAAGCCGGAAGTATGCCGAAAGCTATTGTCGCGCAAGACGCGGCGCGCTCGGTGAGGTTGGTAACACGCACATGCCGGTGATTAGCAAAGTTCCTCTCTCAAAATCCGCCATGTCCCTTTCCCTTCGTCGAGGGAAACTTTCGGCAAGAGCCAGATAATTATCTGGCGGATCGATCGCGCGCTTCCGAGCAAAGTTAAATAAATGGTAAGCACACAAGGTGCATGGTTGCCTGTAATTTTATGATTCCACGATCTTATAAAATGAGTCAACTTCTCCGTATGCGCGAGAATTACAGTCAAGGGGGATGGCAAGGGGGAGTATCCTTCCGGTTTTACCGCGTTTAGACATGGAGAAACAGCTCGATGGCAGATATCCGCACGCGCGCGCGCGAAGATGTTGATTCTTGATATCGCGTAATTCGCGCGTCATCTTCGCTATCTGCAGCGGATGAGCGCAGATGTTTTTTTCTGAGACACGCGCGATGCTTCGTTCGATCGAGGACTCGAGTTCGGAAGAGCGCGCGTATCGAATTAAGGATAATCCTCAGAATCACGTCGCCGCGACGGAAATGAAATGCCGACTACACCACGTCGGCTCTTTCGATTCGATCTCGGGTCTGTTTCTCTCTGCTGGAATCGCTCCGAGGCTCCCTAATCTGTTATCGTAAAAATCCCGCTCTCGCTCGCGTCTGGCAGCTTTAAAAGCGAGGAGGAACGCGTGGTTTGCGACAGGAAGAGGGCGGAGGACGGCTCGAGGGGCGGTCGGGCGCGGAATAGAAGTATGATGGGGAAGAGTCGTGAGACCCCTCGAGAGATGGAGGAGTATCAATATCACGCCTCACTGCCACCTACGCTTAAATCCCGCTCGGGCCACCCCTGTCCGCCCCGGATCTCTTATTATCGGCTCGGAAAAATAATCTTCGATTACGAATACCGAGCCAGCCAGGCGGACGCGCGCCCTCCCTGCGCTCTGTCGTTTAATTTTCGCGGGAATCTGTGATTCTGTGATGGCGCGAACGCCATCGGAAAAACCGAGCAGGCCGTCGAGTTTCCAGGGAAGCGCGCTGCCATCGAAGGGGAACAGAGAGTTTCCAGAGGCCGATCGATTTCAGGGGCTGCGGCGAGACAAGGCGAGAAAAGTGCGCGGCTTTACACCGGCTTGATTTCGCGGATAATGACTCGGCGAAAGATCTCGACGACGTTCCGAGCAAATTCTCAACGTCCGCGAGCGCGCGTATTCGCGTTCGATGCTAAGTAGATCTACGCGCGCGAAGATGAAACCTTCGATTCTGTCACGGAGGATTTACGGCTTGAGAAGCTTGTTTCGAGAAAATGCTTCCCCCTTCAACGGCATATCGTCATCAAAAAGCTGAATAACGCCGCGAAACTTTATTCCGATGTGTCAGTGACATCGGTCTGAATCCCTCTCCCTTTTCTGATCCGAATAAAGCGGCACGAGACGCGCGAAAGGTCAAGCTGTTTACCGGCGGATGGACGGTACAGCGCTGATTGAAATCGGTGCTAAAGCTCGCCGGCGTACGATTGATTTAACGCGCATCGATTTTCGCCCGTGCAATACGACGCGCACTCCGGGAACTCGTCGTGGCTCCTTATCGAGGCAATACCCATCCCAGATTGGGCGGCGGATTAACAGGATTAACATAGTAGAGGAGAGAAACTTTGCGTCAAAATTGGCGCACTATCTCGTTACGGACTCCCTTGTTTGTTGACTCACCTCCTCGCCTTGCTCGTCTCCTCGTCGCGTGTTCGTCGCCCCACGAGCGAGCAGGTCGATTGACGAGGGAGCGTGCAAAATCCGCGCAGGTGGTCCAGGCTGCATATTGCATAAGGGATCGGGCTAAGCGCATGGGATTCTCCCTCGAAACCTGCCCGCGAGGTGCTCGCGAGAGGGATGATCCACGTTACGCCTTAACGCCTTCGTAAAACTTTAATGAGTTGACGTTTCGCCTGTGTGCGCGCGCGCTTGTATGTGTGCGCGGGCGTTCGCGGTGAACGTTCCCGGTATACATTCAGGAATTCCAGCCGCAGCGCGGCTTTATGAAGTGCGCGAGTGCACCACGGCCGAGCGAGCACGTCCGCCTGGCTACGCCTGGCGTGACGAATTTCGGGGGATTTTACTGCGGATGGTTGGCTGGCACGGAACGGGGCATCGCAAAAGTGCATTGATGTGTTCCGACCGGGAGATCGAGCGCTACGGTGACTCATGCCCCGATCGTAATATGCCGTAGCTTGTCCGCGGAATATCCCGCCGAGGGTGTTTATGGGGGGATTTGCGGGGGATTTGCGGGAAGAAAGAGCGCATCCCGGATCTATCCTTAATTATCTCTCTCTCTCTCTCTCTCTCTCTCTCTCTCTCTCTCTCTCTCTCTCTCTCTCTCTCTCTCTCTCTCTCTCTCTCTCGCGCACCAAGTGAGTATTCCAATCCGCTCTCGAGTTACTCGCGGAAGACGCGAAAGACGCGGATGGAGCAACTCGATGATTACGAGCGATGAGATCTTCGTCAAGGTCGATGATGATTGAGACTCCACGCAGGGTGCCACCCAGGAAGCTGGATGGAGAGCGATGCGAATCGTGAAGAGGATTATTTAGCCGAGGATTCTCTTTATGAAACCGTGCTGATCTTATTAACCACGTGGTCCGAGCAAATATCGCCGCTGCGGCGTGCGCGGCATCCCCGCGCGGATCTCTCATAATCATCCAAATTCGAGCTCGACGTGACGTAAATCCGCGAATCCGTTGGCGGCGATTTCACTCTCGTTTCGCGTTGGCTTCATACAAAAACAAGGGATTCCCTCGGCCTTTTATCGGCGGTTTATTGTAATGCACGTTTCACATTCGCAAAGCGCCGACGGCATATATTGTAATGCCGCGCGTTATTAATGCAATTGCGGAAGCGTTCGCGACTGCATAAAGCAACGACACGCGTGAATTATTTTATCGAATGGATCGGTAATTATTGTTACACCTCAAGCACTTTTGTATTAACGCCAGCTGGGGGAGGACGCTAACATTGTTCGATTCGCTCTTTAACGCGATGGAATAATTTAACGAATGCTTGTATCGCGACACGCGGACTCGCGAATTTGTCGGCGCGGCTAGAAAAAAGTATCGCGACAATGTGGGAATTCCTCAACATGCACGCGTGCCGCTCTCGCAAAAATTATTTCTCCTTCTCGTTCGCGAGGACTACTCGACGGAAAATTTGCAATAAATTGCTTCGTTTTCACGAAGATTACTCTCCGTTTTTTTTCTTTTTTTTTCTATTTTTGCTAAAATGTCTCTCATATAACGAAACTCTCTCTCTCTCTCTCTCTCTCTCTCTCTCTCTCTCTCTCTCTCTCTCTCTCTCTCTCTCTCTCTCTCTCTCTCTCTCTCTCTCGCATGTCTATCCCGCGATACGTAATATTTTTGAGATATTCCCTTGAAAATGGGTGAGCTTTAAAAATCCATGAGAACACTGCATCGCACTGTGTTCTCCATATAGAGACTCGTGCACGATGAAATCTCGCAAAGTTCATGACAGTCTAGCGAAATCAGGGCGAAATCAAGTGTTCCCGCGTGCCTTGAAGCTCGAAATTATAAGCGATACTTATTTGTCCGCGATGCGGACAAATTCCTTGTCGATGGCATCTCATATATGGATGCCACGTGACGCGTAGCCTCTCTTTTGAAAGAATTTTTAACGAGTGTTTACACCAAACGGGTTCCACGAATATTCATGACGGATCGATGACTTCCGATACTTTGCTTCACTTGCGACGCGACGAAACAGCGCGATGGGGAACATCAATCGCGCAGATCTAACGCGCAAAGGGCGAAATGAATGCGTGAACGCTCTCACGCTGGATCGTTTCGCCAAACTTACGGCAAAGCATATTTTTTTCTACGACGTTGATCGCTCCGCGATAGCTATCCGTCGAATAGACGGTCCGCGATATTTTCGCGAAAGCTGCTCCGCAATCTCCTCGCCGGGATTATTTGGGCGATATTTGTGCGAATGTATACATTTAACAGAATTTATTTATATCTCCCCGCAGAATGCAATTTCGCGATGTGGAAGTATCGAAAATAACGAAAAAAGAAAAAAAAAGAAAAAAAAGGGGGAAAGAGAGCGCAGCGATCGCAAAATCTATCAACGCGAAATAGAATTGTCGACGCGAAAATTGTATCTCTTTGAACATAATAGTCGCGACATACGAACGTAAACGTGCGCACCGTGTTAAAAATAAAAACCTATCGATATCAATGCGATCGTGACATCTGTCGATGCGTCGATGCGCGATAAAATCGAAAATAATTGCGCGCGAAACTGTGCGAAGTTCTCAAGCTCGATCGTTTCTCGATTATGGCAGCGATCATCGTCGCGATGCTCTCGATTATATTCAACTCGTATCGATGACTCTTCAACTGTGCACGGAAGAGCAAAGCTTATTAAGACAAGAGGCAAGTCGGCACTGCGTTGCATCTATGTATTTATGTCGGTAAAAGCAAAAGAAAAAAGAAGAAGATACTGAAAAAGGCCTCTAATATCGATACGTTTCCCTGAGAGTTTCATTTGAATCAAACAAGTGTCATAATGCAAAACGAGAGGAATCCGATTCGAGAGAAGCGAAGGAAATCCTTGAGCGCTTGGAATTTCGTTTCGATGTCCTTCGGCTTGAGACGATGAATATAGTCGCCTGTTATTAATGCAGTACAAGTTTCCGTTATTGCGTCACATGTTATTTCTAGTAATAACAGTAACGTTTCAACAATAACGCGGTTGAGATCGAATGCATACAGAGAAGGAACACGTTGACCCACATTTAAGTCTAGCTTGATGAGTGTCGTGGTGTGCCGTGCGTGCGAGAAGGGTATCAACGTGTGATTTGCGATAGTGTCAGAAAGAGAACAAAAGCAGAAAATCCTCTACCTTATCTCTCTAGCTTATATCACTTTATTAAGTAATTATTAATAATCTCTTGATTAAAGTGTATGCACTTGTGCCAATCGCGATCGCAACGACGACGCAATCGTTTACTTTTAGATTTCAACATCAAAGTGCGATCTCGCTGAAGGAAGTTTTTCTTCTCTTTTCCCTCCATTTCTATCGCGTTCTCATTAATCTGTCATATGGCCAAGCGGAAACAAGTTGGCCGCGACGTAGCATGTTCATACTTCCCTCGCTACAAAACAAAAGAACTATATACAGTATCGTTCTTGGCATGAAAATGCAGAGAAAAGTTCTCTCCATCATATTAGCATAGCTTAATCATGATAGTTGTTCAACTGTACCGCGGTCTCTCCCGTTTCTAATAGTAGAGACAAATAAAATTTGATATCGCTATTACATTATGCGCGCGCTACATACGGAACATTATAATAATCGAATTCATTATATAAAATGTACTACGCGATTCGATATGTCTTTGGAGGCTTAAGTCGACACTATATCATATCGACGATTAAGATCTATCATGATGTAATCGATGATGATTACTCGACGAGTTGGCGATCGTCAACAATTCAGCTCGCTGAAACGTGAAGTTTTCGCAACGGTGTCTTCGCGCAGGGATTACTTTTGCGCGACCCGACAAGAGAAGATGTGAGAAAGAAAGAGAAAGAGAAAGCAAGAGAAAGCGAGAGAAAAAGAAAGAGAGAGAGAGAGAGAGAGAGAGCAAGGCTAAACCGCGAGAAAAATCAGATGAAAGAAGGAAAGAGAGATAAAAAGGGAAAGCGAGTGAGGAACAGACGCTGAGAATGCGATTCCAAATTTAGTAGAAACCCAAATTCGCGACAGACAGAGAGAGAGAGAGAGAGAGAGAGAGAGAGAGAGAGAGAGAGAGAGAGAGAGAGCGAAATATCTCGGGTGATAGCTGGTCTGTCTTGCATCATGATAGTGCTAATATTTGCTTTCTTGTTTAAGCTTGAACGCGGTTTGGACGATATGCGCGCACGCATAGAAGAGAGAGAGAGAGAGAGAGTTTCCTGCCTCGCGCCACTTTGTCATTTCCGTCTCTATTTCAAGGCGGCATTCGCTCGGTGCGTTTGCACTCGCTCTCATCGACGTCTCAGATCATCGTAAAGTTCTGGCAAGTTCTGGCGGTCCAACGCGCGACGTATGTAGCGCAAACATGCGAGTGCGCTTCGCGGGAGACGCGTCGAGGAAGATTTGCGCCCGAGGCATCTCGCTGCGGGCAAGGACCGTAACAGGTGATCCTTGATTTAGCGGTTTTAATTAACAGGTGTTACCTTGGTCGCTGTCGTCGTCGCGCTTGAGCGCCTTGCTCTTCCAGTGGTTGACTGTCGTCCAACTCTGTCCTCCCTTTCCCCGCGCGATCGCGATTAATTCGATTGTTCCTGCCCAGCGCACTGCGAGAGAAATAATAATAAGCCGCGATAAAGAGAAATCCATCGAGAAAGGCCAGCGTTATCGCGGTTGGAATAGAATAGCGGCGTCTGGCCGTTGTCGGGGTCAATCCGAGAGTGCCTTAAATATCGACGGAACCCATCAGACGCGTGAATCAGGCGTGAATTACGCGGCCGCATTAATTATCGAATTCTTTGTCGCGCGCGCCTCACAAAGGGACCGCAATGATTCACGCGGGTGTGAATTAAGCCTCCGGACTATTATCTTTTAATAAGAGGGATCTCCTGCTCTCTTTCTCTCTCTCTTTTTCTTCGACCATGTCCCTATCAATAAGAAAGAGCGGTCCATCGCGCCCTTCCGTTTTCTTCCCGCGACGGAGACGCGCGCGGGATGAAAATTCGCGCGAGGAGCAAGGGATCGTGCCGTTATTATCCTCCGCTTCCCTCCCGTCGCGTGTGGGCCTCCCTTTCTCCATTGGGCCTGCCATGGTTTTTCACGGTGGAAAGTTGTCGGATTTTCCACAAGCGACACCGTCCACGAGCGCACAACAGATTCATCGGGTTAAACGGTGCGGCCTTTGCGCCACGCTCCCTCTCTCCTCAGTCCCCCCGGGCTGCCATGGAACGCCGAGCCGTTTGTGCGATGAAATGCTTTCGTAAAGGCACATCACGCGTCAATACAATCGTCGAAACCGCCGGCGCGCGCGCCGGCTATATCCAAGCGAGCATCGACGCTTTGCGCAATTTCACGCCGCTCCGAAGAGATGCAAACGAGCGAGCGAACACGGATGTTCCTTCCTATCTCTTTTTTCTTCCCTCCCCCTTTCTTGTTTCCTTTTTCTTCTTTCTCTCTCTCTCTCTCCCTCTCTCTCTCTTTTTTTCCTCCCGTTGAAAACCACACGCGCGCATTCGGTCGAATATTTTCACAACTCGGGAAATATTTGACGTGCAATAACGTACGATGCGCTCGCGTTCGCAATGTTTGCGTAAGAATGTCGCGCTCGTTGTAACGCTCGTGGTTATTTTCGGGTGCGCGCGCGGCGAGGAGGCGTAAATTAATTAAGGCACCTGCCGCCCGCGAGCGCGCGCGTTTCCCGCTTGCGACTTTCGTATGCGCGGGACCGCGCTAATTTACGGTCTAACGTTATGAAATAGATCGTCTTCCAGCGATCGCCCGTAAATCCTTTCTCTCGTTTTTACGGCTAAATAACAGTCAAAGTTTATATCTCCGTTTTTGCCGGGAACGATCAATATTTTATGAGCTCGTAGACTGCGCGAGACTGCGCAGAGAATTATAAACATGCCGGAGACTGTCCGTATCAGCGGATACGTTCAGCGATGGGAAACGTTATCTGCTTTCGTAAATGAACTCTGTACGCCCGACGGTGAACTCTGCCATAAACTTCCGACGTGACTGAATACGGGGCTGATGGGTGCGTAAGGTTTTGCGAAGGTTGGGGCGTGCGCTTGAGATTGTCATACAAATTAATTCAAATATTTGTCGTTGCCAGGCCACCCCGGATTCTCCGTTTCGCCCTTCCCGAGCCCTCCTCGGCGTGACCCGCAGTCGCAAGAAAACGAGGATCGAGTTATGCATTGTCGGGAATTCCGCGCTCATCGCGAAAAACGATCATCGCGCCGCGATGGACGATCCGACGAGCTGCGACGAAGTACGCGAGCCAAATTGTTACGCGAAACGTGAATTTCGTGAATTTCACCGGCCATGTTGTCGGCGCGGATTGACGACACGTCCTGGCAGAATAATGCTTCTCGCGATACGTTCGCGAAATCTTCCCTATCGTATTTCTCGCGTCGCGAAAGCATTCGCCGATCTCGCGATACGGATATCGTAAATTGATAACGCTAGCGAGCCGGCCATTTTTCGTCATTTAATTCAATTAGTCGTTTTAACGTGAATCTACAGCTTTGCCGTGGACGCGCCACCGCCACATCACCGGTCATTAAATTACGTACGATATTAAAATGCGGGCGATCAATTATCCGGCGATTTATGCGAGTCCCTTTCCCCAACTCCCTAGCATCGATACGCTGCGGCCGCGGCATCGTTTGTTCGTATTATCGCGGCTGGACGGGGATAAAGAACGGGAAGAGTTAAATTTCACAGAGCGTGGTCCGGCTCTGAATTTTCATTTGGTTAATGCGCTCGCTGTAAACCGCTCGCGCCGGCTCCTGCCGGCCAAATGCACAATATAATTGATTTAGCGCACTAGATTTAACGGGCGAATTGATCCCGGGCGCGTAAACCGCCCCGACTCCAAGTATTTATCGGTATAATGCGATCGCGATATCGCCGAGCAATTAAACGTCCCGCGTTTCGTTCCCGCTACTTTTCCTTCCTCGCGAGAACGCGACTGCCGCGGCCCTGAATTATCATTCCGCTGCGCCGCAATCCCGATGACGCCGCGTTGGACGGCGGCCAACGTCGAGCTTCTTCGTTATCATTATCGCTCGTGTCGTCGCGGTATTAATGAGGACTTATTACCCGAAGACGATGGGCGGAATGATTATTTTAGCGCGGCACGACTTTGCCCGCGTGGATTCGAGAGAAAAGACCCTCACGCTACCCCGAGACGATAATACCGGAAAAGTTTCGCAAACTTGCCGCGGAATCGTGGCTCGAATATCGAATTTTCGCGGCGGGAACTTTAGCCTTCGCTTTGAATTATTATCGCGGCTGGCTGAGCCCGCGCAAAGAGACAAAAATAAATTACGCGCGCGGAAGCTTCTTAGCGGATTTCGGCGGGGGTGTCGCTGGCGGCGCGCGTCGTTCTCCACCCTCCTCCAAAGATTCCTTCTGCGATCCTCCTGCATGGATATTGGTCATTATTGAAAAATGAGGGTAACGTTTATGCGCGTGACTTGGGAATGTATACGATCGGCATCCCGCCGGAACGCGGCACGCGCGCGGCCAACGGCGCGCACGTAACGAGAATCGGTTATACCTTCATAAATGTCCGCGTTATTGCGCGCATTCCTATCAGAGGTAGCCTTTATCATTTCATATAACTGCGCGTTTATACGTATCGCCTTCCCGCGCGCAAAATTGAAACGTATCATCGCGCCGTGTCCGTGCGCGCGCGGCGCGCGGCGCGCGGCGCGCGGATATCCGCCGAGTTAAGTGCAGCTATGGTCGTTTGTGTCGGCTTTGCCGGCTACGCGACTCGTGCTGCATTCAAACTAGCTAGCGACAGACACGATAATCAATAGACGCGACTCCGTTTTGCCTGTAAGTGGACGACTACGCCGAAGGTTACACGAGCCGGAAGCAAACCCGCGCGCGCGCGCGCATCAGCTTTGGGGATGTAATATCGATGCAATTTGAAACGGGAATGTACAAAGTCGCCGTTCTCCCTCCTCCACGTGCGCGCGTGCTCGTAAGAGTATATGCGAGAAGCTTTAAAAGGCGCACGGTAAACAGACGGTTCGGGATGTAAATTTCGCATCGCATATTGCATGCATTGCGCCCTGCCCCTCCCCATCCCTGGCCCTGGTGTTTTTCCTCACAACGTATTTCATACTTTATAAATTCCGACGGACCGTGCGCGCGCGCGCACCCGGCACGCGGATACAGACGTTCATATTCCATCTTCTTTGGGGGATGCAGCCGCGTTTTATTGCAGCCGCTCCTCGAGCGGAAGCACAGATCGCGCGCGGCGCGCGGTCCGAACGAGCGCTCACCTCGCCGGCTGCACGCGCGCACGCTCGCACAGGCAAGCATGGAACGTAAACCGGATTAGAAGAGTAAACGTCGGCGGCATTAACGATCGCAAAACGCGCCGGCGAAATTTCATCGTCGGCGGGGAGGCACGCGGGTTAACGAGCGACGACGTCGATGAACGCAGCTCCGCTCGCGTCAGTTTGAGTTGCCGAGAAATTCGCCGGGAGCGGCGTGGTGCGGCGCAAAGTGCGAATCACGCGCTAAAATTAGCTATCGGCCGAACGAGAGACGAGGCTGGAAAACGTGCGAGAGCTCTCTCTCTCTCTCTCTCTCTCTCTCTCTCTCTCTCTCTCTCTCTCTCTCTCTCTCTCTCTCTCTGGTCGATGCGGCGGCCGATTGTTGACCTAGTTGCCGAAGAGCCCCGCCGCTGCAGCTCGCTTGTGAAACTCGAAATCCACGGTCGTCACGAGCAGCCATCGCGAGATGCCGATCCGTTGATATTGCGTTACCCAGCGTCGTTATTCGGAACACGACGCCCGGCACCGCGACGCCGATCGCGCCTTCATTAATCCTCGCGCGCGTGTGCGTGCTGCACCTGTGCGCTCGCCGCAACCTGATACCCGTCAGTATTTACGCGCCTGCACGCACACGCGTGCCGGATCTTGTCGCGCATCCGCAGTCGCATTCCGATTCCGAGGGATTTATGGCGGCCGGCGAGCCGTTCCTTTGATCGATGCGCGAGGTCGGAGGGCCCGGGCCCTAAATTGGATGCTGAATCGTACGCGATTACGCGCGGGGAGGATAATTGCCGGCAGTCGCAATGCCATTTATCCGCGGCCGGCGATTGCGCGATGAGCTTTCCGCCGTTATCTCTGAATTCGCTCGCGTTAATCCGCGACATCGGCACGGATTTTCTTCTTGAAGAAAAAACTCTGAACTCGACAATCGACTTTCTGAGCCTGCGCTTTGATACTCGCGATGATCGCAATGACGCTACGCGGCGCAGCGAGTGTTTATAAGCGATGTCGCGAGGTGCGAAAGCGTGCTTGCGCTTGCCTCCCTCCCATCCTCCCACCCTCCCCCGCCGGCGTATTTTAATCGGCAAACGCGGATCTAGGGTTCCGGCTGAAACGGCGGGACGATAATTGCGCGGCATTAACATTAATCGGAATTAGTGACACACACCGTGTCGTAATGAGCTGAATTTACGCTGCTGTATACGCGTAAGCGGAATCCTCGTCATTATAGATGCGTGTGTATGCATATGTATACATCGCGAGCCCGAATCAACATGTCAAGGCCCTGATGCACCTGCGTTAATAGATATTACACGCCGCCAATGTTCAACGAGCAGCGCACTCGCGTGGATTTCTAATGTCTCGATTATGTTGAACATTATTTGCGTTTATCGTTTATCTATTTGTATTTATGTTAACATTCATCGAAGCGTATTTTCGCGTGGATCATTCGCCTGATGTCGGCGCGACGCGAATGACACGACGTGATTGTATCAAATCTGCGTCGTCTGCGTGCGTAAACGTAAAGCGCGATCGATGTTTTCGCGGATGACTCGAGCTAGCGCGCTTTAATTTTTCAGTCTTCCAGAGAGAGAGAGAGAGAGAGAGAGAGAGAGAGAGAGAGAGAGAGAGAGAGGCAGAGGCGGAACTGATCTCTTCGGGGATGAAATCCGTAGACTTATCGGGTTGGTCGGTCAGCGCGTTTCTACGCGCGAGTCCCGGGCGTTTGCAGCGGCGCGCCTCCGTAATAATCGCGAGCAAGTTAATTAAGGAGTCGGTGGAAATGCGTTCATTTGCATTTACGTCCTGCTATTCGCCTTCGAAGACGGTCGCCTCGCACAGGATACTGTTCGACTTCCTCATCTCTCTCCTATCCCCCCGCTCCCGTCTCACACTGCCTTTTCATCTCCTCTTTTCATTTCCATGTAGCTCTTTTCCATCGTTTCTTTAAACAACCTTTGACCGCGTCGCTGCATCGCCGCGCGAGCGACTGCAAAAAGGATAGAAGAGATGAGCGAACGGATAAAGCAGTCATGCCTACATTTTTTCGCTCTTTGTCCACTTCGTTGAACACACGGGCCAAATTGGTCCATTCGAACGTGCCTTTCTCCGCGTCCCTCCTCTTCTCCGCGCCGCGAGATTCGTCCCTTCTCGCCATCCATCGTCAGCCAGTCGCTTTAATTGACCGCAGACATCCCCGTGAGGATCGGACAGGAGAACGAAGGGGGCGGGGTTGCGATATACGATACATTGATTACGAATCCTCCATGTGCGAGCGTTATGGAGATCTCGTTACTAAACAGCATCATCGTTTCCCTCTCGCTCCTGATAAGAAGCTCGCGATGCGCCGACAGCGATCGCACTGAACCATGTTTCCATTGTCTAATTGGGCGAGGGTGGCGGGCACGGAGGGCTAACGAATAATGTGCCGCAATAACGGAGGCGTTTTCCAAAACATGGCGAAACGTAATATTCGTCGGCGCATTTTTCGACAACTCGCTGTTTACGTTATATCCCTCAGTTTGTTATGCAAAGCTGTCCATTTCGCGCGAATCACGCGGATCCTTCGGCTCGTAATTCTGATTCCCGTCTCTTCGCTCAAAGAGCGGCATTCAATCTCTCTCTCTCTCTCTCTCTCTCTCTCTCTCTCTCTCTCTCTCTCTCTCTCTCTCTTCGCTCTTTCTCTGAATGTAGCTAGGCGTGTTCTAGCTGAGTTCGTTGCCGAATCGAAGCCATCGAAAGTTACCGCGTAAATCTCGCCGAATCGCGGCAAACATGATTCTCCGGATCAGCCCAAGCTCTGTTTCGACCGCGGATTTCTCGACAGGACGCGAACACCGGCTGGCCATCCGCTACGGCGCGTAAATATGCGGACCAGGCATCAGCTTTGGATCGATTCGATTCGAACAGCAAACTCTCATTAAACCGCACGCGATCGTGACTTCTATATCTTGATGACAGTTACGCAGGATCTCCGATTAACGAACCGTTATGCACGTCCGGCGCGTAAACTCGGCGAATTTATGGCCGCTCTATACATTTACGTCGTGATTTACCGAGGCGACCGAGGTACAAGGAGGAATACCCGCCGAGTATATTACATTCATTCTATTCATACACCCGCTGCGCGCGTACATGTGCGTGCATGTACGTGCATACATCTACAGTTTCCATCCGTAGTTTAGCGCAACCGGGGCAGAGCGGCTTACGAATGTGCCGGGTCATATTTTATTGGTAGCCGAGGTCATGATCTGAATGGCGGAACGGTGTACGTGAGGGAATAAAGGGGAACATTTATGCGCGAGGGCGACACGTCGCGCGGCCCCGGTAACGCCTTTTGCGGAATCATCGCGGGACGCGTGCGACGTGAGTAATGGCAGTAGCGAAGACAGTAATCTCGTGATCTCGCGAGGCGGTCACCGACACGCGAGTCGTGTAATGTCGATATCGCGCCGCGTCTCGAAACTTGAGAGTTCCTGTCGCTCGTCCGCGTGCGCGGAAAGGATAATGCATGCGGCCATCAGTATTCGTTCGAACTCAATATCGGTACGCGGAAGGCGTGCCCGCGCCGCGACGGATTTCCATACAGGCTCCTGCAGACAATATGGAAATGCGCAACTGAAAAACAACCGAATCTGCCGGACGTGCCGTCCTCCTCACCCCCGACCCTCCCCGCCGGCGTGTCTGCCATATGCTACCGCCGGCGAGCACGAGTGTTTGGGATCGCGATGGGATTTTTGCGCCCGACACGAGCACATCAGGTGAGCGCGCGGAGCTTCCTCTCGGCGAGCGGACTCGCGAGAATCGGAGAACCGACTAGCCGACGAGTAATCTGAATGATCTGAATGATCTGCCTCCGCACGGGATTGAATTTCCTCGCGCGCCTTTTCGCGGTTTTGCGCGCGCTCATTTCTGCCGGATAATGCCAGCTTCGGGACGATCGATGCCAGCGCGAATTTCTGACGTGTTGCGCACCGTCGTGCATTTGCCATATACGTGGCACAATCAGGGGCAGGTGTTTACCCGGTCTGATTAACATTGTTCCCCTACTACCAGCACGTAAGGTACGTCTGACTATGTATCGAATCCACCGCTTGATGACCGGTTTTCGCCCGGGAACCCCGGCCAAATTCGTTGCACCCGGCGGATCATTATTCTCGACGGGGAGTTCCAAGGCTGTAGGAATATTATTAAATCAACTCCGATTAATTGAATTCACTCAAGGGGAGGAGGGAGTACCGAGGAATCGGACGACTGCTGGGAAGTAGATGATGCAGCCTGTTGCGTTTCGCGCATGTGGTATCCGAGATGCCAAGAATCGCATGACCGAAACGAAGTGGTACGTGTCATCGAATTTCGTGCGGCATTCAAAGTTACGCGAAAGTAAAAGCACGGAAAGTACGGAAGTAGAAGATACAATACGTCGGGGGCCAGGGTAAGAGGCGCGGAACGCGGAGTCGTAGTGTCGGCAATGTCGTTTCCCGTCGGTTACTTTTCAGGGGTAGTTTACCCTCCAAAATGGCGCCATCGACGGGAATTTCAGCAGCGCCATCTGCTGGCAAGGGAGCTTAATCGATCGAGGGGGTGTGCGCGGAAGAATTGCAACCCTCTCGGTCTAGGTGGCGCCTAGATATACGTGCCAGTTTTTTCTAACTTGAAAAATTTACGTTTAGCAAACCCTCCGGAGTTTGTCCCGCGGTTAATTAATTTTTGTCCAGTTCTCCCAATTTCTCTCTGTCTCTTTTGTAGAAAAAATATTAAAAGTACACTGCGCGGGGACGCCTGAATCGGCGCACGATCGACGCTGGAGCATTAGTTTAACATTGTCCCGTCATCGGATATAATTGCGCTAATTTACGATGCTTAGTTCGGCACCCCCAGTCGAATCCAAGTTCCGATAGAGGCGCGCCAAAGTTCTGTAACTGCATTACGTATCGAGCGCCACTAACTTTGCCAATTCGCGCGACTCGCATCGGTGCGCACGCGCGCGCAGGCGCGCAATACTCGCGCGAATCCACAATTCGCGCGCTCGAGTTCGCCCATTACCCGATTACCATGCTCCGTTTTTAGTTTCACTGAACTCGCCCTCCACGAGAGCAAGCGGGCTGGCTCGATCGAGGGTGGGTCTCCTTGTCTGTGACGGTGAGCGACAGCCATTGCATAAAGGCTCGCGATTAGCGACGATCACACTGACAGATCCCTTTGATTGTCGCGAAGCCGGACTCGGCGTATAATCACGGCCAAGCTCTCGGTTGTCTGCCTTCCCTTCCTGCTTTCTCTCCCTTCATCGACCGCTTTCCTTCCTTCTTCTGCCTCTTCTTTGTTCCCGCGGCTGGATGGCGATAATTGTTTCATGCCCGCAGGAAGTAAAGCTCTTTATGCTAGGAGCTTTATTTTGCGGCTGCTCTCTCGGCGCAGCCACAGGAGGAGAGGCAGGAGAAGGACGGGGAGAACGAGGAAGAGGGTCGGGATTAATTAATAACTATGCCTCTACCTCGTCCCTCCCTCCATCTCCCGCGTCTTATTGTCCCTCTCGCATGCCCGTGCTCTCACCTATCTCTCGCCTCGTCCTCTTTCCCCCCGCCGCAGTCACCGCAGCGACATTAAGGCTAATCTGCGCCGACGCTCGCTCTCTCGCTCGCACGGCCGCCGAGACCCGGTCGAGTGAAAATTAAATCAGAGCTTATTTGTCATGAGCGCGCGGCCCGTCTGCCTTTTTATCCCCCGTGGACTTTGCGCGAGGATTAGCGCGCCCGGCCGGCTCGGTCTGACCATCGCTGCCTGCATCCACTGCCGGCGCCCGCCGTCTGTCTCTATCAACGCCACTCGAAGAGTTCCGCGCCACGGGCGTCGGTCCGCCCGCCGGTGTATCGTTAATTACACCGAATTGTGCGCGTTGATTATTTCTCGCTACATTTTTCACGCGTTATTTTGCCGCTGCGTTGCGCGCATTCGTTTTAATTAATTATCGCGGGCGCGGTCTCCCGGACCGGCCGTCGCGCGGTATCGAGCCTCGTCGCTGGCTTTTGTGATTTGTGCTCGTTCTCGCGCTAGCGAAAATTCTCGCCAGAACCGAGTTTTAGGCCGAGAGAAAGAGAGAGAAAGAGAGAGCGGAGTTATCGGTCGTAAGGAACGAAGCGATGACGCGGATTGATCGAGGAAACTTGACGGCAAGGTTACCACGTTCGATCTCGCTTTGTCGCGGAGCCGAGAGGAGGGAACGGGCCGCTGATCCACGTCAGATTCGCCGAGAAAAGAAAAAGTCCTGGCAAAGTCTCTCTCGTCCGCTCGTTGACGGCTTCTGATCGCGTTTAAGCGTGCCCGTCACATTGCTATGCGCAGCGGGTTCTCGGCTGTCCACGGCGGCGCGATGTTATTTCGTGAAACGGATCTATTTTGGGGGCGCGCCTGACCCTTAAGTGATATGTGTCGCGAATACAAAAGGGGCCGGCGCGCCCGTTCAAGAGGGTCGAGGGTAGATGAAACGGCGAATGGCGAGGGAGAAACAGACGGAAAGAGAGAGAAAGAGAGAAAGAAAGGAACGCGAAAGGCGTATTTGTTCGTCATTCGATAGGAATCGTAAGGGTGCGATCGACGCGAAACATCTACATGTGTTTTCCATTCGTTTGCGCGATCCTCTCGAGTATCTCCTTCGTTCACCATCATCGACCTTTCTACCGTTACGTCAAAGTCGCTTTCCTCCTTTTTTTCGTTCCTCTCTCTCTCTCTCTCTCTCTCTCTCTCTCTCTCTCTCTCTCTCTCTCTCTCTCTCTCTCGCTCGCTCGCTCTCGCTTCTCTTTCTCTCTTCCCGCAACGGCCACGCCGTTGCTGCCGTCCGCTTGCTGCGCTCAAGAGCTCGGAAGCTAAAGCCGGCCGGCCTTCCGGCTCCTTTTGTGAGGTACTTTTCTTCCGGAACGCTGGCCCGACAATCGTATTCCCCCGTCGCGCCGCCCCCGCCCACTTTCCTTCCTTCAATCTGGCTACGTTATACTCCTCCGTACCGCGTCTTTCTCTGCCTTCGATTCCGTACTCCCTCCACGTCACGCCAGATTGGAAAGTGTGCTCCACCGAGAATTCACGGGCGAGATGCAAGCACGCGCCGCATCTCGCGGCTCTATACGCGTCTAGCTGGCCAAGTTTGCGCGGAGATGCCGTGGCGAAAGGAAGATACCTGTTGAAAGAGCTCCACGCTTCATTGGGCCGATACTCGAAACTTGCCGCGCCTAGTCCGGCGGATCCGCCGGCGAACTTGCCTGTCGAGCTTGCCGCTACAAAAAGGAGAAAGAGTATTTTTTTTGGATCGGGAATTGCTTTGTGTGACCAGTCGGCCGAATCGACTGGTCTCGCTCGAATTTGTACCCGCTCGTACGAGATGCGCGCTCGACTGTCGCGCGCATCTTCTTTGTAACGACAGGGAAATTTTCCGTGCGGCTAAAGCGTCGTCGCGACACGCGAGTAACGCAAATCGCGAACATACCTTCGTTCCTTCGCGTGTCCGCGTCCGTGCAACGTGCGCATGCATGTACGCGTGTCTCGGCGGCTCGTAAAATCTCGTAGCTTTTACTGCCGCGCGAGATTGAAGAGTGAAGTTGTAAAGGACCGAATCCTCGGGTGAGGGCCGGAAATAGGACAAGACGGAAAAGCGACGAAGGTGCGGGGGGAAGAAGAGCGGATAAAGGAGAGCGGATCGGCACGGATCGTCGACACGTTTCATGGATTTAAGTATGGAGGGAGCATCAAGGTACGAGATAAATATCCTCGGCCTACCCGTTCATCCCCGTTTTAATTAAAACTCGATCGCCCGCATCCGATATCTGGCGCTGGCGAGAGACTTCTTGCAATCCGGCGGATGATTCCGTTCCTCTCCGTCTCCTCTAGCCAGGAACCATCCTTGTAAAATTAAAACACGGTTAGCGGTGGCTATTCGGAAACGAGGCCGAGCTCGTCTCGTTCTTTGAAATCAGTTTCATCCAGCGTGCGACGTCTTCTTTACGACGTCTCGGCGCGCACGCGCTCCCTTTTCTCTTCGTGTTTTCCCCATCTCCTTGCTCTATATATCTTCAGCGATTGCGTCTCTTCCAGAGCGCAGCGACATCGGGGATAAGAAAGAACGATGTTCCCGACGACGCTGCGACGCTGCGACGCTGGTCCTCGGGAGCCGATCCTTATTGCCAGTTACTCCTCGCCTACGCTCCGATTCCAGCTCCGGTAGTCGAGAAAGTTACGAGGTTCCATTTGGCAGAAGCCGCGGGGACTCGCGTATTTCATCGTCGCGCCGCGCGCGAATTCTGTTTCAATTTTCGCGTCTCACGTCTCTCTCCAAGTCGGCGCTGCGAAACTCGTGTAAAACGAGGAGTTACGATGATAATAAGAGCTTCGAGCGCCCACGGCACTCGATTCCGGGGGGGAGGGGGAGGGGGAGGGGGAGGGGGAGGGGGGAGGCCGCGAGTTGCGAGTAACCGGGAATTCGATATGAGTCCATCCTGAATTATTAGAACCATAACGCGCGAGAATACGCGCAGCGGGAGATTCTCTCTCTCTCTCTCTCTCTCTCTCTCTCTCTCTCTCTGTTTCTCTCTCCTTGTCGGAGATTCATTCCACTCGATATCCGTTGAGCGAGCATTGATGCGGCGAGGCGGTGCATTTCATCGGGAATCATCAGGCGTCAATCTCTCGCCGACACTGCGATCTTGAAGTAATTGAAGTAAAATGAGCGATGCTTCGGGACGATGCACCTTTCTATCGTACGTTAGCTCGTCATCGGGAGAGCACATTTCGCTTAATAACGCGTAATGCAATTGACCAAACACCGGCGTTTGTTGCCGCTGTCATCGTCGATGCTGACACTGCCGCCTGCCACGGACAGGCCCGCCGTGCCATACGGCGCGTAATGTCAGCCTCAACAACTGGCGGTCCAGAAGAGAGGCGCAGTCTGGTTAGTCGCGTTGCATTTGCCCGAAAGTTTCGCATGTTAGGCCTGACATGCAGCGTTCACGTTCGCGTCCATGTCCGCGTCCATGTCCACGTTCGCACGTAGGCGTCAGTTGGTGCAGGCTCTGCCTGCTTTTTTTCCCGAGCAGTCGGATGCAGATGCGGATCAGCATCCGATAGGAGACAGCCGATGTTTTGTTCGCACGGGGGACGGCTCGAGTGGCCCGCGCGTGTCCGTGTGAGTTGAAAATTAGTGGGCGGGTGAGCCCGAGGGATACGAGAAAAGTTCCGGCGACCCCTCGTTCTCGAAGACACCCAGGACGAGCTTTCGAATACAGGCAGCGCGCGAGCGGCTTTTTTCATCTTCTCCCGGCGAGCTAACGGCGAGATTTTATTAAAATCGAACGATATGATTTATCAAGCGTTCCAAATTCCGATTGGCGATCAGCTTCGCGAACATCGACGTTGAACGATCGCGTCTCAAGTTCCCTCTTGACGCGCCATTAAAGCCGCGGCTGCAAGCTATCAGCGTTACGCGAATGTATCATCGGAATGAGCACGATTCGTTGGTAGGAGAGGAGTTAATTGACGCCGGCATCGCCACTGGCAGCTAACACGACGCACTCAGCGTGTAGTGGCTTTCTCTCTCGGCGCGCGTACGCGTTAATGCAACGAACGCGATGGAAGTCGAATAGACACGTCCGTTTTTATAATAGTCAGCGTTATCGATTTGGATTATAATGGAGTGTGGAAGGAAACATTACTCCGCGCGAGCGTAGCGAACGCTGTATCCCGGTCGAAAGGTGACGTACACGCACACGTGCACATTTACTCTTTGCCGTGTTATTGCTGCACCAATACATTCGCACGCGTATCGTCTTTCTAATGCACGATAGTCGTCGAACACGGTCTTTATGCGCGAACAAACGAAGATAATCTCGTTTTACGCACGGAGGACCGCGCTAATGAGGGGTACCGTCCTTTGTCATACTAATCAGGCACTCTCGCACATCCCCGCGTATTCCCCGCGCGTATGTTTTTAAACCGGTGCACTCTCCAGTTGCAATGGGATTATAGCCACGAGCGGAAATGTGAATTTTATTGACGGATTCGCCTGCAATTCGTAAAGAACTTGCAGTGGAAGCTGCTTACGGTATCCGTTCCGGGAGCCTCTCTCGCCTCCGTCGTGGATTGCTCTAATCGTGATGAGAATCGCGTACAGGGGGTGGCGGGATGCTACTGGAGCATCAGGTAACTTCTCGCGTGTGGAACAGCGTCGAGCGAATGTACAGTGATCATCCGTTCTGTTTATCACCCGCCAGACAACGCGAGAGTTTTCGAATATCGCGAGACAATGGACGCACGTCGAAGCGAGCGGACGGGATGAGCATGTAGGTAACGTGTAACGTAAGACAAATATGCGGAGATCGGCGAAGAGGCCTTGCGGCGAAAGAACCTTACTGCTCTCGGAATCTTCGGGGCGTAACTCAACTAGTTCGCAGGACCGAGGGGTTGGGTACTATGTGTGCCTAACGAGCTGCCGCCGTGCCGGGGGGATGAGCACGCGGGTAGAAGCAGTTCGCGGCCGACCGAGGGAGGAAGATAGACGCAAGCGAGAGGGATAGAGCCGAGGCTGCGCGGGGAGGGGGAATTATTAATCATGGCTGGGATTTCATAAAGCTCCGCTTAAGCTGTGCACAGTGCATCGTTTATTACCTGCCTCTCCGTTGGGGCTTTGCACAGCTCGGGAATACAGCCGTACGATCTTCTCCACCTCGCGCGCTCGCGCGCTCGCGCGGCTTGCCGCCGAGCGGGTCCCCGCGGTGATCCGCCCTGCATGCGTTCGCCGCGTTTGCGGTAAATATGTCGGCGAATCTTTGCAAGAATCGAGAGAGAGAGAGAGAGAGAGAGAGAGAAGACAGATGGAGATGCTCGCGCCGAGCCACGCCGATTAAGTATATCCGCGATTAAGTATATCGGGGTGAGTGGTTTAAACGGGCGACCAAACTGTCGCCGGTGGCTAGGACGAGTTCGAGGGCTCATTTCCGGTCGGGGCCTACCGTTTCCGCGCCGTATTCCATGTTCTCGGCTTTTGTTCGTTTTGCACAACTTCACCGTGATCGATCCTCGGCGAATCTTTCTGTCGATTTCTCTCACCGAAAGTCGCAGCGAACGTAAATCGATCCGCTTTTCGCTGCTGCGAGCTTTCTCGTTTTCTTGATAGATTCGTTTCTTTCTCTTTCTCTCTCTCTCTCTCTCTCTCTCTCTCTCTCTCTCTCTTTCTCTTTCTCTCTTTCTTGATTCTACTCCATCCCGTTTTTCCGACTTCGCTCGCGTCCTGCAAGTATTCCGACAATGAAAATCCGCGCGACACGTGCGTCGTGCGCGGTGGCGTGCGCGTGACACGCAAGGGGGTGCGATCAAGGAGGGTGATTTTCCCTGTAAACCAAGTAGCGACGAATCATACGAGGGGTCAGTTCGAGGCGCACTAAGAAGGGATTATCCGAGCGGGTATTCGGTAATTGCTACTAGCAATTTACCGGGGCAAATCCCCATTAACCGCGCTGACGGACCGAGCGGACAGACCGAGCGTATTCGCGTAACGCGCGAGAGCGGGCTGCGTGAGACGCAAGATAAATTGACGCGACAAGTTCGCTTCCGCCGCGTATTTCCAGAAGAACTTGATCGTCAACGACACGATGCGTCTCCGGTTCGTTGGCGAAGTCTCCATGAAACATGCCGGGGATCGACATAATTCGGAAATGAAAGACAGTTATCAGTCTCTGCAAGATGAGTACTGATTATCCAACCTTTCCAAGTCCAAGCATGAGGTCGGCGCAAGTGAATGAGATGCAGCTGAAAATACATGAAACCATCTTCGATTTGTAATAGCTCTACGATTGTAGGAAGCGAATCTACGCGCGCGCGATATTCGACGCATGAGGGAAACGATCGTCTTTGTTTTTGCGAATCGGGCGTCCTTGCTCGGCGAGGCAGTCCTTGACGATCGAGACGGGTGTTTGTATGACTGAGCGTTTGTGTAATCTCATTTAATAAACTCATTGCTGAGTTTCTTTGAATATTAAGATCGCGCTCTTCTTAATCTCAAGCCATAACACCTATTATTATTCAATCATCTTACACAATCATCTTCAGAACTTCATTACTTTTAATTATCTTGATTCGAATCATCGAGATGACAGAGACACGTGCAGATGCTCGTGTAAAGATATCGATTGGGTTCAGACGCGATGTGCCAAGTGTCGGAATCGCTCCCGAGGTGTACGTACGATCCTTCGATCCAATCGACCAGCAACTGCTTTATTGTAGCCGGGCGCTCATCTGCGCCCGAACACTTTTGCACAGGCAACTAATACGATAGGTAACGTGACGTTAAGTCGGAATCGTGCGGGCCCGTATCGTATCCCGCTAGCTCCCCTCCGACGTAGTAACCGTCTCCTCAGAAATGCGAAGGTATCGGAGTTGGGTAGGCCGTCAGATTACGATCCATTCCCCAATTCCCATTTGTCCCTCAACGTACTGGAAGCGTGGCTGCGAAGAAGCACGCGGGCGGGCGGGCAGGCAGGCGGCTGGGAGCCGTAGTCTCTGCATCTGGGGAAATGTGCCGAGATTACGGATCCAATTCCAATAAAGTTTAGCACGTGAGCCGACTGACAGCGGGCCAATTATTATTTAACCGGCGCAACTCGTCGCTCCCTTACCGCTTGCGAACTTGGCCGGCCTGGAGAGGACACTTTGCTCGGATATTCGCGAGGATCTTCTGGGACGTGCCGCGAAAGAAAGTGCCTTCAACAACTTCGATTTATATCTTTTCGACTGTCGAGATGGTAATCTCAGCTTCTCGTCGTTGTCACCGGGACGGAAGTGCCGATACTGTGCGTTCGGGGGGAGTGAATCCCCCCCTCGGTCTTGATGCTATTAAAACGTAATTTTATTTGATGCTGAAACTTTCCGCGCAGTTCCCGGGCATAAAATTGGTATACTCTTAAAAGTGAACATAATTAATTCTCGGCGGGTAATTATTTCGAAAGTTCGTTAAGGCTCATACATCGGCGGAATGCCTCTTTTTGATGATCCCTCCGCGTAATAGCAACGAAGAACCGGGTGGATTTTTAATCTTCCCTCTTATAATAACAACGCGCCTCTGATCCGATCGATTTTCCCGTCTCGCTCGCATTTTTGTTAACGTACTTGACGCTTCCTGGGCGGAATAATATACGCGAATAGCGCGCGCGCGCGCGCGCGCAGGAAGAATGCGATTATTATTCTTTGCATATTAAACTTTCCGCCAAAAGTAAAGTAATTGCGTGATTATGCAGTCGCGAGGCCTTTGCTCGACTGTCCAAAACGGCTCTTGCAATTCCCGTTTAATCGCCGCGCCGTGCTTCTCCCTCCCCCGCCCTCCCCGACGTTTTCGTCGCTCTTTTTTTTATAATCGTGCCGCAGATTTTTTTTTACTCTCCTTCTTCTCTTTTTTCTTTTTCTTTTTCCCTCCTTCGTGGATAATTGATCCTCGTTCCTCAGAGAGGAGCCCGCTCTCGCTGCGTTAATTGGCTTGTGGCCGTCGTGTCCGACACATTAGCGATTAATTACCTCGCGTCCTCGCGCACAAGCGGGACGCCGAGCTCGCATAAAAGCTCGGCCGCGCCGTTAAAAATGCGCTCGCGCGTCGAGAACGACGTTAAACATTCACGGCTTCCTGCTCGCAAGATTGCCAGTTTACCTAATCTCTCGGAACAGAATCCCTCTCGGAGAAATGGAGATCAGACAAGTGGAATCATCCGATGCCTCGCAGCACGATCTCTCCTCTCGCGGCGCGGGAGTATCTTCTTCTTCTTTCTTCCCACGCTTCCCGCTCTCTCTCTCTCTCTCTCTCTCTCTCTCTCTCTCTCTCTCTCTCTCTCTCTTTCTCTCTCCTCGTCCGCCCCTTTGTAATCGCGAGGAGTGCATCGTCTATTTGTAATGAAGCTCTTGGGGTCGCAGTGTTAGGTAAGTCGAGGGTAAACGCAAATACCTTACTTCTTCTTCCAGATGTCGTGTCGTGTCGCGTCGACGTTGGTGCATTCGCCGCCGAGGGAGCACCCCGCGAAACCGAGATCGATTGCTTCGGGGGAGAGTGTCACATTTCTCGAGAATTACGTGAGAATTAAGCTACGATGTTTCTTCCGCAGCGCGTCCCGCGAGCGCGTCCCATGCGAAGGTAGAATTTCCGCGCGCCGCGGAAATGTCCTTTCCTTTCCCTTTTTACATCAGTACCTTCGGCGTTACCAAGAGCTATCAAGATGCCGATCGTTCGCGTGTAAGCATGCTCGTCTTGCGTTTAATAGCTCATTATCGCGACGGCGACGGTACCACCGCGCGCGTCCATCGTGCACAAGTCTAAGAGAGATGCAAGCGTGATGCGTGCTCGCGGTTCGGATCATTTATTAAGACTCGATCATGTCGACGACCGTCGATGCTACCCGCAATTGCGTAACGCCGTGATGTATAGCATTACGTAACGCGCCGCGTTATGTAATCACGCGTAATCACGCGATGCTGGGAGATGATTCCTTCTTCGCCGATTCGCGATTAATTTTTCAGCAATATTACGTGTCGTAATATCAACGGACGGCGCCGCAATCAATGATCGATCAATAATCTTTTTTCCTACGCGCCGCCGAACAGCGATGCCTCGTTCGGAGAATGAAGACGTGCGTCGAGGAAAGGAGCGGGGGGAGGAGGGGGGGAGGGAGAGGGCAGCCTCGATGGAAAGAGCGGAGGAAAAGCCGCGAAGCACACGCGACACATGGCGACGCGTATCGATTGGGGGTTCGCGGGAGTTAGCTCCCTGTTGCACGAAGACCAAATGACGGCGTATTATTCTCCACTTACCCCCTCCCCCCTCCCCTCCCCACCCACCCCCCCTGTTACGTCGGTAAAGAATACGGGAACACGACGTGAAATCGCTCGCGTGCGGCATGAATCATCATTCATTTCGTGTTACCGTCGCGGACGTCGGTGTGTCCGCGTCGGGGGACGTGCAGCGTGCACGTACGGGTCGCGCGCGGGTGCGCGTGTAGCCACGCGAGCGCCGCAACGACGCCGAGCTGGTGGTCGCCGGACTTTTATCTCTCCAGAATCGGTTTACATGACCGCCATCTGATAAGCCCCGAGCCCCGAGCACAGTGGGATACCCCTTATTTACTCCCCCCACCCACCGCCCCGCTCCCTCCCGCCCTCCCGCATCCCCCGCGCGCGCCCTCCTTTTCGTCCGTGCGCCTTCCTGCGCGTTGTCAGGACTCGTCGAAGGGTGACCATCGCCGGGCGACGCGGGCCGGGGGGTCGTTATCGCGATCATCCTTGAAATTCCGGCGTGCGTCGGAATTTCGCGGGGTGGGTTTTCAAGGCTCTTGCTCCTCCTTGCCCCTCCCCCCCCCCTCCCGTCTCATTGTCGCGACTCATTATCGGGCCTTGCGTCTCGCGAGTGGCCGACGATCGATGGTGCAGTGCAGGTTGACACAAGCGGACAGCTGCGGGCGAGCACGTGACAGCGCGCGATTGTATAACGTCTCGAAATATGAGAAATGCGGATACTTTACAGCCCGCTCAGAAAAATCTCCGCGCGATCAGGATCGCCCGCATGGCATTAACGCTCGGTGGACGTTTCCACGCTCCTAAACGCACTTCCGCGCGTATAACGTGGTTAAATGAGGAACACAAACGAGGAAGGGAAAGGAACAAAGGAAGAAAGAGAGAGAGAGAGAGAGAGGCAGAGATATCGTACGCGTACGTGTGGGGGCGAAAACGGCGAATCATGATATTTAAGTGGCGATCGTCACCCCCGATGAGGAACGCTTAAGCCTCGTTCACCGAGCGGATCCTCGCGTACCGGTCGCGTCCTCGACGGGATCCTCGTCGAGAAACTCTCACAGTGCTGAGGACGCGCGTTTCTTACGGGCTCGCTTCTCTCGATGGTCCCGCTATTACGATGACAAAGTGGCGTGCCGCGCGCGTGTGCGCGCGTGCGTACGCGTGTACGTATGCCTACAGATCCATCGCATGGGAAAAGTGTTGGTCGATTATACATGGCGAGGGTGTCAAACAAATTGAGTCCGGATCCACTCGCTCGCTCGCTCGCTCGTTTATAATGACATCAGCGCGCCCGCCTGCGCGCGCGTGATGCATGCACTGTCATCGATGCGTGCGTGAGAGCGCGTGCGAGCGACGCGCTTTTGAGGCGCGAGCGCGACAACGCGAGCGCGAGCGTGCGAAAACGGTGTCATTAGCGAGGTAACGACACAATGGAACAAAGCCGCCGATCCGTCCGCTTTCTCTCTCTCACTCGCGCGTCCCCTCGCCCTCCCGCCGGACGGTTCTTCTCCTTTTTTTCCTTTTTCCTTTCTTTCCCTTCCCTCTCCTCCTCGCCCCTCTTTTTTATTCCCCCATTTCTCGCGGATATATCTAAACGCATCGCGACGCCGCCAGGCCGATGCACGATGCGTATTTGGTTCTCTCTCAGTCGCGCTGACCGACCGCGTCATTCGATTAAAAGAAAGAGAGAAGAGAGTAGCGCGGAGGAAGAAGCGCGACGACGCGCACGCACTCGGCGCGTAATTCGACGTGTTCCGCGTTTACGCTGAGTCGTAATGTACTCAGATATGAATCCCGTTGACACGACCGTGAACAGCGACGACAAACTGCCGCCGGTGTTGCTGTCGCCTGTTCCGCCGTCAGGATTAATTAAACTGAACAAATTCGCGCTAAACGACGTGCCGTTTACGCGGTATTTTATTCAATTTATCAGCGGGAGATTCCACCCGTTTCATCGACATGGAGCGGTCGCGCTCGTGTCCCAAGTATCATCCCGACGAGGGTGCAACGATCAATCGCCATGTGATTAGGGCGACGGGTCGGAATCGCGACAAATCCGGGGGAAAGGGCAAGTGTCACGTGACGAGTCGCGATGTCGCGTGCGAAGAAGCATGAGGCGTCGGCTCGGGAAAGATGATAGATCTCGAAGCTGCAAAGCTGCGTCCGTCTATTTGTTGCGCGTCTCGCCGAGGCTGCTTCGATCTCCTGATCTTTCCTCTCTCCCCCCCCTCTCTCTCTCTCTCTCTCTCTCTCTCTCTCTTTGTTTATGTTTTGCCGAGTAGACTCTGTTGCGGAACGGTGGGCCTGGATTTCGGCACGATCTCGAAACGGATTTCGTCGGCATCGAGTAGCAGACAGAAAGGAGAGCTCCTGGCGCGTCGCTCGATGATTAATGACCGCGCCGTTTGATACATGGCTGTCATTTTTCACGCATAGATGACGGACTCTACTCACACCGACAGGCGTAGTGTTGCATCGACGAAGCGGCCGAAAAAACTCAAACTGCGTTATTATGCGATGAAGAGGGGAAAGTGGAGGCGAGGAGGAAAGCGGGAAAAGGGGAATGGAAACGTACGGATGCGCGGGTCCGCGCGGTGATCCGCGAAAGAATCGCGAGCGCGGACTCGCGTAATCGATCTTATCGGCGCCGCGACTTTTCATCGCGACGGAGGATTTACGGCCGACGCCTTCTCCGAACGAATTCGCTGCAGCCGAATTCGTTCTTGTCGACGAACTGGCGCGCGAATGCGATGGCGCGAGATATCGGCCGGATAGCGGCTCGCGAATTACATCGCCGGCCTCGCGATGATTCTCAACTCGCGAGCGCGTTCGATTCCGCGAGCTTCCGCGGCCGATCCGTTCCCATACGGATTCACGTCGGCGCGGCGAATATACGGCCGCCACTCGCGCTTGAATAACCGAGACACGCGACAGTTAATCTACTGTCGATATCGGAGCTGAGTTAAAGTCCACTGGCGAGTTTATTAGCTGCGCGCTGCGCGCTGCGTTTCGAGAGCGAACATGGAACGAACGAAGAGAAAAGCACATCGATAAGATATCTGCTACGTGTATGGGAAAAGAGAAGACTGAAAACTCGAGAGAGATGGACTGAATCAGGACCGACGCATCGGTTCGATTCTCCACTCGCGGCCGTGATTTAAAATGGGGGAAGGTTGGGGGTGCTGCGGGAGGAAACGAAAATTCCGGAACGTTCCGGAATTCGAACGTCGCGCTCTGTCGGGAAGATCGCGAAGGGTTGCGACCTGCATTCCCGCAAACGCGGCCGCGCATCGCTCGCGGACATCGCGAGGAAGGGTGCAGGAGTTGCGAGCTTGCTCAAAACAAGTTTGCAACTTTGGCGAATCGGAGGCGCAGGGTCGAGCTTTGTCCGAGGCGTGCTACGTGACTCGGTTCGCGGCGAATTATTAAACTGCCGCGTAATTGAATCCGACCGGCTTTCGGGCGCGTAGAGAGAAAGAGAGAGCTAGCCGCTCGCGGCTACTCGCGTCAGCGCATCAGCGCGGGAATTATGCAGGGAGAATTATGCGGGTTCGTCGTCGTTACGGTATCTCGCGTCGAGATTATTCTTGCGCAAGCGGAAAGCTCGCAGTCGCGATACGTCATGTGCGAGCACGGCGTTTAGCGGCGGCCGAAACGCGATTCGATACTTAAACTGTAATCGTGCGCGCGCGCACGCGCGATTCCTTGCCCGATGATTATCCTAATGATCCGATTCAAAAGTGTATTACCAAAGTGTTTCCGAGAGGAATGACTATTTGATGCTGATCACGTCAGCTGTGTCGGCATTATCTTATGGACGAGCCTTATAGGCCGCTATGTTTTACCAATTAAATCGAGATTGCCGCGAGGTATCGATCGTTCCATTTGCCACGTGCATTAACATTTGATCGTGAGATTAAGAGCGCCCCGTCGATGTCTCAATCGTATTCGGAGCATAAGGAAGCCTCGAGTAGTCCCGGCGAAATTTGGCTCGTCGCGACGAGTGGTCGCGGTGGAAGGTCGAGGGTCGGAAGGAGCGCCAGTCGGCGCAGCCAGACTCGGGAATATTAGGTTTATCGCCTCCACGAGAGAAGGACCGTCGAGGCGACGAGGAAGGATCGGGATCGTGGAGCGGAAGCTGACGCTTTTCTATCGCCGCGAGATTGAATAATTCAGAAGCGTCTTGCCCGGCGATTTTCAAACGGCGAGCGCGCCCACTTCCGCCCGCGGGCGCAATCCCTGCTCTAATTCCGCGTCCCCGAATAAATGCATACTATTAACGCGAAGAGAGAGAGAGAAAGAGAGAGAGAGAGAGGGGGGGTCACGCGTCCATGATTTCTCCATTTCCATGGGATTTGCCAGCAGAAAAAGCATTTCTCTCAGCGATGTCGGTATTGGTTGACTCTTATGGATTATCACGAATGTAATAGGGCGAGAAATGAATGCGCGGTTGGCTCTGCCGCTTGCGCGTATCTTGGAACGCTTCCTTTCGCAAAATCGACTTGGACTGATCGGCGAGTCAACCGTCTCGTCGGTCGCGACGATCGAGGACTGTCCGAGCTCGGTGCCATCACGCGATACGTCAATTCACCGGAACGAAGAAAAATCGCCGGTAAAACTCCGCCGGGTAGTCCACCCGGGGAACCTCCACTTTGATTTTCCTCGCGCGCCACTGTCATTTATTAAGATCGACGCTTTAAAAGCGGGTCCAACACCCGAAGCTCCCCCCCCCTCTCTCTCTCTCTCTCTCTCTCTCTCTCTCTCTCTTCGGTGGAGCTGAGCATCGCCATAAACCCGTCATCGAGTTTGTCACTTCCGACCCGGGAGTGGCGTTAAAAGGACGCAGGAGGGACGCTTGCGCGCGGAGCACGTCGCCAAGTCGGCTGCTGACGTCCCAAAGTGATTTCAGTATGTCGTTAAAAAAGGAAGGAATAAACAGAGAGAGGTAAGAGAGGAGGAGGGAAGGCGGCATGGACGGAAGGAAGTATTCGAATGACGACAACGCCGAGGACGACGTTTTGTGCGTTTTGCGTGGCGCGATAATGGCGCCGTTCTATCACGATTATCGAGCCGCGATTCTGCATGCGACAAGGCGTCGTTACTCCTCCCTTCGATTCCCCCGTCCCTCTCTTCCTTCTCGTTCTCCACCTTGCCCAAGCTCCCCCCATTTTCTCACCTTTGCCTCCTGCATTATCTCCGCGCGGGGCACCGCCATCCTTTCGTCGACAATCGCCACTCTCGCCCCCCTCGTCGAGTACCTTCATTACCACTTGACACTAGACGCTCTTTTGCCTAGCGGGGGTTGGCTGCATCCGCGATCCTCGAAAACCGCCCCCGCTGACGCGATACGTATCTGCGCATGCATCCGCGATCGCGGATGCACAGATCGCGCCAGACGACGCTTCAGACGTCGCTCGATGTCTCTTTCCGTCCTTCTGCCAGAATCCCGCGCGTTGAGGTATGTTAAACGCCGCGCATCTTTCGATCAGCGAACAAAAACTGTGGTCTCATCCCTCGGTCGACCTCGTGTCGGCGATGGTCAACATCACGCGAATCGAACGCGGATCGAGGTTCGTAACAGCGAGCGGGATTGAAAAGGAACCGCGAGAGATATTTTGTATTTTGCTGGCTTTACGCAAAACCCCGTATCGCCACGGGGCTTTACGGCGCATACGGCGCCTGCCGAATATCATATTTCACAAGTTGACGCGGCGCGGCCGCTGTCTCGCGCCGCGTGAAAGGCTGCTGATTGGATCTCGTGCCGCGGCTGCAATGACCCCGGCTTCGTCAGGAAACTGCTGTATCGCAGCAAATTATCGCGCGACATCCGAAAGAGTTTGGCAGAAGGCTGAAACGGCGGCCGCGGAGGTGACGGAGAATCACTCGTCGTGAATCATTCGCGCGTGCGCATCTCGAGCGAGAATCGTGCAATTAGCCGAGTCGAGGGTTCACAATTATTATAATTACGCGATGAAATTGCGTTACCCGCGTAACTCATTGCGTACAGTTTAATCTCGCGAGTGGCGTGCTTTCGAATATGAAAACGCCAACGTAGTGAAGACGTATTTCTTGGTTTCTCTCTCTCTCTCTCTCTCTCTCTCTCTCTCTCTCTCTCTCTCTCTCTCTCTCTTTCATTCTTCCTCTTTCTGCCTCTCCTTTCCGTAAATTCTTCACATTGTACAGCGTACGTCTTCAAGAGCAAGCAACGCGAACGAGAGCGTGCCAATGCACAACGGAATTGCCCTCATTCGCGCGAAGCAGGGTAGTCTCGGATGAGAGGATGAGAGAGAGAGAGAGAGAGAGCAAGACAGGAGGATGTAAAAATACGCGGCAGAGGAGGCGCGGATGTGCGCAACGCGCCGTAATAAATTCAGCAAACGCTACGTTCACGTAACACGAGTGCAAACAGTCGTCGTCGTAGGAGGAAACGCGCGGGATCCGCGCTTCTGTTTCCCCGCGTGAATGGCGATGACGGGTTAATTTGCAAGGCAAAGCTAATTTTTCGGAGCGAGGTGAGAAAAGCGGAAGCCGCCCGAAGCAGAAAGGGATCGCGCGAGAGGTCGCGGATGTCCAACGCGGAGAAGCGCGAGAGGAAGTTGGCGAAAGAACGAGAGACGAAAGATTATCATGTTATCGCGCGAGCGGTTCATGAAGCGTTGCCTAGGCAAAAGGCATTGGCAGATAGTTAACGGTGGTCATCTTTACTTTTTATACCCATAAAGGCCCATAAAGGCGGCGGGACGAGAAGGGTGCGATCGCCGCGTATCTCCCATCCCTCTTTCGCCTCCCACCCTCTGCGCTTCCGTCGCTCGGCGACGCGAGGCTTTTACCGGTGGTAGAGCAAACGGGAATGCGATTAATGGATCTCCTCCTGCTAACGGAGTGATTTGTCGCGGACGGAAGATTTACAGAGGATCGATCGCCACGAGCGCGTCCGCGACGCGTGGCAGCTCTGATTCATCCGTCGTCGCGGCATCTGTCGCGGAACGAAAACGAGAGAAAAGAAACGATGCAGACGATTTCATTGGTACTTTGTCGACTTGACGGGATAATTAATACGCGGCAAGTAAAAGGAATCGCCTCCGCGGCTGAATTATTTTCTACACGAATAATATTCCACATTATTATCCGATCATCTGCAAGCATATCATGAGGGCGCCCCGTACGTATCCCGATAAAAAGAGGAGAGTGGGATAAAAGCTTTTATCCCGCAGTTGCCGTTTACATTATACCGGGATGCAAAGGACGACCTGCGGGTGCGGGTCGTGTAAGAGTGGCGAGAGACCAAAGTCGAGAGCTAAATGAGAAAAACGGGAGGGGAACAGGTTTAAATAAACCTCGCACCTTTGTCCGCACGAGCGAGAACGAGAAGCGAGACACGGTCCTCCGTGGAGGGGGAGGGAGAGGAGGAGGAGGACTCGTTCGAGTCGAGCCGGTGCGGCAAAGAGAAAATCTAGACCGTTGGAGTGTGCTGACGGCGCGCGCGAGTGGCGCTCGAAGCTGCCGTCCGTTGCCGACAAAGCGGGAGACGAGGAGGAGGAAACGCGCGAGCGAGCGTATAAAGGACGCCGTTACCGGCAAACCGGGAGGACACACGGACGGAAAAAGTGGGGTGGCCGGGAGGGATCGGGGCCGGCCGGAGGTGGAGGGAGATCGGAAAGGGTGGCAAAATAGCGCGCTTTGTGCGGCGAGTGAGACGCCGAGTCTTTATGACGCTACTCGGCCATAACGACGCCCATTGCATTGTGCCCCATGTAAAGCACACCCCGGGCGGCGGCACAGACCCGAGCTGGGAATCGGCCTTGGCACGGAGGCCAGAAATTCGCCCTCGCACCCTGTCTTGCGCCGTCCAGCTTCCCTTCTGGCCTCCCCTCGTCCTTTCTTCGTCTCATGATGCACCGCGGGCGATAAAAGAAACGAATGTCAACCACGGCTGGTTATCCCTCTTAAACGCGTCGACGCGTCTGCACAGGTCCGTCCACCTCCGCGTTCCCACCCCCACCCCACCGCGGACGGCAGAAAAGTTGGCAGAGACGTGTCTGAAAGTCTGGAAAGTCGCGGGCCGATGCTCGCCGCGACGATCGCTCGGCGATCTCTTTGAGAGATCCCCCTTCCTCCCCAGGCTCGAGACAGTCTCCACGGGAGGAGGGTGAAAGGGTGGCACGACCATCCTCGTGAATCGACTTAATTGACGTCGGCTACGTGATCCAGACTCGCGGTGGCGATTCGTGAAAACGTGCTCCATAAGAACTGCGATTGTGGAATTACGCCGCCTCACGCGAGATATGTCTTTGGGATCTCCTGAACCGTGCTCGGACGCGCAATTGCTGCTCCCAGATTTTCCGCGCGCGATCAAATAGCGCAACGACGCGAGTTGCCACGGAACGCGTCGTTTGCGAAGTCAGGCTGTCTCCGATTGCGACGCTGAATCGGAGAGAGATCGAAGTGAAGGGACAACGACGCGCGGTGGATTCGTAGCGGATACGATCGGGGATAAAAATTCAATATTCCTAAATTGATAGCTCGCGAATGTCCGAGAAGAAGGAACGTCGAATCCGCGCCCGTTCAAGTAGCGTGACTGTTGTTTCACTCCTCTTTCAATAGACCTTGGGAACACGGATGAGCAATAATTGAATCCGATGGCCAAGTTTCTCGATAAGGAATGCAAACGATGACGTTAACGGAAGCGAGCGTTATTACTCTTTCGGCCCTTCCGGCCGATGGATCGGTGGTCCTGAAACTCCCGCTTACTCCCGGACGACGAGATGAGCGAGATAACGGAAATAGGTCGAAAGGCAGCCGGTTGAGGGCAGGGGCGAGCGAGCTCTGCTTTTGATAGTTATGATTGCGACGACGTGGCACGCCCCCTCCCTCCTCCGCCCACCCCTTCTGGTCGAACGAGGCTGCCGCCTGCTGAGGGGCCATCGGCTCCCCTGCTCGCCTGCCTGCAAACTCCCTCCCTCTCTCTCTCTCTCTCTCTCTCTGTGCTTCTGTTACAAGCTTCATCTATTACGGATCCTTTGCGGACACTTTGTTCTGCAATTTGCTGCGCCGTCGATTCGCCAATTATCTTGCCGCTCGAAAGATAGCATCGCGAAAATATTCGGCGGGGAACGCCAAATTGCGCGCGGCCGCTCGCTACGCGAACCGATAATGGACTGACTTTGTGCTCCCTCCCTTCCCCCCCCCTCTCTCTCTCTCTCTCGAAAAGCGAAAAGCCCTCGTAAAGAGCGATCCGATCGCGCAAACAGATTTCAAGGGAACGCACCCTGAACGCAGAGCGCAACTCGAACCCCCTAAATGAATTCGTTCCTCCTTCGAACCATCCCTTTTCTCGGCCGACGTTGCGCTGCCATCGACCGCAACGGATAATAATGTAGTCGGATGACGCGACGGTGTTTTTACACGCGCGCGTTACTGCCGCTCCTCTGGCCGCCTGATTTACATTTATTGCGCCGTTTACATAATGGCGCCGCTGTATCTTACAGCGTTATTTCAACTAATTGCACTCCCATTTGGGTGAAATACGATTTGCCACGGCCTGAAGCTTCCTGCCGAAAAAAGTTCCTTCATATTCCACGTGCCGTAAAGTGGGCTGTGGGTTATTGTTTGTCCGGACTCGTGGAATAATTTCATTATCCGCACAGGTGAGGCCTGCGTCAGAGTGCGCGCTGTTTATCCGCTTGCCTCGTGAAAATGGCAAAGGATCATTCGATCAACTTGCGCATTCACGTTTCTATCATATCATTATCCGCTCGACGCGATCGCAGATTTCATCGTCGCGGAGAGAGATCGATCGCTCGTATGGGCCATTGAAGGCCAGGTCGCGCGAGATTGATGATTTCTCTCGCGATTAGAACGTCGCGCGGTTCACCGGGGATCGCGGCGAGGTCAATTTCAAGGCGATCGTACGAATCTTGCCGTTACAGAAGAAGAAAGCTCGCGCTAACATGTTTCATCCGATCGCGCAGCTCGCGCGCGCAAGCCAACACCGCGGAGAATAATTCTCATCCATGGCTAATGACGACCGGTTAATCTCAAGAGAGAGAGAGAGAGAGAGAGAGAGAGAGAGAGTTAGCTGGCACAGAGTTCGAGGCTAGGTAATCAGAACTGCGGAAGGATCTTATTCCGAATGAGAGCCGCAGCTTCCTTCGGCGGTCGTACGACCGCTGCCTCAGCAGCAACTCCGCGGCTAATTGCCACCGTTTGTTACGATTACGCCAACGATACATCCCTTTTTATTGTCATCCTCGAAACGACCGTTATCCTCTTTGCTGCGCCCGTGTGCACTTTCGGCCGACGAACCGATGAGCCGCGTGTATTCCCGAGGGAATTCCTGCTTAATGTCCGATAAAGAAAGATCGGTAACGCGACCGCCGTCCCTTCCACCCGACCCCGTTAAATTACCTCGATCCATTGCGGCGATACGTATATGTGTATGTGTGTATGTGTGTGTGTGTACGATGCGACATCGAGAGAGCAAGCATGAGAGCGCGCCGACTGATAATGCTTCCTCTGATAAGTCGATTAGCGGGCTCTTTGATCGCGCTTCTTATAGAGGGACGTTATTAAATGATCTCTCGGATCGAGATTTAATGGATTTAATGGATCACAAATACGTCCGATCGCAGCGCGCTTTATAAACTCGCGATGAAAATGCGCGTGCGCGTTCCACTAGCTGTCTCGAGCAGGCCGGAAGTCACAAAGTAACGAATCGCTCGGGAGGCGTGTAATCGCCGCTGTTACCGCCGTGTTACAGCGGCGGATCACTTACGGATCTCCCAATTATCACCGCGCGATTTACGACGACATCTTTTTTCCGCGCGCTGGATAGCGATTCGTCACTTCGAGTGTCGTCACTTGGGAGATCGCGGCCGATTTTCCTTTCTTTCGGTCGCGTAAGCCGGCGGCGTCAAAGGCGCCCGAACAAAGGCGCCGACGGATTGCGATACCTAAGGGTCGCGCTTAAAACTTGACGCCATGACGCGGACTCGAATTTCCTCTTTCAATTTCGCAGGTACCATTCAATTTCCCGAGCCCGCGGCTAAGGAACGTTTGGATATTTCTCTTCTTTTTTTCTGCTTCTCCTCGCGCCCTCTTCCTTTCTCCGCCCTCTTCCTTTCTCATATATCTATACACGTACAGCCGCCGCCCCCCCCCCTCTCCGCTCCATGATTGCGCTCGCAATCCCGTTACCTTTCTTTCTCTCCGAGCAGAAGTGGCCCGGCTGACCCGAAGCGAGGAGAAATGGTCTTGCCACGAGTAACGTAGTTAGGCGAACGCGTGGTCAATGAGCCGTTTTGTCCCTGATCCCTCGCGGCTTATTTTTCATTCTTTCTCCGGAAGAACAGCGCCCCCTCGTTCCTCGTAGCGACGTCTTTGTCTCTCCTTCCGTTCCGTCGCGACCCCATTCCACGTGGCCGTTGTTCACCATTCGTTCCTTACCGAACTTCCTGCCTTCGTACTCGGGGCTCGCGATTGCCGGCCAGGATTTCCCCCTTGCTCGCTCTGCAACTTCATCTCACCTCTGTTTCACTTGCTGCGATTTTCTTAGATTAAGTGGAGAGCTTTCGACAGGGATCAGAGATCCCTGGTTGGGCTGCCAGATACGCCGGTTGTAACCCTAATTGAATCTCGCTCCTCGCTCCGTGAGGAGCATCTATTTTTGACGACTACGAAATACAGCGCGCGATACGCGATACAGGAAATTCGCTCTCGAATTGAGAGTTCGTCGAGGGTAGGAGCTTGATCTCACGTGGACGCAGATTGCGGTATCGAGCGACGTCGCTGTTTCCGCTCTCAAACGGAACGGATCCCCTCACGCACCGCAGAGAGCGCTAATTGATTAAGATTTCTTCGCGGAGAACCGGGCGCGCTAATGAAATTAACGCTCGTCTACCTGGCCCGCGATCGATACAGGCCTTTAATCAGTCCCGTCGTCCTTCGACTGCCGGAGCTTCTACGGCGGATCCGGCGTTTCGAGTGCACCGAAGCCGAAAAGTTCTTTCCCGTCTCGGCTTACGCGCCGAGGCAGAGGCAAAGGGAGGAGGGGGGAGCGGGGATTGGGCTGGAGCCCTTTCAGAGGCGAGCGGGGGCGCGCGACGCTCGGCAAAGTAAATAATGATTAGGACGATTTGTATTTTTACGTCGTGCCTGATTTCTGTTGGGTAAATATTGCGAGTTTTCTTAAGACCCGTATTTCTGCCCTCACCCCGACCCCCTTCCCCCGCCCTCCCCCCTCGCACTTCCCGATCCCTCGCTCACCCTCGGCGTCCGCTGCCGGGAGAAGCAGCGCATCTCCGCCGAATGGCGACATCTCCGCCGGGTAAGAATCGCAATTTCTCTGTGACAACGTTTCCACGTAGCGAATACAGGTACCCCTCCCCCTCGGCGCGACCTGCTCCTTCGCGGATCTCTAATGCGATTTAAGATTATTGCTAGTCGGCGTGCTGCAAAACTCAACGCTTTTGCAGCCGACGCGATGCGAGCCCGATCGTTTGCGAATGTCCTACGAGGTTTCTCTCTCTCTCTCTCTCTCTCTCTCTCTCTCTCTCTCTCTCTCTCTCTCTCTCTCTCTCTCTCAAAGCTTCCATTGACGGTGCCGAAGAAAAAATTGTCTTTCAATAGAAATTCTCTCTCAAGCGAGACGCAGAGCGGTGCCGCGGCTCCGACTCGCCGGTGAACACTGATCGATAACATCAAATGAAGTCCCTTCGCGAAACAACTCGTGAAACGTTCCGCGAGACCGGCACAAAAGTCACCGCCGTGTACGTTTCGGAATCTAGTCTAGTTCGACATTCGTTCGGACAGAAAATAAAAGGGGGAACACCATTTATCGAGTCCACTCACGGACGGCATTGTGCAATATCGCGAACCGATAGTCGCACTGGCGCGACCCTTTTTTCCTTTTTTCCCTCCTCTGTTCCTTTTTTTTCCTTTTTTTTCCTTTTTTTTTTAATCCAACGATTTCGGCTTACACGCCGGCAAAATCGCCGATGAAACGATCTATAGGCGCGATACTTCAACGTCGTTGAAGTGGAAACAGTTGTAGCACGTCGAGTAGGCCACGTTTCCGTACACCGCGATGAAACCGACCGGTCGAACGGCGGACACGCTCCGGTCGTTTGCATTTTTCCGCGTTCATGCCCCGTCACGGCTTATACGAGAAAAAAAAATGTTTGCGATACTCGGACTCGTCCGACATGCAGCGTTCATCCCTCGATGCGGTCATGCATCGGCTATCTGCTAATGTGCTTCTTTGCGTGTTCTCCTCGTTATATCGCCAGGAGCCATCATCCAACTTTGATTCTCGCCCGAGAATCGGTCCGACTTTCTCGTTTCAGCTACGTTTGGTTATTTCGCCGTTATTAATATCTGGACTTTAACGCTTCTTATCGGCCGTTCGCAGCGGTTCGTTGATAGATTCTCTCTCTCTCTCTCTCTCTTTCTCTGGGTTCGCCTCATTGCGACTCGTTAAAATTTCATCCACGGGATGCTGTCCTCGCGTCGCGGCAACGTCCATTTGCCGGCGCCGTATTTCGTGCCGGGAACGCGATCTCCTCCCTTATCCGAAGTTCCGAGTGAGGTCGCGCGGCGGCGTGAACTTCTCTCGGGCTACAAATTAGGCGCTAAATGGCGCGAAACGGTTCGTTGCAGTACTCGGGAGGATATTGCAGCGATGTATCGCATTACCGGGACGCGATTCTACTCGGGGCATGGTCGTATCGTTGGCTGGCAACGGCGGCGACGCCGCCGCCATCGCCATCGTCTTGGCGGTAGAGGACGAAGAAGAAGGAGAAGAAGAAGAACAGCGGGATGGCGATGGTGGAAGGCGGTGGAAATCCAGGATCGCGGAATTACGAACGCTTGTCGGCCGAGTTTCGTCGCCGGCGCGTTAACGGCTAACTCGAAGCTACGTTAAATTAAACAGAGGGGAGATAAGTTTGGACGTGTCGCTAACTTTACTTCTCCCGAAACCCCTCCTGCCGCCCGGCCGCTCCGGTATCACCGGCTCCCCCTTTTCGCGTCCCCGCCGTTGCAATCCGGTAACGCTTTCACGAGCAATCTCGAATGCTGCTGCTACTGCTGCTGTTGCTGCTGTTGCTGCTGCTGCTGCTGCTTTTCGGTGGTTCCGTAAATGCGGCAGCGCCGCGCTGTCTGCTTCGGGACTTGCTGCTGTCAGCGGGAATTAATTTTACAATCGCTCCGTTGCCCGAAGAGGAATAGCCGCGCTACGAATATTCGCGTATTCATAGACCGCGGGTACGCGAGTGCCAAATGTGCACATTCCCGATATTTCCTAAGATAGACATAGACTCCTACATAGACCAGACGAAGCTAACAAAAATAGCTATCCGTCAAAAATTCATCCTCGATGAATCGTACTGTCGTTTCGGCGAATCATCTAATAGACGATGTTATCGAGATATTATCGCATCGTTATCGATGCGGATTTAGCCGGAAGTCGCGCCGCGCGCGAAACTCGTTCAGCCAGAGAAAGAGAAATCCCATGGACGGATGCATGGGGTTGCGTAAGTTTAGCTGAAGATATTCAGCGAGGCGGCATTTTGCACGGGAAGCGCCGTCAGACGGTCGCGACGGTCGCAAAGAGGATGCGGGGTTGCGGGGTAATCGGAGGCCGGGAGAAGAGACTCCGTATTTTATCTAAATGATGTCAAAGGGGAACCGCCGCGTTTGGAGTCAGATCTCGGGTCGTGCCCCTCAACATCCACCAGCCTCGCTCTATCTCCATCGCCTCGCTCTTTATTCCCCGTCTACCTTCCGCCCTGCCACCCCTCTATGTCTACTCGTCCCTCGCATACGAGGCTCTTTGCTCTTTCTCTCTCGCGCGATCGGGCAGAACGAGCGGAAAACGACGGCCTGAAACTCGCGGATCCCGCACTGGAGAGTCTCTCTGCGAGTATTATTCCGCGCTCCGCACGCGCTTCGTCGTTGTCATCGTCATCATCGTCCTCGTCGTCGTCGCCGTCGTCGTCGTCGCGTAATGCTCCATCGCGATGCGCCCTTACATTTAAGAATGGAAATGCCGATGCCAGTTTCTTGTGTTTCTCCACACCGGCTCTTTTCTACATAAATTCTACGTATCTCTTTGCCTCCTGCTCTCCCGACCTCTTGTCTTCTTTTGTTCCGTTTTGACGCTCCACCGATTATGGGGGTCCAAGAAGGAAACACCGGCGCCGGTGTACATTCGTACGCGTTAGCGGCAAGGCGGAAAGGGTGTCGCGAGTCGAGACGAAGGGCACCGCTAATGGAGGTGCGATGTTGGTGTCCCGTAAAATTTTATAACTAAAATCGTCCCGCATCTTCTCGCCGTGACTCTCTCTCTCTCTTTCTCTCTCTCTGCCGTTTCCTCTTCCCCGCTTCCGAGATAGAGATTCCGAGCATCAACGCCTTTTCCATGCGTTTCCCTCTGTCCCCTCCTGTCCCATCCGAACGCGAAAGACTAATGCGGAGTAGCCCTAAATTGCGATAAAGACCGCGGGATATAATAAAGAGATATAATACTTGTACAAGATTTTGATTGATATCACGGTGGAAATCACATTTAATAGCAGCATGAGCCGTCGAAAGGCGACAATTCCTCGATTTCACGCGCGAACCACACTTAATCGCCTTTTATTCTGCGCTTACTGCCGCTCTCGGCGAGACTATCCAGAAAGTCGCCGCATTCAATCGGCGTCTGTTCGCCGCCGCCGTTTTATCGTATGCTCGTCCTGAATAATACCTACAAAAGCGGAGCGGAAAGTTCCTCCGCTTTTTCCTTATTCTCTCCCCCCCTCTCTCTCTCTCTCTCTCTCTCTTCCTCTCGATCCCTACGGAGCAGCCTTAATCAGGCGAGCACACGCGAGGGCTTTCCCTCGTCGCAAAGGCCTTCGATTCGCTCGGCGATCCGCACGCAGCCGGTCGCGTGCGTTTGTTTGTTTGCCTGTTTGTTAAACACCACGCCACTTAGCCGTCAAGTCGAGCGCGGTTAGCTGTTTGTTTTATTTTCAAGCACTCGCGATGATTATTCGCCGTCAGCTTTATGCCGCGCCCTCCTTTCGGGCCATGCACACCGACGGGGCGACGGAATAATGACGGGGGTGCTCCATTGACTGCGGCTCTCGTGACCCTGTCATCTCACGCCTCCCTGACCCCCTCGCGAAGAATAAACTGCGAAAAGGACCCCCCATCTTTCTCATACGTACTCATCGTTCTGCCCGTTATCACCTTGCATTCAACTTATTACCGAATGCAATCTCTTTCTCTCTCTTGCTCTCTTGCTGCTTGCTTTTCCGTTCTTCCGTTTGGCCCGTGCTGGACCAAACGCTACTCTTTCTCTTTCGTGAATAGCTGCGATATTCTGCAATGTCCTGGTCGAACGGAAAACGACGACAATAACGATAAGAGCGTCTTGCAGAGAAAAAACAACCGATCGCGCTGTTGTTTGACGAGCGTGCAGATGCATTCTCGCTAGCCTAAAGATGGATTTTAAAGGCAAATAAATATAGAGGCATTGTATAATACATTATTCCGCCGACAGTGTACTCGAACATGTACTTGTTACTTCCATGACTCGCGTGATGTATAGACGTAACGGAGCTTTCACGAGTCAACAACTCGTTTTCGTGACGACGTTCGGTATATTCAACAAAGTCGGCATGGCTGATCGATAAGCTTAGCGGAGAACGCTAAAGCATAGGAAATGGACGGAGGATTTAAAGTGTTTCGCGACAGGGCGTTCGACGATTCGCATCTCGCGATTCGAGATTCGGGATTCAGCCGGCAAGTGCAAAGTTTGCCGAAGAATCGCGCGATCGAGATATCATCCCGCAGCCGCGGGTTTTCGAGACGCGAATCTTGCGAGCAACGCTCTTGCAACGTGTCTTGCGTTAACGAGAATCACGTTAGCTCAGGCACACCTACACGCGCCGGCGTTATCGTTTCGCAAGATGAGGACCATGCACGTGACTCAACGAACGATCGCGTTAACCTCATCGGGAGAAGCTGCTTCGTGAAAGCAGCGAAAGTTCCAGATGCAAGCATCACATCCTCCACACGTCGATTAGAATCCCCCTGCGAACGCTGCGGTTTAATTCCGGACACAAGGCGAGGCTTTTCGGCGCGCAAGATCGAGCGAGGAGCGCGGCGAGACGTTGCTGGTGGCGGCGGTAATGAGGAGAAATGTTTGCGCTCCGCTACCCTAAAACCTGAAAGGGTTCCCTCGTAGAATAGACAGCCTACGGATACGAAAATGTCCCGGCCCTCGGAGAGGGACCGTGTATCTTGCCTCGTGCGATTCATCCTGCGCTCAATTCCCTTCGCCTCTCTTTCGGCTGAGCGATACAGGGGGATGCGTTCTTCTCGGGGGTGCCAAAGCCTGTGCCCCGCTCGGCGGAACGAAATTCGGTCCGATCCTCCAGTCCGATCATCCCCTCGAGCGTTGTTACCTGCTGAATCTGCTCGCGGGATCGGTGCTAGCTGAATCGAAACGCGATAATCTCTTGCTTGCTTTGTCCGTTTGTGACGATCGATTGACGGAGATCGTGATTAGTAGAGCACGCACAGTCTGGAAGGCAGATGATCCGTCCGACAGCGCGAATACCGCGTATCTCTCTCTCTCTCATTCTCTCGGGCGCACTGTTGCGTATCATCGAGCACGCGATTGTGCGGCATGTAATACGCAGTATTACGTGTAATGAATTTGATACCTCTCCGCCGTGCCATTTATTCATGTTTGCATCTTCTTTGTTGCAGGTGGTGAGTAGAGAGAGATGCCGCGTGACAGCTCGCTGACGCCTCGCGACGACGAGGCGATGTTCCATCGCGAGACGAATCAGAGGCATTCACTCGCTCGCTCTGGGGATTTTTACTGGCGGAAATCGCCGGGCGAGGTAAATTGGCCAATGTCCTCGCGCGACTAATCACCCGACTAAATTAGTCAGGAGAAATTCTCATTCCGCGTCGCCCGTGTGGAAGAAATTCACCCCCGCATCGCCAGCGGCGAAAATTCCTCGCCTCGGATTTCTCGCCTCTGCGTCTTGCGGCGTATTCAATTACGAACCGGGCGATATTTTTTCGAGCGAATTAAATTCACGCGAATTAAATAAACGGGAGACGGGAGCGGAACGGGTTGACCGATCGGCGAGAGTTTATTTGATCGCGGCATTCCCGCGACTTTACCGGCGCGACTTGGTCTTGGAAAGTCTCGCGCGTATCGATTCGGCGTAACGCATTAATGCCCGAGAGGTTATCGCCTGTTGGGCTGCGCGCTTCTCGATAATAATCTGCCGGAGCGCGATCGATTACAGTCCGGATTACTCAGGTGCCCGGTACATTGATCAAAGCGGGACTCACATCGGGAGGTACTCTAATTGGCACATGCACGCTTTGCCGGGAATTCGATTTGCTTTCCGGAGATCCGCAGATTGACCCCGGCGATATTGCGATCTGTGTACTTCGCCGGGTTCAAAGAAGATTCGCGAAGCAAGCGAAGCCCAAGTCGGGGCGCTCATCGACATGCCCGTACGAATATCCACATGTCGGCTTATTGCGATCTCGGATATACATTATTCCGTATTGCGCCCAAGTTACCATCGGCAACATCAACACGCGCCGGTGCGAGTAAACACGAACGCAACGTATCGAACGTCTCCGCTCCGAAGATGAAATCTCTCGCATGCGCGTACACGCCGCCTCGCGTCGTCTTCTCTCAGCATCCGCGTATCAGTCGAGCCGTTCAATCGACCGCCGGACCGGGGTTCCATTAAAATTTTTTATGCACAATTTCAAACGAGCAATCGCTCCAGGGAATTACGAGCGAACGATCTTCAAAGAGATCAGAGAGGCCCGCGCCGGAGACAGAACAGCTGAATCACGCTGAAACAGCTGAAACGCGATAAGTCCGACCCGGCCTGGATTCTCGGATCCTGTCTCGTGAATCTCTCGTGGATTGAAATCCATCGTGTGCATCGTTCAGCGAGATCGTCCTCGAGCGACTGAAGTACGATGAGAGAATATCGATGCGCCGATGATGTCGAGTCGCGTCGATGTCGCGTGAACGGATCGGTCCGCGCTCCGCTCCAGATTATCGGAGATCCACAGCCGGCGCGGAGGGGAACCGGGGAGGGGGAGGGGGGAGACGGGCGACGGGGGTACGGGGGGAAAAGAGAGATCGATAATCACGGATAAATTGTTCGCTGTCTCGCGACCCCCTTGGTCGAGGACCTGTCGGCTTCGTGGACGCTGGACTTTGGGCGGCGGTGGCGGCGGTTCGACGAGAGATATAAGCCATCAGTGTCAGTTTCAGGGATTCGAAAGCGTTCGCTCGACAGTTACGTTAAAACGGGTTGATATCTATCGCCCTACACGGTCGAATGTCCTGCCAGGACTTTGTGATGCCCATCACAGTAGAGTCATACACGTCAGCGGCATGGCCGGCGCGGCACCGCGCGCGCATCGCGGATTCGCATTCATCTGTATTAATTCCCGGCGGTGCACGCGCGTCCTCGGAAATTAAGCCGCATCCTTAGCTTCCGGCTGGGCTCGGATTCGCCTCGGAGTCGATCTAGGATCTCCGACCTGGTCGATCACGCCGCAAGCGTGACAGCCGGTTATCCGCGCCGGTCATCGGATCGTCGTTATTGCGCGAAAAGCCACGCGCGTTATCATTATAATAATTTCGTCGTTTCGGATAATTCAATCCTCACTTTTTGCGTGTTTCCTTCATTCGAGCATGCGATTACGTTGGAACGATGCTGGCGGCGTGATCACCGAGTGATTCGTACATGTGTATGCATTCGATTTATCGTACGTCACGCGCTATCGTTGCCAGCTTCCATCCTCGGTTTTTGCCTCAAACGACGTTTCCTGCCGTTAATTCGCGTGCTCCGTCAAACCCGCGATGAAGGTCTTTTCCGCATAGCCGCGAACGAAAACAGCGGCGGTGGCGCGCGGTCTAGTCGCCATAAGTCTTCATTACGTGCGAGTGTATTATTGCGTGCCACGTAATTTGCTGCTACTTTGCTTCGCGGAGCGCTCGTTACCGATCGCCGTGCATAAATCCACCTATGCTCCGGCCGCTAGATGAAACTGAGTACTTTTCTTGCTGAAGATAAAGGAAATTTGGCGGCAACACGCATGGGAACATGTCGAGAGTGGCGAACTGTGCCGCTAACGATAAGAGAACTTCCTCGTCGGATAAGTGGAGTGCAAATGCTTCCCTCGCGGATTTTCTTAATAATTTTTAAAAACCTCGCGTTTCGAAGAGTCGTTGAAGCCCTTGGATACGACAAAGTCACGTCGGGTATTTGCACGCGAGTGAAATTACATCCGAACGCGCTCACGCTGCACGCTTCTCTCCTTCACTTTCGCGCCACTGCAAATTCGCGGCCTCGCGGTACTCGGCCTATATTTATGGCCGGCGAAATTCTGCGACGAGCGCGTGATGAATTCGTGCTGTCGCCAGGGAAGAGAGAGAGAGAGAGAGAGRGDGRGAGGGGGGGGGGGAGAGAGACAGAAGGAACCCGCGGAGTAATCAAACAGTCGCGTGACTCTATTCGCCGGCTGTTCAGTTTTTATCATCCATAAAGGCCGTTACGAGCCTGGAATTTTTGATCGAAGTGCCCCGGCCAAATGACGGGGGATGGGGACGTTTCTCTCTGGCCGCCCTTACTTCTGGCCGCCCTTCCCCGCCGGGGATGATTGTCGGCAGTGCCGTACGAGGCTCGACCATCTCCCGATGTCCCGCCATTGTCACGCGACGTATAGGCAAGCTTCGCGTGCGAACGCGACGCTTCCTGGAAATCGATCCATCGTTCACAATCGACTCCACGCGGTCTTTCCTGGCTTAGGTGCGTCGGAGACTGCCGTTTAATTAACCGAGTAACGGACAGGAACGACGATAACGTTCGTACGATAATTCAGCCCGGCCGTATGACAGAGTTCGCGATGTATCGATCGTGTATGTACACAGCGCTGGTGTATGCACGGGGCGATTTCTCGGGCGGATAAAACGCCTCGCTTCTCGATGCTTTGATCCGCAACTTTGTCCGGAACTCGTCGGACTTTTATTCACTATTTTATTAATACTTTATATATCTCTTTCTCTCTTTCTCGGATCGTTAAAAAAATCACTGGTACCTCGCTGATACGTTTCTCGTTTCTTCTCAAAGTTTCCCGAACTCGCGAACATCCGCGTCTCTCTGAAACTTTCCGCGGTGATTGTCGTCGCTCCTCTCAAGTCGTTCGCGGAACGTCGTCGTGTTTCTTTCAAGCATCCGCTCCCACTCACAGGTCGCAACCATTTTCTTCCAGTTTCAATACATTGTCAGGAGAACCAACCGCGGCGAGGTCGATGCTATCAAAGCGCAGAGCTGGTCGCGGAGGATAAATGCTCGCGGTAAAACGCGCGCGAGATGATCATTATTGCCGCATTAATCCCGTTAATTCGCTCGCGGTATCCTGGACGCTCGTTCTTGTACTACGCGCGATCGACGCGACGATCGCGTACCGGTGACATAAAACAGGCGACGTAAAAAAAAGAATGTATATTCCGCTATAAAATAAATATTCCTCTTTTTTTTCCCCAGTCGCCGAACGTGTGTCCGTCTATCGTTAGGAACGGCCGATTAACACGCGCCACCGCGCGGGGACATAAGCGATAATATTAAAACGCCATTTATTTTTCTTCCCATCCCGTATTTTCGCGCAATTTTTGCGCGCGCGCATGTATGTACGACCGCGAGTTCCCGACCGAGCACGCGCGATCATATTTCTTTTGGCGAGCGCGCCCACCGCGGTCGGCACGCGGGAAAAATGACCACTCGCCGCGGAATTTGTTTAATTTAACGGCGGTAATCGAGAGTGCTCTCCCGTGCTTGAATACACTCCGGCCAACGCGCCGGCTAATTGGCTTCATCGTCGAAATTCACGAGAGAAGCCGGCACGTGCAGTGCCTCTCTCTCTCTCTCTCTCTCTCTCTCTCTCTCTGTTAATACCGGTCTCTCGCCCGCAAAAGAATCGGCCACTCGGTGATGGCCGGACCGGCGCGTGCAATTTGGCAGCGCCGTTCCGTTTTCGGTCGCGGTGACTAATCGGCCGGTCGCATCCGACAGCGAATTGCACGGTTCGCTCTGATGCTCGAAGAGCAAACGCCATTAGGATCTTTGCACTTGCCGGGGACGGTTCGGTCCCTCTCCGGGTTAATTGCCCCGCGCGTCCCCCTGATCATGATAATGGGAACGATGATTAATCGAAACGCGAGCGCGGAATGCGACGACCGGCGAGAAAAGAGAGCGCGCCCGCGCGCGCGCGCGCGCGGGGAAAACGATAGTCGGGAATCGATTTTTCAATTGGTTTGAATTAGAGATGGCCGCGGGGAGAGGAAGAAAGAGTCGCGAGATACATGCAAGGCGAGCTGATCGCACTGGTCGCTCTTTGTCTCGCCATTTTTGCCATGAGCGAATCGCTAATTAAGACGGACGCGTCCCCCTGTGCGAATTAATGATGCTGCGTCGGTCGATCAATTGCCTCGGCATTGCAGCCGACGAGAGTCAAAGCTCGCGTCGCGGTGTCGAGTTCGAGAGGAAAGTTTCCGCTGTCATTAATCTTGATAATTCAGGCCGTTTCTTAAGGAAAGCCTGAGATACTGATGAACGGCGAGCGCTGATGAACGCGACGAATGCATTGATTGTCATTCACATCGCAGAGGACATCGAGTCATCAAACAGAGTTTCTCTCAGAGGGATCACACGCGAGGCGCATTCAAGCCGATGGCATTTAATCCGTCCGTTTCTCCTCGCTTCATACATAAATATTTTCATGTCCCTGAGAGAAACGCGAGGATATGGGAATGCGAGTTTCGCTTTCCCCTTCTCACGTCACACCGACCCGCCCGTCCTCTCGCTCCGAGAATGCGCGCAGTGATAATTTTGAGAAATTGGATTACTCTTTGATGCAGTCGGGGATTCATAATGCGGCCGACATTTGACCCGATGGAGAATACCGCATACCTCCGTCTCGCCTGCGCCGAGTTGCGAGCGTTATTCGGACCGCGCCAGAAGGGCGCTTTTTTGCCCCGTTAACTCGCGCTAAATTAATTCCCGCGGTGAATCGCACTCGCGGGACCGAAAATCGCGAAAGACGAATGGAATCTCTCTGGCACGCGGTGGCGATAAATTCGCAGCTTGACGCGATGCGCGACGCGCTCCCGTCATCGAGAACGCGACATGTCGATGACGGCAACAAGGACGCGCGTCCGAGGGAAACGCCGCGGTAAATCGCGCGTCGCGCAGCATGCGAGAAACAAGATGAAGAATCGAGGATACTGGAGACGAGCCCGCGTGTTTTTCGCGCGGGAGTTTCTTTATTTTCCGCGATATCCGGTTAGCCCGCTCGTTCTCCGCTCCCCCTCTCGTCTGCCGACTCGCCGGGGCCGTCTCGCGACGCCCGAAGTTCCGTAATCAAAAGTACAAATCACTATATAACTCAGTCGCGCTGACAGCGAGAGAGACGCGAGCGAAAGAGACAAGAAGGAACACGGCGCGAGTTATGTACCGGAAGACGGACGTTTTCTCTCTCTCTCTCTCTCTCTTTCTTTGTTTTTCTGTTTTTCTCCCGACAAGACGAGGGGGACGGCGGATGCTCCCATGTAAATCTCGTTCATAGCGACGTGGCGAGGCATAAATCTCCTTTCGACGATCGCGAGCGGCACCCGTTTCGCGAACTTTCTCCCCGCCCCCCGCAAACATTTCCGCGTTTGGATCTACTTATCTGACGGGACCCCGCGTTCGCGCGGGTTTACCCACGTCACCTCTTTTGTTTCGGGCCAGCGTATTGTGTCGTCGAGCGTGATGCTCCCTCGGGGAGGGCCGCGGGGGTGTGCGTCTCACTCGCGCCGGATATCGACGCGCGCCGCAACGCGACGCGGGATGATTCCGCAGGCGGGTATTATGCCACCCTCACGTGACGCGATACCGACGCGTTCGCCGGACGGCGGCGGGTCAAGGGAGTGACACCGGCCGCTTCTCGTTCCGAAAGCGAACGATAGCCAACGAATGAGAGACAATTTTCCCATACGCGAGCGGCGCATTAAAGTTTAACGGCGATGCGAATAACGTGTACACGTACGCTCGCGAAAACACGTCGGACATTCGTGGGAATAAAGGAAATGCCATGCCTGCGGTCTTGCCGCTGGCTAACGGCGGTGTTCGATGTTTCTGTCAGCTGGCGTCAAACGGGAAAGTGCGAGGCGTGACATTTAGATATCGCGACAATGTGACGCGTGACATCGATGCGGTAATAGCGCTGCACTTACGTCACTTTCCCTCGCATTCATGTTTTCTCAATATCCCGGACTTTCCTCCCGCTCCCACGATATCGCGTGGAACGTAACTTTGACCGTGAATATATTTATTAGCGGATATTAATTTCCACATCACGCTCGCGGAGTCGTCCGTCTCACACGACGATAACGTCCCTCTCGAGATAATACGTCCATTGAATATCGCGAGACGGCATCCTTTCGCTCAACGTACACGTGAACTCCCGCAGCTTACGCGCGTAAACCGCATTCGTGTCGCTTGTGAGAGCGGCAGAGCGGGAAAGAGAGCGGAAGGAAACAGAGAGCAAGAGAAAGACAGAGAAAGGGAGAAGGTCGCGTGCGGTCTGCGCGTGAATGCACCGTTAAATGCTGACGAGGAAATTTCAGCCGCGTTTAGAGTTAGACGGGGGAGACAGACACGACGATGCTGAGAGACACCGAGGACACGAGGACGGGAGGGTGGGAGGGTGAAAGGGATGGCAGGCGCGCTCGTTCGACTCGCTCCGGTGTTTGTAAGCATTTACCCCGCGGCTTATTGTTACCGCGGTCCTCTCTTTGTCGGGATTTGTAAAACCACTCGTTGCGTTAATTCCCGCACCCGCCGAGCGTGCGCGCGCGCTCACGTACGTACGCGTTCTCGACCACTCGAGAGCAGTTACATTACCGGGTTAAACGCGGTTTACTTAATCCACTCGAGGGCCGTCTCTTCCTTTAACGGCTGTCGAGCAGACGCGCGACGCGCAAATTGAAGGGCGAACGTGGCTTTTCTGATCAAAGTCACCCCGCGACGCTACGTCACGGATGAGTTCCCGCGAGTTCTCTCTCCTTCTTTCTCTATCCTTGCCGAATGGTCGCACGGAATAAACCTGAGGTTTATTGTTTGACACGATCGACCGGGAATCGATGCCGGGACGTGCTCGGGCCCTCTCGAGAGCTTCCAGTCGAGCGTGACGGTCGATTTCCTACGACAAAGATTTGCTCTCACGCGGATCCTCTTCTCCTCCCATCTTCCTTCGGCACCCTTCTCTCCCTCCCTCTCTCTCTCTCTCTCTCTCTCTCTCTCTCTCTCTCTTTCTCCCTCTCCCTCTCTCTTTCTAGCGCCATTCTCAGCGCCCTTATCTGCACCTATCTATCTTTTTCTCCTTACACTCGAGACACGCGTACGTGTGCATCGTCGGGAAGAGCGCACGAGTCCCCGCGAGGAGAGAAAAAAGAGCTTTATCGGAAAGTCTCCACTACGACGCGACGACGGAGGCGGCTAGATTCTCAATATCGCGTTAGGGCGGGCCTGATTATCAACCGAGCGGTTACGGTAAATCGCTACGCCTCGCCGACGGCGATAAAGTTATATATCGGATACATCCCGTCGTCGCGCCCGATCCAATAACGCGCGATGCATTCTCACGGCAGTCACGGAGGAACGCTGCGGTCTCTCGCGAGCATCCGCGAGTCTCGCGATTCTCGCTACTAGCTCCGCGCGATAAGGCGCGACCTTCCGAAAGCGACCTTGCCGGTCGACGCTATTGTCTCGGAATGGATTCGGGCGGCTTCTGCCGCACGACGATGCTTCATCTCAGCGGCATAGTCCGCTGAGGTACGTTGCAGTGAGTTTTCGACCTTGTAGTAGAATATTGCGTGTCAGACTGATATTGATCCACTTGCATATCCGCAGAGGTGTAATAAGCGGTAACAGACTTTATTAGCTTTCGGAATGTGCGGGCCGTTTAATGTATTCCATTGTGCGGCAGCGGCGGCGGCGGCGGCGGCGGCGCCGGCGCCGGCGCCGGCACAGCCGTGCTAATTCCGAAATTCCGGGTATTATGGCCTCCAAAGTGAATTTCGGCATTCGCGCGGCGCTTTCACGCGCGCGGCCCGCCCCGTCTCGCCTTCGGAGAACGCGGAAATCAAAACTGAGATTAGCCCGCCGTCTGGCAACAGCTCTCGTTTATCGGGTAGAGAGAGAGAGAGAGAGAGCTGCGATCCTCGGCTTTTATCTCGGTGCTAGGGTGCTAAGGTCTGCTACGGCAAGATCCGCGTAAGCGCGGACGCTCACGAGAGATATTCTGAGAAGAGACTCTCTGTTTTATGATATCTCTCCGAAGAGATACGAAGAACATCACGAAGAGATTCGCAGTTTCCAGCTGAGCGTCTTCGAAGCGGTCCGATCCTCGATTTCGTCGAAATTGCGAGCAATCGGATATCGAGAGATAATAATCTCGATGCAACGAGATGCGTTGCAACAGCACCGATTGCTCTGAGATAATTCCTGAAATTGGAAGCACGCCCTTTGCCCTTTCGTGGCGAACGGAGCCGCAACGACAGCGTCTTCGCGGCGCGACAGAAGTTTACGCGCATCCATTCCGCCTTTTCATTCCTCTCGACTTGGGAAACGTCGACATCCCGACGCGTCGCGACGCCGCGCGTCCCGCCGGCGGCGTTTCCGTGGTGCCCCGTTATTTTAAAAGTTGCCGATCGCTCGTTATTGCCCCAGTTTTCCGGCGGCCCGAAGCGAAACACCGAGCCAAGTGCCGGCGAAGGCAAACACGACCGAGTTGTCTCGAGTTGTCTCGCTCCCGGGAGGACCGAGGCCACGGCAGCGCAACCGTGAAACGACCAAACGACCGTGCGAGTACCGAACGTGCAGTCAGCCGCTTGTTACACAGCGACCACCTCGCGATCATTCGATGAGTTTGCCGGAATTTTTCACGCTCGACATCCGCCTCGCTTCGCCAATCGCTCGTCCGTATTTACCCGGTTTTTACATTCTTATGTGCGCGCTGCAAGGGTCGTAATTGCGCCTTTGAAACTTTCTTTATCGTCGGAACAATGCCCTTTAACGCGCGCCGCTCTGCGGTGCGTCTTCAGGAGTGCGGAATCGCGCTTTGGATTTTAAAACCACGCGTGTGCGCGCGCACGTGCGCGAAGACGGGGAAACAAACGGCGGCGATGGCGGCGGGTTAATAACGTTACCTCGCACATAATAACTTATTTAATGCTGCGCCGAATAAATCCGCGAATAAACCCCCTCTCGTCATCTCGCGCGCCTTTATGCAATATTGAGAACGAGAGCGCGGCGGCGGAATGCTACGGGCACGGGGAAAATAGTTAATTTATCATTCGTATTCCAAAGAGAATGAGAACGAGAGAGACAGAGAGAGAAAGAGCCAGTGCTGAAAAGGAGATAAGTACATACAATAATGGTCGGCGCGCGCGGAGGATAGCGCAACGGGATAATGCCGTTTTCATGCTCGCCGAGAAGTCTAACGGTCCTGCAAGCAAGTCGAAACAGTTGCACGCCAGACTATTCTTGATGTATGCAATACAGGCGATTAAATCTACGCCCCCGCGCAACAGTCCGACGCGGTACTTTCCCGTTATAGTGAAATCGCCTCTCTCTCCCGTTCGCTCTTTCTCTCTCTCTCTCTCTCTCTCTCTCTCTCTCTCTCTCTCTCTCTTTATCTCTGCCTCTCCCTGTCTTTATCCCGTTAATAAACCGTTTATTACGTTTGGCGCCGCGGCGATGCGGGATCATTGGAATTTCTCTTTGCCGCATGTCGGCAAGCGTTACGGCACTTATGTTAATACCATAGTGCGCCGGCATTTCCCACGTGCCGCCCATTACACCGCCGTACCATCGCGGTAACATACTCCCCCTTGAGACAATTCTCCCTATAACCGGTACCACTAACTTCGCCGGGCACTTTATTCCGGCGCATCTCGTATAACTCGGTTACGAGCTGAGGCAAACTCGCGCGTAAGTCATCGTCGCGGAATTCGATGCCGCGGTACTTCCGCGCTCTCGCGAGAGCGCGATGTCTTTATATCGTTTCCATGTCGCGCTGATCGCTAATCGCTGATCGGAACGCCCGCCGATAGATATCCAGCCAATTCGATAAGCCGTTTGGTTCTCGTTATTATTATTAATTAGTATTAATTCGGTTATTATGAATTTACGCGTCGCGCGCCGAAGCACTCGCGGAAGCGTTTGTTGGTCGTGGCTGAAATTCCGCCGGGCGGAATCGATTTCTCGATTCGGCTCGATGGGAAATCACCTCGGCTGATTGAGCGCGCGCGCGCGCGCGCGCGCGCGACGCTGCTGCCGTTAAGTGAAATTTCGCGCCATTGTTTCCGCGTGTTGCTGCAAATATTTCCGGCCACTCGGAAACCGGGACGTTACATCGCGCCGCGCGCGATTCGTTCGACACGCGTTTCCGCGATTTTATTTTTATCCCGTACGCCGTATTCGTGTTCGTGACCGAGGCGCGTGATTCGCGCGTTCCCTATTCGAGAGAAACTGCAGCGTTAACAGCAGTCAGCCTGGATGTTGCACCGATTAGGGTGCGCTACCTCGACGAGTCTCGTTGCGTAAGGAAAATCCTATTCGCGATGCGCGCGTTGTCGCGCCACGGGAAAGTCACATAACGCGATATCGAGAATATCTCGCCATCCGGCTGAGCCGTGCCGATTCGTTGCTGTCTCGCAAATGCAGGGAAGTCGAAGGAGTTGGTCGAGTTAAAAGCGGGAGTGCGTTCGTGCGTTAACAATCGGCGAATACTTCCGCGCCTGGATTCGAGCGCGATGATCGCGATCAATTTCGGCAATGGCGAGGCCGGAGTCGCAGCTAGATCCTATTAAACGCCACTTTCGTGATCTTGGAGCTGCTTAAACTCTAGCGCGCTTTTGTATTCGGCAGTAAGTGCATCAGAGTGCTCGTTTCTGCCGTAACAATCCTGCGCGATGGAACGCTCTCTTCCATCCCGGCGGAGAATTCGGCGAAAAGGACAAATGCCTCGCGCGGACTTCCGTTTAAGACAAAAGGCAAAAGAGATGGCTAAGGATCCCGAAGGAATTCAGAGTTTCGCAACGGCGCTAAGTTTACGAGCGAGCGAGAGAATCGTGGCTCTGGGCGGTTCCGCAACCCTTACTCGCGAAACTGTACACTCTTGCTCCCCCTCGAATCGTAAAGGCAAATACCGTTGCTCAAAAGAGGACCCTCGCGGATTCGTGAGGGATTGCGCGCCGCGATCAAAAAATATCGACCGCAACGGTGATTCGATTCCGCGAGAATTAACGGATCCGCACTGCGCTAGCGCGGCAGCGCGCAAAGAAATCACAGCAAGTCGCGGTATGGCCAACGGTCACCGTCGTATTTTCCAATCTCGCCGAGGTGGACGCGATCGCAACGGTATCGCCGTTGCCAGTAATACCGGGATTACGCGCGTAACCGATAAATAAATCGTGCTATCCGCAGCGTTGCTCACGGCTTCTCGCGCCGATAGCGCCGAGATCGACGTCGGGACCTCGTAGGTCCTATATATAACGGCCATTTTATTACGGCACTTTGTTATGGTCACTTCAGCACCAGCGGCGGTGCAGCAGCATCGTTCTCCGACCGTCATCATTCGGCGAGACGGTTCGCGGACGGCCACCGGCCGGTTGAAAAAGGAGAACGATACTGCTTGCCGAGCTCGTCGCTCTCGTCCTCGTGTCCGATCCGAACAGAAGTGGATAAAACGCGAGGGACAGAAAGACCGGCGGAGAGAAAGAGAAGGAGGAAGCGAGGCAGGACAGGGGGCTGGTCGCAAAGAGAACAAGGGGGTGCAAATGAGTGGGCGAGCGGCTTGACCGCAGCAGAATGTACAGCCCGAGTCCTTCCTCCTCCCATCCTCCGGCTCGTATCGAGCCATCTACGAAGCCGAGTCCAGGGAACCGGGAACGATCTGCACGGCTTTCGCAGGCCGGCTGAACCCCTGCGCGCGGGTGGAAAGAGAGAGAGAGAGAGAGAGAGAGAGACAAAGGGGAACGTATTTATGCACACGTGCGAAAGGGAGAGGAGACGGAGGCCTCCACAGCTATGAATCAAGCACCTCTCCACGGCTGTCCGAGCCGTTTCTGGTACCATTCTGGCCCTCCGCCCCCACCGCAACTGGAACTGGAGGTTCCGCCGGTCACCATGTCTGCGGTATCGCGGCGGATTCGTCGACGGTCGACTTGGCCGCTAAGGGGAAGATCGATTTCTCTGTCGGGGGAGCTCTTTCGTCTGCAATCGCGCTCTGATTCCGAGAGCGACGATGAACGCGCGTCCGCCGCGGCTGGTTATCGATGAATCGGTCAACGTTATTCGTCGCATCGCCCGTTAAATTCCGGAACGTCGGCATTCGCCGTGCCGCGAAATAATCGGCGATACCGTTACAAGTACTTTATCGCGGGGTTATGAGTCCGCGCCGCCCGCGTTATTGCGCGGCGTTTCGCATGGCGCAATGAAAAACGTTTGCGGTGGCGTGTTATACGATATCCCGTTCGCTGTCCCGTGGACACTGTAACCTGTTCATTGTAGCGAGAAGCACGATTTCCACGCCGTCCCCCGCGCATTGTCCCACGATCCGCCATGCGTTGCCGTATTGCACTTTTATTGCATTTCTCTGGTCGCTCGCTAATGCTGACCGGCTCGTGACGACCGTTGATTCTCGGCGGCTATATTAGCGATTTCATTCACTCGTCGCGACTCGGTTGTAATCCGCGCCGCGAATGAGCAGAGCCTGCTCCGCGTTACGCAGGCGCGTCATTAACGTTCGACACCGCGGAAACACCTTCGCGATAACCAAACGGTTATGGTTTCAGATTTGCACCGTTTTGCCGCGAGCGATTCGTACCGAGTCCTCTATCTTCTTTGGATACGAACTCTTCGGCGGAACGGTACGGAGTTTCGATAACTGAAACTGCGATCGATCGATGCGGCTAAACGCGAACGCGCGCGGTGTAAAGGCATTCTCCGTGAGTGCGGCGGATGGATACGGACGCGGCTGGAATATCGATCTGCAGCCCGCAGTAGCCAAATCGGATCGGAACCAGCGGATCTCTTCATAGATAATCTTACGCGTCAACTCGTACGATTCGAGCGATCCGATATCGTAGGCGCTACGTACATTTAAATCTTATTCCACGTAGCGCGATTAAAGGTTCACCATCCCCTGCAAATTAGGAATGCGGTGACTGGATGTTGGCTGTTTATTTTGCAAACGCAAGAGCGGTTAATTGATGAGGCGAATTATGGTACACGAATGGCGAATAGCGAACGTCCTCGACAGAGCTGTTTCATGAGCGAGACCTCTCGTCTCTCCCTTTCGCGAATCATACGCGTCACTCGCTTCTTGGAATGAATTCTCTTCATTGTGCGAGAGCTGTCGCGAAGTTTGCCGCGGCAGCGATAATTTGTCACGTCGCTCTAAGCGTTGGAAAAATCATCCGTGAAAAGCGAGACGCGACGAAACGCCATCGACATCCGAGTCGATATAAGACGAGATCCTCGGACGCGTTTAATTAAGAGCGACGTCGGTGCTCTCCCCGGTCGGTGCCGGATCTTTCAGACGGTTATGAGTCAGGCTGACGGCGAAATGCTTCGTGGATCCACGATAGCCGACGTGTTGCCGGTAATAAGGATAAACGTGGGATAACATGGCACTTGGGTCATACGCGGAGAGCTCCTTCACGAAGCTGCTTCTCCGAAATTCGTAGATTGAGCCGTGGTAAATTGGCTTTAGGCCGCGATTCGAGGAGGACAAGGAGGACGTATGCGCTGATAAGATATCATCGTTGACGCTTTCGCGATACTCCTGAAACAACTGGAATAAGTTGGCGGCGGACAACATGACGAACGAGTAAACACGAGAAATTTAGACAGCCAATATGAATAACGTAAAATGTGATAGAAAGATGTATCTTGAACTTTACTAATCTGCAATTAATGTCCGACTCCGTCAAGTTCGGCTTGACGTAAATCGCGCGCACGAGAGATGCAGCGGGCGCAAATTACACGGAGGCGCGGGATATATTCGCTCCGACTATTATATTATTTTATCACTGAGGATTAAACGGTTAATTGAGAATTTATATGCCGGGCACGGCGCCTTCCATCCCGCCAGCGATCTCCCGATCTCCGTATTCTCGACTCTCTCAAATGTCATGTCAGCCGATAAATGGCGGGCTTATATTTATCCGTGCGTGCGCGTGCTCGCGCTCGGAGATAAAACACGAGATCAACGAACTGTCACGAGAATGGTACTTGGCCCCGCTCTCCTTACCGTTCTCCGTTCTCCGTTGCTAGCGGCTCCTTGCACCGTGACACAATTTGCATGCGAGGTGCGGCGAGCTGACGAAAACCAGGTCGACTTCTCGCCAGCGATCCGTTCCTTTGTCCATCCGGTTCGTTAAGGCCCGCTTGATGAATGATTATTCAATGTCGAACTATAAACAAGGCACCCTATTTATATGCTCGACGGCAGTGAACTCGGGGGACGGATGCGCTTTCAACGGACCCACTCCGCTGACACCCGAGATCCTCTCTGATGGAAACCACGAGCTGCGAACTAAACCGGCAAGCACGAATGCGAATCCACCTTCGAGTGTGCTTCCGTCTCCTCTTCTCCCTCCTCCTTCTCCTCTGCAAGCTCTCTCGCTAACCTCTCGGCATCAGAGTGACCCCCTTCCCGCCGTGGAGCTCCATTCCGCGCGTCTGTCGTCGCTATTGAGAATCGGACGATCCCGAGCGCCGTTGACCCGATTCCGCTAACGTCGTTCCAGTGTTACTTACCGTCACTTCCGCCCTTGTCCGCCAAACATTGCCGTTATATCGGTTTAACCGAGAATACGATCAAAAGTCCGAGATAACTCGCCGTAAAAGCGCGCTGTTCGCGCGCTAGCGTTAATTAGTCGGTCATTGATCAAGTTCCGTTCGCGTAACGCGCCGTAAATGCACCGTGGGGAGTTGGTTGCACCGCTATCGGTGCACCGAAATAAATATATCGCGAGTAATCTCGCTAAACGCGCGCCTACCCTCCCTTCGCCTGCTCCCTCCCTCCCCCCCCCTAATACCCCATCGGCGTACCTGAATTATTCGCCGGCTCGCGTTAGGTGGCTGCGCGCGAGCTTTACGAGGCCGCGCGTGTAACGAGCGGCGAGTTTGCGAGCCTTACACCCGGCCCCGAGCCAGGTGGTGCGCGAATTACCGGCGTAAATACATTAGGTCCCGAGGGTCCCCTTAATAATCCATAAATTAATTCCCACGAACGATGGTGTCCTTGCCCGGCCGAGACCTGAACCGGGGAGACCGCCTCTCCTAATCTCGCTCAGTCGAGTTAACTCGCGCGGCATCGGCCGTATATCTCCGATTGTTCTCGGATTTTTCGAATCTGAGAGCACGGCAGAGGCAGGCGGCCGTTTTTACGTGAAATCGAGCGGAATCCACGTCGCCGCTCCGTGAAGTCTGTGTAGGGGCAACGCGGCAATTCATTACTGCACACCTATAGCCGATAATTGCATTTTCAGGCCATTTTGCTAAAACGCTCGTCTCCGACGCCTGTCTGGACGACGGGAGGAGTCCCTAACGCTCCTCGCCGACCCCGTGCCAAAAGCGAAGGGCGAGGTGTAGGATCGAGGGGAGGTGGGACCTCGAGTAACTGCATTAACCTTTCTGCCACCCCGCAGCGAGCTGGTGAGAGTCGAAGAGTGGCTATGATAGAGGCGCCAGGGGGCGAGACGGAACGAGAGAGAGAGAGAAAGAGAGAGAGAGAGAGAGAGAGAGAGAGAGAGAGAGAAAGAGAGAGAGCTCGTCACCCCCGTCACGTCCACGATTAATTGTGCTTCATGATTTTGAACAGCGGGCCTAAGCGAATGTCAAACCTGATTTTCGTACCTGGCGCGCCTTCTTCGACTCTTCGTCGCACGCTTCGTTCTTTGGAATCTCCTCCCCCGGGGTACCCCCTGATATCATCCTTCCCTGGTATCGCAGAGATATCTCTTTTCTCGCTGACAACTTTTTCATCATTTTCATGTTCGCCGTGTGCGACAGATGAGGCTGCTTCGATCGCTGAAACGAACGCAAAGTTCGAACGAGCGAAATCCGTGACGCGGCGGCGAATAAACAGACAACGATCTCCCGAAAGCCGACCGTAACAAACGACTTCGTTCATCGCGCAAGTGTACTATCGGTATGCATAATTCATGTAAAATGGTAAAATCGGGCGAAATGTGAGCACTGAATGGGGATCCAACGAGGCGGTCGCATCGGCTAAAATGTGGCCGGCTGGCCCTCGACTCGCGAGCTGATGCATGATAATGCACGGCGAATAAAGGCACGAATCAAAACTGGATAATCGTTAAATTTATGCGGTTTATACGTCGCTCCATCACGCATCCACATTTCTCAGCTCTCCTAGTTTTCGCGTTTTCGTTCTCGTTGTCGATAATCGCGGATGTGCGATGAACGATGCTGGCTGGCGCGAGCTGCCATCCTCGAGGTTGATCACTCTCCTGGCTGATTTCCATCAGCGTGCGAAGGATATTGGACTTCCATGATGCAGCACGTGCTGCGACATGCAGAAAAATGGCGCTCCCGTCTCATCGCGCCCTCGCTATCGGCAGACATTCAAATTCCGTTCTGCATCGCGCGACGCAGAATCTCGAATCGAAGCAGCGTTGGTAATTACCTCGCGTGTACCACGCAATATGCGCGCGATGATTCGTTTCGTCGGTAATATTAATCCGCGACATTACGCCGGCTCGCCGTATGCCGGATACGCGATACATAGAACGCGATGAAATAAAGATTCGGCGCCAACCGAGCCGTCCACGTGCGAGCCGTCATTACGCGTCACATGAATGACGAAACGCGCGTTTACGCGCATACGCATGCACAATTAATTCGTCGGAACTTATTATCGTGTCAGCGACGCGCGGAAATGCCGGCCGATATTTCGGTCACGCTGGGGCCGCGCGGCGTTGGATTTTATCGAGCCCGCGGTTTTACGTCGCGACCGCGGCACCCTGGTGTTTCGCCTATCGCGCACGGTTTTGCGGTATCGAATTATTAACCGCAGTCGTGATTGCCGCTTGTTTCGGACGGGCAGGGATGGTCGCCCGGGTGTATCGTGGTTACAACAAAATTGCGCGCGGTAACGCGGTTCGGGCGAGGGGCGAGGAGGGTAGGGGGAGGAGGGAGAGGAGAGCGAGACGAGACCGCGGGAGAAAAATCTCACGAGGAACCGCGGGCCGTCGAAGTTGTAATTGCAGCGGAAATTCCTCGACGGTCCCGCCGGCCCATTGAATGACCGCAAGATGAACGAACGCACGGAGGAGAGATTCTCTTTAAGCGATTTCGTTTCGTATCCCTTCTCAGAGTCGCGGACTTGAAGAAATTAAACGCGCGCGGGGGCACGTGTAAGCTTTGATAAAATGGCCGTTAAACCGTCCCTTATTAAGTCTCCACGCCTCCGTTGGAAGTTTCAAACGCCCGCGAGAGCCGAGTTCGCTAAATCCGTTACACGGAGCGCCGTGGCCGAAGGTAATTTCTTTTTTTTTCTTTCCTTTTTTTCCCCTTCTTGCGGCGTTGAAGGGAGGTCTCCCCGTAAGAGACTACACCGGCGCGATGGGCTGCGAATTAGCCGCTTAAACCGCACCGGCCCTCCCTCCTCTCTATCTCATCCGGCTCTCTGAATTTAATTACAATTAATAATCTCCCGCCCCGACACCTCTCGCAGGGCCGATTCGAGGTGATACCTTGGGAACGGCGCGTACAGCGCGGGATTACTTTACGCTCCGCGCCGGGACAAGCTCGGAAGAGCGTGTCTGAGCACAGCGGAATCTTTCCACTCGTCGCCGCCAGCGCCGCCGCTCGTCTTCGGATTCTGATTAGCCGTGCTCTCGCGCTTCCGGATTCTTTTTCTCGGCGCCCGAGCGGAAACGGATGGCTCTAGCTCGCGTAACGACGCGATTACAATCTCGCGGTGATCGCCGGTAACGATGCGGAACGGAGAATCACGTAACTCGCTCGGCTGCGTAACGTAAGTGGCCGCGACGGCGGCCTCTGAACGTTAGCGCGAATTTCGGCGTTACGCGGAACCACGGTGTGATTAAACCGCTTTATCCTCGCCTCGGAGATTGCCGCGCAGCCCGGAATCTTTGCTCTCCTCTGCCGGGGCATTAGCTTGATAATTACGACGGGATCAAATCGCGACCCAATTACCCTCATCCGCTTCGATCATGCAATATCGCTGCCGCGATGCAGTCATCGTCGACGTGGGCGATTACGGGCGGCCCGCGCGATACGTATCGCTACATTTCTGCGGACGCATGTCACGAGCGCTCGCAAACTCGTCACCGTAATGCAGGCCAATCTCGCCTCGCTTTGCGTGACATAATCGATCGCGATTACGCGAGTCGGTTGATCGTAAGGGTAGTCGCGCGACGGATTCCGCGATGACGAATCGCGTGCGCGGTTGCAGCCTGCTGCTAGACCGGAGGAATCAGCAACGGATAGCGGATTCGATTCGGATCCCGCCGTATCCGCCGCCGTTGGCTGATCGTTTCCAAAAGCGCGCCCGATAAACGCGAAGGCCCGATAACCCCCGCCTTCCGCGATCGGGTCACTTTGAAGGGCGCGGGTCGCGTTCTCGACGTAATCCGCCGTCCACGCGGCTGCATTTCAATTATCCCGAATTACGTCCCGTCATACGCACACCCGCGCATATGCGCGCGCGTGCACGCAGGTGCGTGGAACGGTAAGTGTGCTCTTTTATTGCTCACTACTCGGAGAACGCTCGGATGGCTTCTCCTACTCTCTCTTTTCCTCCGTGCACCCGCGCAGCGAGCCGACGATCCGCCTTACGTACGTACGTACGTGCGTTCCATCTACCTGCCGCATTTCTGCCCTCCCCCTCCCGGCTACGCCCCGCCGCGAAATAAGACGAGATTGCGATCCGAGGAATCTCATATAGCGTGTGCGACTGACAATAAGGACACGGGGCTCGTTGATTCCGAACTCAATACGCGCGCCGTTATGAGCATCGCGATACGCGATACGCGAGACGGAGAATCATTAAGGCCGGCACGACGCCGGTAATCGCATTTATTGCACGCAAGATTACATGTGCGCGGTCGATCTCCTCGTCAGGAGCGTCATCCGTGACGAGGAGACATCGCCTGCGCGGGAGGGGAGAGAGGAGGCAGGGAATTTATACGCGAGCGAGCGTTTCTTCCCCTTGCCGCGAACCTTACGTCCTTACGTCTCGCGAACGAAAATTGCTGACGTTTTCTCCCTTGCGTTCTCGCATGCACGTGCACCCGTTGTCTCGCTTCCTCTCTCTCTCTCTCTCTCTCTCTCTCTCTCTCTCTCTCTCTCTCTCTCTAGCAAAGAGCTGCATCCGCGCGCGATTCTACGTCCATTACGATTTAACACGCTCGTCGCTGACCGGCACGTGCATCGCGAGTAACAAGGCGGGCAACGACGCGACCCGGTCGCGTTTTACAGCGAATGCCGAGCGTTAAATGTTTGCACATGCACCGCGGGAATAGCGTAACCCGAAGGGACACGTCGCAGCAATGCGCCGGATAAACTGCGCGGAAACGGAGGAGCTGCCGCGGGGCGCTTCTTCTTGATTCTTCCGGGACTTTGGGAATATTACCGGAAAATTTGGAGGCTCACGTCAAGCCGAGGATGAGGATAGCGAACGGCTGCTTAATCGTTAATACGCGAGCGTACTATCGAGCGAGTACGTACTATCGAGCGAGAGAGAGAGAGAAAGGGGGGTGGGAAACGAAGTCGCAATTATGCTTATCTTTCGGACTAATTGCGCGAGCGAGGAATACTTATCGCTAATAAGATTAAACGCACATTAAACGAACGCCGTCCCGCCGCGCTCTTTGAATCTCACGGCGGGCGGGGGACGTCGCGTTATCTCGTTCCTCTCGTTTCGCGACTCAGCCGGATGCTGCGTGTCCCGATTATGCAATCGGCGATTGCGCGCGTAACGGCCGCTTCCTTTCCGCACGTGCACGTGCAGGCCGGCGGTATCGCGATTAATCGCGTTTACGCGATGGAATCCGCGATGAACGTCCCTCATACGGGACATAACAAACGCTGAGTAAACTGGAAACTTTTACCGCGCCAGTCGCTAATCTGCCGCGCCCGATGCCGGCTCGATAACAAGATGGAGAGAGGGGAGGGGTCGATATCGCTATCGGGCGCGGGTCCAATTACCGCGATACTCTCGATGTTCGGGAAATGATCGAGAAGCGAGGACGGGAATGATGGATCGGCGAGCGGGCGAGCCAGCGTTCTCAGACGGCGATGCGTATCGGATGCTGCGAGAGTCAAAGATGCGCCCGTCGCATTACGCCTCTGCTGGCAAGTAAATTGATAGATGCGCCCGCCGCGGAGATGACTGGCTGCTCCTCCGCCACATAAACAAGACGTTAACGCGCCAACAGCTGGGTAACGGGGCTCCATCTTATCGAACATCCACCCGCGCACGCGAGAGAGAGAGAGAGAGAGAGAGAGAGAGAGAGAGAGAGAAGGAAAGAGAAAGAATCGAGAAGGAACTCCCACGGGAACGAGGAGAGGAAGTCGGTTAATGCGAAAATAACAAATCGGGGGATGAATCATACTCACTGCCGCCGGCGGCCACGTGAGGATGGGTCGGGGGCGAGCCGGGGTGACCGGGATATTTCGGATCGTGATGAGAGGCGTTCCGTTATCCGTCTAACTAAACGGCTTTCCCTCTCGTGGTCGCAAGATTATTCTCTCGAGTGCTCACGAGAATAATAAAAGAAGCAATCAAGCGACAGTGCGACAGTCAAGGTAAACGCGAGAATTGCAGTATTAGAAACATTATAAACACGGATTCCGATATAAAGGAAACAGAGCGAACAACTTGTATCTCGCGAGCAAAGTTCGCGTCGACCAGCCAGATGCCGAAGCGAACGGCGCAACCGTTTCCCGCGATTATCGGCGCCGATGTCGCCGCGGTGGTCGATAAAAGGAAGCTGGGGGACGGGGGACGATAGTTCTTCCATTCGAGCACGAGATATCGATCTTTATCAGTGAGATCGACGTATCGCGTCGCCGCGGCACCGGAATGCGGGCGCAGACGGAAGGCGAGTGCCCATCACGGGAGCCCGCGAGCCATTATGCAGGTCGCGTTTACTGCATCATTAACGAATTATACGAGACAACGATAAAGGCGAAATAAACTCGGCCGTATAAAGAGATTTATGATATACGCGGCGGGCGAGAGACGCTTCAAGACGGCTGCTTCTTGTAGTTCGACGCATCGCCGATAAGTTTACGGTCCTGTTGACTGCGCGACTTCTTTCCGCTTCCGCAATGGAGACGCCGCCAATGGAGAAACGACGATACGCGCATAGACGCCCGTAAACGGCTTCGTTTTTCGGGCCTCTACTTTTCGGGCGGTTATCGCGCCGCTTAGGATTGCGAGGAATTCGAAGGAGGCATTTTCCGGTAACGATGCCGGAGACGCCGGCATTTGCAGCGATGCTTGATGGCGGCACGATGATTTATCGAGCCGGCTCGTCAGGCCAGATATTCCATTTTCTTGCTCTCCCGCGGATACCCGACCCACCGCTCTCCCCTCCCTTACCCTCCTATCCTGTACCGTGGCGGAAAATCTGCGAGCTACTTTTGCCATCGAGCGAAGTGACCGTAATTTTTCATGGCCATTTCGACGTGCCATTCCGTTGGCTCTCGCTCTCGCTGTACAAGATATTAGACCGGCAGCGATTCAACCGTTTATTCTCCTTTTTCGTACAACGATATCGCGCGTTCTTCCTTCTAATACGCTCGGAGAGACGAGAAATATATTTTTCCTGATCGGGGGAAAGCCGGCAGTGTGGCACGCGGTAACCGAAGAAGTTACCACGATTGAAGCGCGGCGCGTTCGATCCCGGCGAAAGATATTTATGCAGATTTAAATCACCGCGTGCACGCGCGCGCGCCACGGCAGTCGACTTTATGTAATTATAACTTTATCTCTATGTAAATGCCGCGTTTGTGTCCACCGTGTACAGTCATGTACATTGTGTCACCGTGTACGAAGTTTTTACAGAGGGACAGACAGAGAGAGAGAGAGAGAGAGAGAGAGAGAGAGAGAGAGAGAGAGAGAGAGAGGATGGGAGCGTGATATTACGCGCGCGTATTCCGTAAGCGTTTCATGTAATTACGGACAGCCGAGCGCAGGATAACGAATTTTTCCCGTCTTACGAGAGAGAAAGAGAGAGAGAGAGAGAGAGAGAGAGAGAGAGAGAGAGAGAGAGAGAGAGGAGGCGGGAGAAAGGGGAAAGCAGGTCCGATGAAAGACACTCGCCGAAAGCTTGTTTTCAAGAGAGGATCTTTGAGAGGTGCTTACCGGGTCGTAACAAAGAACAAATGTATCGCTTAGACGGCGAGCGCGCACTTTAATATTTTTTAAGTACGTCGAATCCTTTGGCAGAAATCTTTTCACTAACGAAGCAGCAGTAGCAGCGACGACGACGACGGAACGGAGTCGCGATGCGCCGACGAGAGGAAGAAAGGGTAGAGAGAGAGAGAGAGAGAGAGAGAGAGAGAGAGAGAGAGAGAGAGAGACGCGTTGCAGACCGGCGGAAATCGGCGAGTCATCGATAGACAGGAACAACGGAAGGGAGGGGTGATTTATACAGCGTAAATTAATCGGGTTAATTTGCAGTCTAATGGCGCGCATCGGCGGCTAGTACAGACGCAACGATCAGCTTCCACCCGTCCTACCTATAGATTCTCTTTGTTTACGCTGCCCCGTTGTTCCGCCGCTCAAGTTCGAGAGAAATCCGGCTCCTCCACGACAATGAGGGGGTTGAGAATCTTAAACAAATTATCGTCCCGTCATTACCGATCGGGAGAGACGCCGACGAGATTGATGGAACGCTATTGCTTCCGATCGATGAGCGAGAGGAATCATCACGGAGATCTAGGTTTTCAGATCGCATCGAACGCGTCAAGCGTCCGAGAACAGTACGAGCGCAGATAATGGCGCAAACAGAATCACTCATTTTCCTAACGACTCGCCGGCAACTTGATAAATAACGCGGCTGAATTAATCAACCATTTCCGCTAGCAATCTTCATTTGGAATGATTACAAATGCAAGACGAATAATGTTCGTCCGCCATTTTCTCAAAGTCCGGTTAACGCTTCATTATCTCCCATATAATCGCCCAGAGGACAAGGAGGGAGGCACAGCGAGAGAGACGGTGAGAGAGGGAGGGGAGGGGGGTCGGAAGGGGAGTGGAGCTCGGTCGCGTTATATTACGCGGGCTCTTTCAGAGCGGCCGGCGCAGTGCGAGTCCGCCGCGCGTTCAACGAGCTTCTATTCCTCATCATGCCCTTTTTTTTTCTTCGCACCGTATAACGGCGATGGCACAATTTCGGATCGCGCGCGGCGGCAGCCGCTACAAGACGAATAGCCAATAATACTTTTTCATTAAGCCGCGGGCTAGGATTACCGCGCGTCTATCGAGACCGGCCGCCGAAGCAATCAAATTATATTCCCAACGCAATCAACTTTGAGGGAGAGGGAGAGAGAGAGAGATTCTCTGCGAGAGAATGCAGCGCGGAGAAAAGAGAAGTGTCACGAATAGGCGAGAGACAAAGAGGGACAGCCACGCAAACAGAAGCAAAGAGGATGCGATATCGCGCGACAGTCAAACTCGCAATATCGTCGCCAACGAATGGCGCGAGACTTCCGGATACCATAGCGACAAGATACGCTTCTCGTCGCGCCGTTCATTTCCCGGCGCGTTAATTCAGCAACGATCTATTCTCTAGCTGGCGCTACCGTTGCCGGCATTCAAGAGAAGAATCCGCGGGGAGATAACCATTCCCGGGCTTCTTTCCAACTTCCGATTAATTTGCTTGCCCAGTTCTATCAGCGGCGCAAAACGAGTTCGCGATTAAGGCTTGGCCGCACGTTCGCGAATAAATCCCGCCTCTCCTTCCGTCCTCTTCTACCCGTCTCCGTTCATTTCCCGCAGTAATTCTCCGCGGAGACACCGCAGTGTGTCCGCAATCGTTATTTTTTTCGTAATTATTTCTTTTCTCCGCGAGAAAGCGCGCGCTCGCCCCCGAGTATTTCCCCGTTCAAAGCGGTTGCCGATAAAAAGGCTTGCAACGACGGTCCATCTCCCTTCCCTCCCTTCCCGTTCGAAAGCGGAAAAGCGCGCGGCTGCCGGTGCAATGCGTGCGCGATGATCGAGATGAATAGCGCGAGCCGAGAAGATTAATAGCGCAAATTGTAAATCTATTTTCGCAACGGAGGAATCCCATCCCGGACGCTGCGCATCGCGCGGTTGTTCCGTATAAACTCCCGATCATCGCGGCAGGGCAAACTCTTGGCGCGGAAAGGTACAACAGATGTTCCGACGAGACAAATGGCCGCAAACGAAATTTCCTACAGCGAAAATTAACAATCCGTAGTCAGAGAGCGAGAAGCTGAAGCCGGTTCCGTGGCGGCGGCGTGGCTGCACGATGATTCGAAACTCGACTGCGAATTCACTGATACTGCACAATTTGTCCGTGTTTTGTGTCCAAATTCGCGCAGCGCGCTCCGCCGTCCAGCCGGAGAACGCGGCGAGCATTCTATTCGCAGACAGTTAAGTAATATATCGCGCCGGCGCGCGTAATAGCAATCCCATTAGATTAAAACTCGTATTTGGCGCCGTATTTGCGAATCGACGCCTCATTTTATCCGGGAGAAATCGCCATTACGCGTCGCACGAGTCAGAATTATCCCGCATCGTGGTCGATCGAGAGTATAACGTGCCCGCACGTGCGCGTGATGGGAACTTTGATCCGTTTTGCGAGCGTTTCGAGACGAGCGCGCACAGCGTCTCTTTAATACCACGGGGCGTTGATTAAGCGTCGCTTTTACCAGCGATGAAAATTCACTCGTCGCCGCGTCATCGTTATCATCGACATCGTCGTCGCCGTCGTCGCCGTCGTCGTCGTCGTTGTCGTCGTCGTCGTCGTCGTCGTCGTAAAATCGCATCATCGAACCGGTAAGCGCGATGTACCAAGTAATTCAGTTACCACGCAGTTGTTCGCCGCGGTACGCGCTCTGCCACCCTCCTACCCGTCCTTCCCCCCCTCCCATCGCCGCTGTCCCTTTTGCACTGCGCCCCGCGCTGTGCACCCTTTCCGCTAGGTTCCCTTTGGCGCGCGCGCGCGCGCGCGCGCTCCTAGCGACGCGTGTACTTGCCCATTATAGCTAAAAGCGTAGCACACTCGATTATCACGTCGTCGTGGGTGGCTTAAAACTGGGAACGTTACGGACCTTTGACAGCGTTAAGAGCCCGTCGATGGTTTTAAGTGCGAGCTCGAAGCATCGGCGAGCACGCGGCGCGACAAGAGTGACGCGAACGCGCGTAAACGCGTCGGCCGGATCGCTATGATTCGCCGGAAACGAAGGCAGCGGGAGGAACGCGCACGGAAAGAAAGATCATCGCTATTGATTTAGGCGGCCGGGGCGAACGAACTCGAATACACGGATCGTGTTACGAAATTCGCAAACGTAACGAGAAAGAGGCGGATGTGGGTAAATATTGCGGGGATTTCTGCGCGAATTTTTTTGCAGCCTTTGCGGGAGGAAATGAAAAAAGTTCCGGAGCAAAGGGCGGATGAAGGGCGGTCTGAGGTTCGTGAGGGAGCTTTGCGACACTGAAAATACTGGTGGATTTTAACTAGCGATTTAACCAGCCTTCGCTAGCTCTCAAGCCTCTGTCGGTCTTAGCGAATTTCAAAGTTTACCGCAAAGCATTTCGTTATCGATGATTATTCCTGACGAAAGCTTCGAGACAGGATTGTATTGTTATTAAATAGATTCGATGGATGTCGTTTCTTTTTGAAAAATCCCGGCGATCGAATCGCGTTCCAAATAAGATCAAAAGGGACTCGAAACATTTCCTCTCGAAACATTTCTCACACCCCAGGTTCATTAGCGAAAAAGCCAGTCCACTTTGACCCGAACGAAAGACAACCCTCTGTTGGGGAGGAAAGATCGTATAACGACATCGTGCGCTTCAAGATCCCCACAACAAACTTTCTGTTTGCTTAAATCGCGGGACCGCATGCTGACCTGCCCCGCGACGTTATTGAGGGGTTAAATCACGCTGTATAAAGACAAGCATGGAGAAAATAATGATTGCTTCGACGTTATTAAATCCCCATAGCTCGCCACTCATTAGCAATGGTCAAGGCCTTCGTCCTCGTTTAATTCCCACGGCGATGCTCTCGACACATCGACAAGGACTATAATTACGCAACAGTAGTTCGAAGAAGCGAGCTACGCACGTATCTGTTAAAAAACCATCATCAGCGCGGAGATCATTCGAAGCGATGGAGATCGATCGCGGCCGTTTAAAAGTCGCGCATCGTTCTCCTTTTGCATCCATTATCTCGCCAAGGGCTCAAGGGATAGTTGTTGCATCAGGCGTGACGAGACAGCTTTTAGAAACTTCAAAGACTACCGAACCGCTTCTCGTCGGTAAACGTACACGAGCATCGTCAAAACCGTCGAACCGCCGATCGATCGAGCGTGCGACCGATCGTGTCCGCAAAATTGCGGACAGGTGAAATGTCTTAGTCAACCATCGGCCACTCGTGGGGGCAGGATGGGGGGAAGCGGCTGACAAAGGGCCGCCGACGTCGTGTTCGTTCGTAGACGGCGGATGATCGGTGCGTTCCGCCGCAGTTCCTGCTCTAATCGCGTTAACGAACTCTAGACTCGCCCTCCGTTCCTCCCTTCGCGAAGTAAAAGAATCCCGCGGAAGCTCGTTTCAAGGAATGCTTGTTCGCGAGCCATGCCGAGGCCGATGCTCCCGCGATTCCGCTAATAGGGCCCACGTGTTCCCGGAACGAGGCTGAATCGTCCGACGACCGTCTGAACGGTTCGAGTACCGCGATAAAAATAGCGATTCTAACGAGGAGTTTGACTGAATCACTCTAGAATCTCGTTGCCGGGAGATCAATCCCGAAGGGGCGAAGGATGTCTGGAAACTCGCGCGGCGATAGCCGACGTACGTTCACGACGGCGCGCTGCCAAAATGATCGTTGGCGCTTGTTTGGCGCTCTTAGGCATGAACGGCGCAGATTTCTGACCGTCCGGGGAATCTAGATTATAAATATTGATCCTGAGCGTCCTCCAGCCTCGAGTGCACTCGAGGACCCCGGCTCTTGTCCGGCATTTCTATACCGGCGGCAAGCCGAGGGGGATTCTTTCGTGGCGAAATTGAAATCGGAGAGGCTCTTCGTAGAGAGACCCACCGTAGGAGGAATCAGAGTCGTGCGAGCAAATTAAAAACTTGGCCTATCTAGTTTCAGCTTTCATCAGTATCGTGCCGCCATACGAAGGTCGACTGAAGGGCAGGGACTCGTGGCGGAGTCGCGCGCGACAAAACGCGCTCGCGATATGGATATCCTGATCGAGCGATATGTTAATAGAGTAAAGTGAGCGAACGAGACGAAACGAGAGCTGAGTTTTATCGAACGCGGACGCGATTCTCCTTGGACGCCTCATAAATACGGTATCTCCGCCAAGTTGGAGCGCCGTCGCGAAAAGTACGGCCCTTCTGTTGCCGGCAAGCGCTGAACGCGCCGAGAAAGCAAAAGGAAAGATTGACGATGGAAGGGCGCCGCGGAAGTTGCTAATTCCAGCAAGGTTGAAGGAGCCGGGTTTAGCCGAAGATCGTCGCCGGGTTTTAGGCTCTTCATGCACCCTCCGGCATGTCTTCGTGGCCTCTAAACCGGTTTAACCGAGCTCTCGTTAACTTCGTTACCGCTAATGCCTGTTGCAATGCGGCTAAGTGGCCATTGCTGCCCTGGGCGTTCTGCCCTCGAGGTCGCCGATCCTTTCCCAATTACTTTACCACCAAGTCAAAGTCGCGATTCCATTAATCAATTAACGCGAATTACGAATTTATCAGCCGAGACCGTCCAGAGTGATCGAATATTCTAGCATGGAAGTCAGCGTTCTCATCCTTCTCGAGTCAGTCTCGGATCGTCAGTTATTCTTGACGATGACGATCCCTAATTACCGCGAATCCGGCTCCCTTTCGCCGAAATATAAAGTTTACGCGATACGTTTCCGCGATTTCGCTGTTAATAGCAACGATACGCGGCGATGTGTACACTCGAGCAATCCGCATTCGCTGTCACCATGGTTCGACTGCCGAAATCCAAAAGGAGGAGGGAGGATCTCAGAAATCGTTTTCCGATAGGGGGGAGCACGCTCCTCTGCGCATCCGAGCACGGTCGTCTGCCGATAAGTCTTACAGGTTGTAAGCGGCCGAAGGAATGCCCAGTTAGGTGCACTCGAAACTGTTAAAGCGCGCGGACACAGCTGAGCTCGATGAGCGCAAATTACGCAAATCCAGAGAAGAGTTCCGCTCGCAAGTGCCGAACTGAGCGGCGTTGCATTTTGATATGCCGTGAGTATGCAGCTTCGAGAAACGCCGGCGACACTTGGGAAACCGAGAACGCGTCGCGGGAGAAGTACATGCGGCGAATCCTGAAGACGATGGCCTTCGATTCTCTTCAATCGCTTCGTCGCGCATCGCTTCGGCCGCGTTATGATCAGGAGAATAATGATTTCATCGCGCCGCGTCTTGCTCGTTCATCAGTTCGTGTCAGCGACCGATGCGTTCTTCGCGTCATCGCCGGCGAATCATCGCCCCTCGATTCGATCACTAGCGACGACCCTCTTCGTCTCTCAGTTGCAAACCGGAAGAAAAAAAGGAGCGTTCATGCGGGCGGGTATCGCGCGTGGTAAATGTTGTATGCATACAACCGCGCGTTCTAGGTGAGAAACTTTTGATTTACGATGCACCCTGGCCCCGGCCAATAGCGAGATGGAAGGGCAGAGGGCAGGGGAGGGAGGAGCATGGCAGAAAAGTTTTCCCAGGGACCAAGAACGCTCTATTAGTACCATTCGTTATTTTGTTTCCTCGGCCCGGCTCCTGTGCGGGCGACCGTATAAGAAAAAGCTCCGCGAGGGAGGAAGCTCCGCAGTTGCCGCTCGCGCGCCAGAGGGTGCGAGACGGAGGGCGGGAGGGCGGGGGGAGGGGGAGGGGAGAGAATCCCTGGAAGGATATCCGCCGGCGGTTCCAAGAGAGAGACTCGGATAGTTTTTCGTCCCGGAAAACTGGTTATTGATACTGCAGCGCGAACTTCCGCGGAACTTTCCCGCCCGCCAGCCCCGCGCTCGCACTCGAAGCCTCGCCTTCTCTCCTCCCCCCCTTCTCTCTCTCTCTCTCTCTCTCTCTCTCTCTCTCTCTCTCTCTCTCTCTCTCGCCGTGCTTCTCGAGAAGCACGGGCGATAAAAACATATTTGCCGTCGCCCCGATGTTAACAACCTCCGCCGCCGCCGCTCCCGTTAACGTTTGTCATTACTGCCGCCTACTCCTGAAGATTTCGCTTCCGCTTCCGCTGGTGTCTCGCTCCGCTCGCGATCGACCTGGCGATTTATCAAGGCGTTCCCTTAATTGTCCGTACGCGCCGGTGCTTCGCGAAGAATCTTGGCTGCCGGCCAATCATCGACCCGTTTTTCTTTCTTTTCGGACTCGGAGACGTCGTTGCATATATGTATATATGTACGTATATATATATGTATATATGTATATTTATAATCCGGTTAATCGTACTCCTCTCTGTATTTTAAGACGCGTCCGTCGCGTCGTCGAGCCTCGCTCACGAGCGTGGAAGCTCGATGATTCGAAATGCGATTCGGAGAGCTCTCGCGTTATAAAGCTTGCGACTTACGACAATAAAACAAGCGTCATAATTTTCCGGAATTACGAACGTCGCGCATCGATATATTAATCATGCACACATGACGATAATTAATATCCCGTTTATTGTTTCGTTGCAGCAAAGTGTTAACAGAATGGATACGTCGAAGAATCGGATCGGAAGGATGATCGGTCTGCTTTGGTTCGTCTCCTTGTTCGCCGGACTCTCGGCCGAGGGTACCCTGGAGAAATTGCACGAAGGTAAGTAATCGCTTAGCGTTCTAGATCCTCGCTCTCTATTACTGAGTAAACATTTTCCTCTCGCAATTCCGCAGTAAAATAGGGAAAGGAGAAAAAAGCACGGGGGATCCCCGGAGAAGCGCTCGGTCCAGCGTCGCGGAGACTGGCTGCCTCTTCGATTACGTATCGCGAATATAATGAAAAACGTCGCTGCACCGCTCGATGCGATGGCATTGACAGGGCGCGACGGTGTTTATGATAAATTTCTATTTAATGTATCGGATATTCCGCGCCTTTGAAGGCTCGTTAGCGTAATAACCGGCTGAAAGGACACGATCGGTTTTTTTGCAATTATATATTTCCCGCTGGGGAACGTGCTAAGCTTCCTGATAAATGATCGGTATTTATTAACGCCCGAGCAGAATCAAGCGGAAAGATGATGAATTAATTATAACGTGACGTTAAACGAAACGATCGGGATTACGGAGTAATGTTCCTAAATAAAGACACCGCCGCTCGCTGATGAATATTTATAATTTCAACGCGCGACACTCCCGGGTCGGGACTCGGTAAATTATGAAGCTAAAAGACTTGGCGAGGAAGCACGACGCTCCAATGAATACCGAGTTAATCGGGGAAAAGAGGGAGAGAGAGAAAGAGAGAGGGACGTCCGCAGGTATGTAACGCGATATGTGAGAAACGACAATCGCAAGCACGCTGCAGCGTTACAGTCAGCGGCAAGAATGCGAGATAAATGACCGCTCGGCCGTGAGTGATTCTGATGCGGTATTCTATCGATCGCCTCGAATTTCCTGCCTCGCAATACGAGCGAGAGTACGGTTTGTAGAAACGGGAGATAAACGTCTATCTCTTGCTACCGGTCCGAGAATGGGCAGACGTGCCGGCGTGGCGGACGCAGGACGATGAAGATGAAAACGAAGAAGAGAGCCAGACGCGTCGAGTGCTCAGAGCGCGCAGAGAAAGAGAGAGAGAGAGAGAGAGAGAGAGAGAGAGAGAGAGAGAGAATTCAAGCGGCGAGGTGGCGAGAGAGTAAAACGGAGAGATAGCACGGAAGAGGAACGACGTAAAATGAGAAACGGAGAACGAGCTGGTCGCGCGGCCCGTTGGAAAGCTACTTTAAGGCATATTCATAATGCAGCCACCGGTCTTCGTTGCTCTCTTTCCTCCTGCTCCATCTCCCTCCCCCCCATTCGCGCCCGCGTTCGGCCTCGTTATCCCGGATTTCGCGCCACCGACGCCTCCAGCGAAAATGCGAGGCGGAGTAACGTTGACGAGAGATATCGCCATATGATTTAGTCGTAAATTCGATCTGCATAACAAGGCGCGGGCTCCCTCATGAATAAAGTCATTCGTATTTCGATATTAATCACGCCTCGCCACACCGACTCGCGATGTCGACCAAGTCGGCCGCGCGTAACTTCGCTCCTCCCCCCATCGCTTCCCGTTTCCTTCGCGACGCGCATCATCCCTCTTCAGGTGCACCGTTTGGCGTTTGAAGAGACGAGCCGCCGGAAGTTCCAATCTCCTGACCGACTCGATCCAGCTCGCGGAAGCGATTAGTCCGTCACACTCGCGTTATTTGCGATCGCGCCTGATACGTTCGCGCATTCTGCGCTCTTTCGCATTCGCCTTTCTAAGCTGTTTCACGAGGATGATGATTTCATGTATGCTATTCCGATCATGTCATTACGCGAATATTAATCTCTACGTCAGCCGGAAGCCGGGGCAGCAATTCCTAACGTGGACAATTTTAGAGGCACGCTTATCCGCTTATCAGCGGTGCAGCGATCAGCTTTCGACGGAATCCGATCCAGAGAATAGAAACGCATTGTATATATATTTGGATTTATATTCATATTTACATAACGCACGCGTGTGTACAAGCGACTAGATGCACATGAGCGCAGGCTGAAGTGGTTTTACTGAGTTTTCCAGAGGGTTATCTATCGCCGTCGCAGTAGATAGAGTATCTACGCCTTCCGGCCGATAGATCCTCAGCCTCCTTCCGAGATCTTGTCTCCTGCTCTTTCTCCTCTTTCTCCTACTTCCTCTTTAGTTCCCCACTCACGAATCTGCAGCGAGCCTCTCTCTCTCTCTCTCTCTCTCTCTCTCTCTCTCTCTCTCTCTCTCTCTCTCTCTCTCTCTCTCTCGCTCGCTCTCTCTCCCTTTCTCTCGATCCTCTGTGAGACCCAGTAAACCGCGTTGCAACTTCCGACTGAATAAGCATCACCTCACTTCCGCTTCCGACGATACAGCCTTTGATGTAATACCACCACGCTGTTGCCTGTTCCTTCTCTGCTTCATGTCTCCATCTTCCGTCTCTATCTCGTTGTCTCGCTGCATTTGTCATCTTCCTGCTGACCGCTCCACATCGCCATGTCGTACGTTCCTTCCCTCCCTCCTTTCTTCCTGGTCGCAATGTGTTCCTCTGTGAGGAAGATCATGGTTGGAATTTTATCTATGTCATGGAAAGAGACGTAGAAGCCAGACGAGATGAATATTTAAGCTCGGAGCCATTCTGTATGAATTTCAAAAATGAATAAATCAATACGTCACCAGATGCAATTGTCAGTGTATTATATTATCGTCGCTGTGTCATATCAGATAATAGATGCATTATCCAATTTGACAATTATGTCATCGAATTATCCATCGCGTTTTATCCATCGCTGAGAAAAATATACGCAACGACATGGCACAGATATCATCCGCACGAGAAGTGAGAAACGGCCGCAATTACGGCGAAGCGGGACATTGCGATTCATCAAACGGCATTAATTTCTGTTTCTCTCTCTCTTCCTCTCTATCATGAGCGAACGAGATAAGGCCGCGTTTTTCGCGAAAGCACGCACGTCCGGCCGCAGCCTCGTTCCTCCGTCACGGAGCGTTTCGCCGATTCGCCGATCGCGTTTCCGGTTTCCGGAAGCGGTCTTCCGCCTCCGTGGCATTCGTGAAAAATTGCATTCATCCGTCGACGGCGCGCTCTTCTCCCGATGACGTGAAACGCGACGAAATCTTTCCGCAGAGATTCGCCGTCTTTCGCGATTCCGCGCAATCTCTGGCGACGCGCAGTGCCAATCCTTTTTCTTGCCTTCTTTTCTTATCGATCTTCCGTGCATGCAGGTTTCTCGTGCGCCGATCCTATCCCTATCATGTGTGTCTTCTCGTTGCTTTTTATTCTCTTTCCCCCCCCCTCTCTCTCTCTCTTCCTCTTGCTCTTTCTCTTCGTTCGATGTGGAGTCGCCTCGCTTTTTTTGCTCGCCGGGGCTGTTTCCCCCTTCAGGCCGGATCACATCCATCATCCGAGGCAAGCAAATCTCGGCATTTGTTGAGGTCTTCATCCTCCTCCGGCTCCATGGCCGCGGCAGCTCCTTTCAACGTCGATGAAAGGGTCGCCGGTGACGGGTTCGGCACCGATGCCGTTTCACCATGTACATTTTCACGTGTTGGCACTCAATCTCGTTTCACTCGTGATGGCTCGGGTTCTATCCTCGCCCGTTCCCGAACATTATCCTCCGTGCAGGCGGCTGTACCTGTCTAATAGAGAGCAGAAAAAAAGGAACGTACAAGATAATAGGCATTCGCGTGAAATCGCGCCGCGTTAACGACGAGAGATCGAATAGAATCGCGAATCGCCGCGACGTTGCACACGACACGTTACATTTCCCATCACGGCGAGATGGTCTCGCGCATTCTTGCGAATTCATTTCCATTCGCGAGACGCTGCGATTTGAATAATAAATTTAGCCACGCTGGCAAAACTAGTCGCGACGTTTCTCGATTGATCGAGCTAACGGGCGGAAATTCGTTATCGGAGTTCCGTTATTTCGGGTTCAAGCTCGGCTCTCGCGCAGCTTTCCCCGATGACTCGATCGCAACGACGCGATTTTCTAAGCGTTGTTGTATACCGCTGATTGGAAATCGCTCTTGTCGTTAAGCCAAATCGCGCTCCTAGATTGCCTCGTTACCTCGAGCTATTCTGGACACCTCGGACCAGATAAGACAGGGTCCGGGACCGGGGGATCGTGCTAAAGCTCGTGTCGTGAAAGCCTGGTCCAATTATCAGCGTCCACCGGGTTCAAAGCGGCTTGTAACGTTATTATGTTCGCCGATCGGCGACGATACACTATTAAGGAACCGGTGGCTCGGTTTATGTTTATTTATCGCGGCAGACGTACACGCGTTTTCGATGATCGCGGACCTATGCGAGCCCCAGCGAGCATGATCGACTTGTTTCTCTTGCATCTCGTCTGCAAATCATAATGACCCGGATTGTACTCGGATACGCTCGGCGTATCGATCTTAGCGAACGAGCTCATGCTTAATTATTCGCAATCGCGTGAAACGTGAAATGTCGAAACGTCTCGCTGTCAATGATGAACAATGCCATCCAATGAGATATCCCATCGTTTGACGAGAAAAATGTGAATCAATTCGCGAACCAGCGATCCACCAGAATGATCTTTCAGATTGAAATAGACAGCGAGTCGCGCAGCGAGCGGGTCAGCTGGTCGACGAGGTCGTCTACATCCTTTTACTATATGCGCCATAGTTTTCAACGATGTTACGGCACAACGGATCGTTGGCATAATGAAGAAACTTGGCGCTCGCGGGACGAGTCGGATCGCGGTCGGAAGATTTCGGGCTCGAGCTCCTCCGTGTCGTCCGCGTGCTCGCGCGCTATGCAGGCTAGCGAGACCGCAAAGGGGTGGGGGAGCGAGGGGGCAGGAATGACAGACGGCGGAGAAAAGTTCGAAAATTCGTTGAAGCGACGCCAGGATCGGCGCGGGACAAAGGGGACCACGCGGAACGGCGGGACCGCGGCACGTTTATCTTGCAGTTCTTGCGGCATTCGCCGCCCGTCGTACCTCCCCGCTCTCCCATCCGTCCTTTCGCGAGCCCACCCTTGCAGCTACCGTTTGTTCTTTTGATTCTTTCCAGTCACTTCACCGCCATTGCCATTGCCCGGCGTTGGCTGCCAGAGTAACCCCCGGGATCCTCGTGGAAAAGTTTGGTTATTTAATTTCCTACCGCGCCAGTACTCTCTCTCTCTCTCTCTCTCTCTCCCCCCTCCTCACTTTTTATATCTCTCAGGACATCTCTCGCCCGTACCGTTCTCTCCACATACGCGTTCTCTTTCTCTCGCTTCGCCGTCACTCGCATCACCACGAGCTGTCCGCCGCTCCTCCACTGTTTTTTGTCGGACTCTTTATTGTTCGTCGCGGGATGACTTCGCTCCGGGTGGGAAGATTCGTCGCGCGCGCGTTCCTCGCGCGGAACAGATAGCGCGGTCGTTTACCGTATATACTCATCTGACGCCGAAAATATCCCCGTAACTCCTTCCTTGCAATTTCGCGCGCTGTCCCTTTTAACCGACGCATTTTCGGCGATCGCGCGGAAGATTATCCTCCTTCTGATCCCGCCGAACTAAGAAATTCATTTGAAGATCTCTCCCTCTCTCTCTCTCTCTCTCTCTCTCTCTCCCTCTCCCTCTCTTTCTCTCTCTTTCACGTGCGAATCTCGGCGTAGCATGTAATATGCAATCGTCCCGAAACTCTCCGTCTGACCAAAGGACGGAATTTTTTTTTCCTTTTTCTTTTTTTTCCACCGTTATCAGCTCCCTCGCCCGTTTTTGTTCAGCATCACGAGCACTCCGACCTTTCGATTGTGCTGGCGGATCGTCGCGTTATCCAAACGAATCTCCTCGAGTAAGGGTCCGCCAGCGAACATTCCCGGATATTCGCCGGCATATACAACGCTCACCATAGTTCGCTCGCGACAGCAACTGTGATCCGGATATTCGCGCGTGTGAAAGCGTAGTGCGAGAGCGCGCGCGTGCGCGCGTGTACGCGTGGGTATAGAAGCGCCGGCGTATAATTCAGTTTTACCCTGAAACGACTCATTTATATGCGTTCGTTTGATTGAATCTCTCCCGCATGGTACTGGCGCCCTCTCGTTCTTTCCCGTTCTCTCTCTCTCTCTCTCTCTCTCTCTCTCTCTCTCTCTCTCCCTCTTGTTCGCACCCTCTCTACCGAATCCCCGTCTACCCCTCGGTCTCGATAGTCGGCTCTTTTCGCCCGGCCTCCCTTCACCCTCGTGAACGCCAACGCGGTTAGCTGTTTCAATTTCCCCTCGCCGCACAAAACTGAAAGGCGTACCTGTCGTCCGTTCTGTGTTCTCGCGCGGTTCCTCCCGTTTTCATCCGCTCGTACGCCTCGTTCCCCGTCCCGCTCCTTCTCATCCTCCTTGCAGATTCGTTATCGCGCCCGTCATTGCCGCTCTTGCCATTCCGCACGAGCGCATCGCACGCCCGCCTGCACGCGATGCATATCATTATCACGGGCCTCCGCGACATTGTCGTCCCGAACGTAATCACGGGACGAGGCTCGCAATCGGCCTCGCGGTTGAATAATCGCGTACGCGCGTTTGAGATTCGCACGGCTCAACGGAGCCGAGTATTTAGCGTCGAGGAAACGACGCAACTATAAACGCCAATACTCGCAGCTCGCGTGACGCAACGCGCGAATCGGGATTGTAATGACGTGTTTGGAAGGCGGAGCGTTTGGAAAATCGGGGAACAAGGCGCGTTGCCGCGTCTCTTTTCCTTCTCCCTTCTCGGGCGAGGATCGCGACTGATTTCTGCATCTGCATAGTTTTCAGTTCAGGCGTTTCCGCCTTGGAAACTCTGCGGTGGAAACGCGCGCCGATTATACCGCGCGCGAGCGTGCACGGAAGAGAGAGAGAGAGAGAGAGAGCTCAATGGAAGGCTGGAGGGGCGGGCAACGAATGCCCCATCGTCGTCGTATTTTAGGGTGCGCGTGTAATGCAATTATACCTTCGGCCCTCGGCCCGGCCTCGAGAGAGAGGAGGGGGGGGGGAGCCTCATGAATATCAACGCTCGTTTGATTTGTATAATGTCGAGTTATTGTTCCCGAATCGAGCCGGATCGGCGAAGAGGAAAAGGGGGAAGCTCGCGCGTTATTTCGGTCCGCTCGTCTCTCGCTCGCGCTCGCGACGACATTCACGTGAGATAATCCCTCGCGATATCGTCTACGTACCCTCGTCTGCGCGTACGTAAACGGGACAATGTTAATTTAACGAATCGTTCAAGATCCGCGGTCTGCGACCCGAGTCTCCGCGAGTCGGGGATGCCTGATAATTATCGCCGCTCGTCCGCGCTCCACTTTAATCAAGCGTCTCGACCTGGACGATTAACCGGCCTGCAGACACGATTAACCGGCAATCGTCCCGAGCATGTGTACGATGGAAGCAGCGGGAATTAATAACGCCCGCTAGTATGATATCGAATGCGCCTGTGCCGGTCCGCGTGTGGCTTTTGGTAACCGTTCGCAACGCCGCGGTCTAAATGCCAATAGGGGCGATATTACTGCGCGCGGCGTGCGGTCGGCCGCAAACGTTTTATTTCCGCGCCTTTGGCCAGCGTTAAAAATCCAGGCTGTCCGGAGACGAATCGACGAATCGAGGAATCGACGAGCCGTTTCTCTCTCTCTCTCTCTCTCTCTCTCTCTCTCTCTCTCTCTCTCTCTCTCTGCCGAATCTCGATGAGAAGCGTAGCGCACCGGCCGGAGAGGAGCTCGTCCTGAAAAACGTCGCGTATATCGAAAACTTCCTCGACGAATCTCAGTAAAATGGAGACCACCGCTTTATTGATACGTTTCGAAGTTCTCGGGATTATAGACGCATCGATCTTTCCTGTCGGCCGTCCGATACTCGTTCGCTCTGCGCCCGGCGTTCAATTGACAGTTCCAAAGCCCCGAAGTTCCGCACCGGCGGGACGTATCGATCGCATCTCGCGCCCGCTGCAAAACGCTCTCCGGGATAGACCGTTTATTCCGGTTGCTTGCTGTCCAATGACTAATTACTTCAGTTAACTGCTCGTGAAAAATGCACTACTGCCCGAATACCCCAAAACGGAATGTATAATCAGGCCGAATTGGTTCGATCGGAGAGAAGAAGAGGAAGAGAGCGAGAGAGAGAGAGAGAGAGAGAGAGAGAGAGAGAGAGCGAGAGAGAGAGAGAGAGAGAGAGAGAGAGAGAGAGAGAGAGAGAGAGAGAGGGTGAGAGGGTGAGAGGAGAGCGAGCGCAGCAAACTCGCGGAACGATCGAGCGGGCGTTCGCACTGTAATCACTGGTAATGCAGATGGTGGCTTGCCGATGGATGGCATCGACAATCAGCCATATAATTAGAGAGGCCTCGCCCACGCACCAATTAAGCCGCATTCATCGGGCGCGACCGCACCGTGGCTGCGATCGTGAAAAGTGCGTACGGCTGGTAAGCGCGAGTTAATGCGAGCGGCGCAAGCAGCAACGCTCGTTAACGTAATTACGCGCGGATTATCCGCGCGATCGCCGAGCCGGATGGCCAAGGACCCGGGGGACCATCGTCCGGTCGTCGTCTGGTCCGGTCGCCGCGTCTCGCCGCGAGAAGCTATTTATACCGCGTGTCGCGTGACGAACGTTCTCCGATACCTGGATACCGGAAATCGAGCGGGCTCTATCTTCGTACCGATCGTGGCTGTCCGGAACGAATTCGCGCCAGTTAGCGGAGCAAAGAAGACGACGCGAGGATCGATACGAGGATCCAGCGTTGTCGCGATGTACAGTCGCGGGGAATCCACTCGCAGGGCTAACGCTAATATTTCAACGTCCAGCGTGGACGCATCCCATGCGAGAGCGCGACGCGCTCCCGTTTTTTTTTTTATCCGTGACTCGTCCAGACGTACAAATCGCTTAACCGAGCGTAATCGAGCGCAATCTCGCCAACGACGCGCGATCTGTCATGCCGCGATCGCGCGACTACGAGAATTACCGCGGAACAAGAGCGATTTCTTTCCCCGCTAAGCCTCACGAGGGAATGATTCGTGACGCGAGCGATCCTAATCGTCTCCCGCACTCGATACAACAATCCGCTCGCGAGCGTCTCATCGTTGAACTCGAAATAATGCTCGCACCACTCCGGCGAGCGGCTTCTCGCTCGTCGCGCGGTGTAATCTCATAAGCTCGGCTATTAAACTTCTCGGTCATTAACGATCTTGTTCTTTGCCGCGTGTTATCCTCTCGCTATTCCCCCCGCAGTCTCGCGGCGCTAATGGAGTCACCGCAGCGTGCAATATTTAGAATGTTTAGAATATTTAGCTGTTATTGCTCGACTCTTTGTCGCGCCGCGAGTCGAGTTTGGAGTCCAGGAACGCGAGAACAGACGCGATACGAAGGCCTCTCCCTTTCGAGAGTACCGAATGACTCGAGGTTGGAGATCTCGGCTAGATTGCAATTACGCACAATTATGTAAACATGACCTCGTTCGAACGATGGAGAGCAGGTAGGCTCGCTACCTGCTTGTTTTTCGGCCTTCAGCGATCGTTGATCTCGTTGCGAACGAGGACCATTGTTAATTATCAGTTGAATTTGAGAACTTGAAGGGAACCGATGTTCAATCCTTCTGCTCTATATCGCGTATCTCAAGCACAGCGGATTCATGTCCACTGAACATGTGAACGGGCACTTTTTTGTGCATACAGTGTAAATATCGCAGGTATTAAACTGAGGAACGCTCAATCACAGAGTATTCTTTATTATCCGAATGCATATCCGAGCATCGAGCCGCGTAGTGTAAGATTGGCGAATCTTTAACCGGCGAAGATCGACCGGCGAGTTCTCCAACAGGTATAGATAAAAAATTGACGACACTAGTAACATTAATAATGCACGTTGATACAATCAAACGTGGCGTTACGGTTAATGTAACGACATGAAACGTGTACACGTGTACTGTGATTATAATTTGTAGCGCGTGTCCGCGCTTCCATGGCGGACTGAAAACGAGTCATTAAAGCGAGATGGGCAGTGGCCGATAAAACGCGATGGCCGGACGGGAAATTCCCGATTAAGACTTTCTGATAAATAATGAAACTAAAAGCGGAAGGAGGAAGGGGGAGGTCAGGTGGCGTGAGGAAGGGGGCACGCACGGACGAGCGTTTTCCATTACACGGAGGGCTTTTATTAACGTTAGCACGTATGGTATCATGTGCTCTCTCAATATTATTTCTCGCGCTAGCAACCGCAGAGAGCGGGTTTCGCCCCGAAGGCACGGCGAGGCGTATCGCGGTTCCTCCGCGCGCAGTGCGGTGTTTGAGAGCGCTCGCTTAACGCTGAAACCACCACCTGAAATCGCGACGATTTCCACGATTGTGGAAGCGCGCGTTCGAGCTCGGCTCGAAGAGGGACGGAGGGAGATAGCAGGAGGATTCTGCCTCGCGTCCGCCTTATCGAAAGCTATTTTAGCCGGCGAGCGGGATACTACGGTCGCGCGATTGCTACGTCCGCGCCTGTATTTCTCTCCGCCAATTCCATGCGCGTTGCTGCGCGATCCGATCTTCCGGCATACGTTCCAATCCCGATTCGATCGACCATGTTCGCGTACATCTATGCTCGGCCCGATGGCCGGTCCGGTTGCGAAACGTCGTCGGAGAGATCGCCACCGGATTACGATCGCACGGTGACGTTTCTTCTCTCGCTGCTTCGCTTCGCGTCTGCGAAAGTGAAAGCGAATGACGCAACGCGTTCCGCTGGTGGTTCCGCGCATTGTATCGCCGGATGACTCGAATGAAAACGCACGGTCCCACGTGCGTTTTCGCTTCGCGACCTACAAGTGCTCTAGTCAAACGATCGCAAGTTGCTCCAAGTCATCATCGCGGAACTCGACGTTAATTCGCTCTCCCGCGCGGCCGCCCGGAACTTCCTCTCAGTCCTCTCAGTAGTCGAGCAAATCCATTGAAAGCCGCGAAGGGCGGCCACGGCGCGGCAACTACAACGCGAACGAGGGCTTTGTACCGCCGACGCGTGATACGTCTCACTTAAAGTGCTACGCGCGACGTCGACCGGATAACGGGACACGGATGGTTTGCGGACAGTTGGCGGTTAACGAGAGAGAGAGAGAGAGAGAGAGAGAGAGAGAGAGAGAGAGAGAGAGAGAGAGAAACTGTACGAAAAGGAGAAGCGACTGCTCGCGCGGCACCTTTGTGCGAGCGCGTCCCGGCGTTCTCGTTTCCTTTTTCTCTCCTCCGCACTATTATTACCTGCCGCGGTAACCGTCTCTATTGCCTCGCTAGATACGACCGGTATATCGGTAGCAGCTGACTCGCTGGCGCACACACAGACGCGCGCCGATGAACGTGCACGAGTTAACGCCGCGTTGTTTGTAACGTAGCGCAGTTTAACACGGCTGGGTGAACGTAAAGCTCTCCCCCGGTCGCACGATGCGAGACGGAGGTCGGGAGAGCGGCAAGAAGGGCCGGCGTCGAGAGGGCGGTCCAGGTGTTCGATATAATCGAGAGGCTCGCTCGTTATCAAAGCCCCACGAGTAGACCTCGCAGCGGCAGCATCAACGACGACGGCAACAGCAACGACGCCGCCGACGGTCGCAACGGCCCTCGTTAAGGCAAAAACGCGAGAGATGATGGATGGATACTAAATTGCATTAATTAAATCCACCGTGACACCCTCGGCCGGGTTCAGCCCTTGGTATCACTCGGCGGCGGCAGCGGCGGTGGCGGCGACGGCGGCGGTGGCGGGCGGCGCTGCTCCGGCCTGTCTGTGATCGAGACGTGAGCCGTTTAACGGGGTACGGGTCACTTTGATGATCACACTCCGTTCAGACCCCTCTCTCTCTCTCTCTCTCCTCTTTCCCTCTGTGCCTTCGCGCGTGCCCCCTTTTACCGTCTTCTCTCTCGTCGGTTCGTGTCCCTCGCTTTGTCCCTGTTTCTCTCGCCTTCTCGCGCCGTTCTCGCTCTGCCAGAGAGAGAGAGAGAGAGAGAGAGAGAGAGAGAGAGAGAGAGAGAGAGGGAGAGAGAGGTGCTCAAAGACGCTTTACCTGCCCGACTATTCCTTGAATCGGAACGGAATGCCGACTGCGAGGCGCGTTTTACGCGGGGCTTTGCCGGCCGGCTGGCCCGGCGCAACGGTGCGTCCTAATCGACCGCAGACGCACCATCGCCGTACTAAAATTAGCGAGGGCATGAACGCCGCCTTGTTTCCCACTTCCGCAATGCTACTTCCTCGGATAATCCTTCGACATGGCCATTCATCGAGCGAACAACGCCAATGTATTAATCCCGTTGAGCCAAGCTCCAAGCTGGAACGGGTTATTCCGGTATTGCGCATTTCTTTTAGCATTCTATCCCGTTTCTATTATCTTTTACTCGTTGAAGAGCGATCCTGAAACATGTGTACATCCGTCGCCATGTACAATGTTTATCAATCACAGCGGAAGAAGCTAAAACCTCCCGCTCTCGCGCGTCGGCGATGCGTCTCGTTTTTCGAGTAACGTGCACCAAAAGCGTTTTGACTTTTGAGCGCATTGTTCCGCGGTCTAGCGAGAATAATTGGACGAGAATGCGAGAATCGCACGGCTTCATTATCGAGCGAATAATCGGCTAGGACACACGCGAGGTGCCTACCGGGTCCATTAATTACGGATGAGAACTCACGAGACGTCGCCGACGCGACTGTAACGTTGCGCACTTTCTGGCCGCTAAAAAATAGAGCTCTCCTCCTGCTCGGCGGCTGAATTTTTCCCGCGTCTCGCTCGGCTCCGCGCGCGGAATTCGTTTCCCCGGCGGAGCCGATCGCGCTGAAACGCGCACGCTCGCTCCGATGCCCTTTGAAATCACACGTACGCGGCCGGTGGAAACCCATTTACGTTACATCGAAGTTTAATACCGCCTTTCGAGGCGGAATCACAGTGGAACCGCGCGGCGCTCTTTGTAAATTCAACATTTTTCTTTGACGTCACCGCCACTGTTTCATTGCTGGGGATAAAGTCGCCCGCTTAAGCGGATTTCGCGGAACAAGCGAACGTACGCGGATTCTTACGCGGCCAAGTGAGACGTCGCTCTCGGACGAGCCGTACGTTTCGCTTCTCCCAAACGAGATGATGGGATCTCGTCGACGCGCACCGTGTGTTTTGGATGAGAGATAAGTGAGAACCGTGCCGCATAGATATTAAGTATAATTTAGTGGATTACCCTCCAACGGACGCACGCACGTACGCACGCACGCATGCACGCACGCAGCTAGACACTCAGGCACGCACATCTTTCGGCCGGCGAAAAAGAGAGGAAGACACCGAAGAAGGTGGAATCTCATTACGACGAACGCGCTACGGCGTACGGGGATACGTAATCGCTGCTCCACCCGTCCCCCCCCCCCTCCACCTCCATCTCCAGCCCTCGCCGTGTCTTTCGGCGGAAGGAAACACTGAATAATAAGAACGAGACAGCCGGGCAATTACGGCGTTGTTTGGAGCTTCGCGTGCGACGGAAACGATGCCGAGGAACGCGTATTAGACGTTAATCGCTGGCGATTATTCCGCGAGCGTGAAAGTTTATAACGATAACACACACACACACACACACACACGTACACATACATGCACCTACGCACGTGCACACGCATGCGCGCACGGGGCTGTTGCCCGTTGCACGGTTAGGAGATATGCGTGAAATCTCGGATCCCGCGCGGCCACGTAACTCGCATCGATTTTCCATATTTTTTTGTTTACTGTCCCACATATCCCGGCGGTGCTTCGAGTTTGTGTAGCGCGCGTTCGCGCGGCCGAGGATGAAAGAGCGACGATTATGGAGGAGACGCGGAGGAGCGTACTGAACGAAATTGCGAAACGCGCGCGACGGGGATTCTGTTGATCCTTGCAGCGGCAAATATTTTCGATTCGCCCGTACGAAAGAGGCAAAAGCCATCGATTCGCCATTCGGCCGAGGCAACGAGGCGTACGAGGGGCGTCAAAGGCGGACGAGGCGCCTCCGCGGAATAAGAGGATAATGCGGACTCGATTTGACGTCTTTGAATATTTAATATCGGAGCCGTCTCATCGCTCGCGTCCCTTGGCGGATCAGTCACGCTTACCGCTGTTCGAGTGGAACTAACAAAGGATCACGCCGATCCGCGATGGCGAACATCCAGCTGCGTGACTGATCATTCCTCGAGCTGAGAACATTATTTTCCCTAGAATAGCCTTGTGCCTCTCGCACGTATTACACCGAGGAGGTTCCTCCTTGTTCGAGGAATTTCGCGACTTGCTCGGCGCATTCGCAGCTCTTTTCTCGGAGATGTGATTCTTGCAACCGCATCTCGCATCTCGGAAACGCTGGACGCGGTCGGCGCTGCCGGCGTGACGCGGTTTTACGGATTTTTCCGGCGATTTGCCCGCTCGCTTACCCTGCGCGCGTTCCCAAAAGGGCGACGTTCCGGATGCACCGCGCCGAAGCGTAAAGGCCGGTCGCGAGAAACGGCGCGACAACGGAGACGGCGACCGAATAGCCTCATGCAATTCTAAACTATTTCAATGAAATGGGATAGCGCGGCCTCCAAGGTGGAGGAAGGATTTGTTGGTCGCGGCATCCAAGCGACCGTCTTCCCATGCCGCGAGACAAGAAAGCGAGCGAGCGAGAGAGAGAGAGAGAGAGGGGGGGGGAGAGAAGGACCGAGGGAGGAAAAAAGCCAAGAGAGGCCACGCTTCTGCATCGGCTCCTCGACTAGCTTTCCTTTGTTCTAAAATTCTTACGACTTCCCTTACCTCCGTCTACTGCATCTTTCCTCGCGCCGCTCCCCCAACAACAAAGGAAGTGGTTTGTACCCCGCGATGTGGCCGTATAATACCGCTGCGTTCTCTCCGCGGCGGACCGGACGGCACGGAGATACAAAATTGTCTCCCCTGCCGCCTTACCGAGAGACACTTCGTGGCCTGGATGCTCGCAACTTTCCTCGCGGCTCGGTCTGATCTCGGCCAACTTGTGGGACTTTCGCGTATCGACTTATTCATACATCCCGCTTGACTTGGTCCGCGAGATGCGGCGACGGCCTCTTCGAGGGTCCAGGACATGCGTGAATTTATTTCGCGCTGCTCACCAGGGCGATCGTAGCGACGAGAACGACCTTCTTCCTGATCTCGTTTCAAGATTCAGGCAGACGAGGGTCTGCCGCTCGCTCGAGGGATGTTGGCGAGATTAAAGGAGCCGAATCCATAACGAAAACAACGAGAGAAACGACGATCCGTTTTGTGCCTGCTGATGGTGTCCGCTGTGTTCTTTCTCGTCAACTGCTCGCGCAAATGATATGAATAGTCGCCTAGAATAACAAGATCTCGCCCGCAGTTGCAATATTGCAGTTGCGTATGCATGCACTCAACAGACCGCTAACCGAATTCTCGCTAATGAGCGAATGATTTAGTCGGAATAATCGTGTTAATCGTTTTACTTCAATTAGTGTTCCTTTGCGTCAACTATCAAACTGGAACGTTGCATAACATGGATAGATACAAAGAGATAGATTTATCGATAATCAACTTTCTTCGTTCTAATTTGATTTAAGCAATATGATATGCTGATGAGCTGCTAATCGCTTGAAGAATTTATTCGTTTTCATAAATTCCTCAAGCGATTAGCAGCTCATCAGCTCGTCGGCATATCATGGGCTTAAATCAAATTAGAACGAAGAAAGTAGATTCAATTCAGATACGCGTTAACAATGCACGCACATGGAATGTTTGAGCGAGGTATATCGAGGCTTTCCATCAAAAATCGAAATTTGTTATTCATATTTCCTTCTCTACATTTTCTACGTTCCGGGTTTATTCCGCAAAGATATCGTTGTAAGATTAATCAAATGGCAAATTAATCAATTTGCATCAGCAAATTCTGGATCATACCAGTCTCGGTATATTTTTTTCATTTTTCGCGCGCGTTCACCGCGACGAACAAACTAGCCGTTTACAAAGCTAATCCTTACGCAATCTAATCCTTACGCAAGATTTATAGAGATTTTTCGAATTATTAAGATCGAAGAAGCTTATCGATGATCCAATTGCATCGACATGCAAAGACGACTTGCTTTGGTCTGACATGTTCCGAAAAAAAAAAAAAAAAAAAACGAAAGAAAATGTAGAGCTTCTTCATAATTCAGACGGCATCTTTGAAAGTGTCGTAAAGTCTGACTCGGAGCATCCGTTCGACCTCTCTCTCCCCTCATGTCGCACAGCCTAAAATTTTTCATAGCTGCCGTAAAAAGCGGGTGTGCACTAGGGTTACGAGATAGCGAGAGAGAGAAAGACAGAGAGAGAGAGAGAGAGAGAGAGAGAGAGAGAGAGAGAGAGAGAGAGAGGAGATATCGAAAACCACGTTCTCTCTCTCTCTCTCTCTCTCTCTCTCTTTCTTATGCTCTCTCGCTCTCTTTCTTGCTTCTTCGCAGCGAGCGAGTAACTTCGGATTGCACGAAGCGAGGAAGAGAGCGTGAGAGAAAGAGAGAGGGAGAGAGGGATGCGGGACGGGGAGGGAAGAGCGAGCGAGAGCGAGAAAGAGGACGTGGGAGAGGGGAGCGCCGACGGACGTGGATCATAGAGTCGTGCGGCACGATTCCGGAGCAACTCCAACCGAGTGGAGCCGAGGGCGACCGAGCTACTCCGAGGACGGCTGAAACGCGGCAACGCGCGTCAGAGGGTAACAGTCGTGCCGCGGCCTCCGACAAGGGAGGTATACGCAGTCGCCGTTGATCGAATCCGCTTTGGCGAACCGAGACCATCGGTCGTGACGAGCGTCCCGTGTTGGTGCGCGGCTTCAACGACGTGCCGGTCTCTTCGACTTGCGCGTTTCCTCCGTCATTATGTTGTGACAGATGCATATACCTCAGTGCGACTCTCGACAACGTGCGCGATCTTCTTCATGATACACACCGCGAACATGTACGCGTGATAGGATAGCAGCAGCGGCAGCAGCAGCAGCAGCAGCGCGTCGACTCGGTCGAATCGCGCCCGCCGACCCGAGCAACAGATGTGACCCCCGTCGCACGTCCCTTCGTTCTTTATATTTAGTTGACCAAGATTTCCTCTCAGTTGCCGGCGACTCTCCATCGAGCGGATCCTGACACAATAGCATTGACGAACGCGCGGCCTGGATTTTTCCGATAGGCGATAAGAAGCGTTCAAACACCGGCGAGATCAAATAACGCTGATAGCGAGCTGATATTGGTCTGATCGAAAGGGAAATAAAAACGGAATTCCCGTTCTCGAATCTCCGCGCTGCTGATCGATGAGAATCGTTTCCTTCTCGACTGCTCTAAGGGCATACCTGCAGCTCCGCGGCTAAAGGGCAGCTGGCCGCATACGCGAAGCAAAAGGCGAAGGAGGAGAATTCCTTTGTCCTCCGAGGCGGCGCGCGAGAAGGAGCGCAAGACGAGCGGAAGAACGAGCAGGCTAGAGAGAGAGAGAGAGAGAGAGAGAGAGAGAGAGAGAGAGAGAGAGAGAGAGAGAGAGAGAGACACGCGACCAAACGTAGCAGCACGCGGTCAGGCCCCTCTACCTTGTAGTTGTATACCTGGAACGCGACGAGGACGAACGGGAGTGGCGGAGCGAGGGAGATACGACGAGACGGAGAAGGATAGAGAGAAAGAGAAAGAGAGAGAGAGAGAGAGAGAGAGAGAGAGAGAGAGAGAGAGAGAGAGAGAGAAAGCCAAGAGAAACGCTTTACACGGCGGTGAACGGCCGTCGTTGTCGTTGCCAGCGGCAAAGGGCAACAACCACGCCGCGGCCGGAGATTCTAGCATCTCCCGCTCAAGGCCAGGGTACAGCCGGCCCACGCGAGCTGCCTCCGTAACAGCGACGCGTCATCCGCGGGCCCCGGAAGCGGACAATCGGCGCGGTGCACGTGGGATGTCCCGAAATTGGCGGAAGTAGGAGGATCGCGGAAGGGTGGTCACCGCTCAAAGAGCCTGAGCGAGAGAGAGAGAGAGAGAGAGAGAGAGAGAGAGAGAGAGAGAGGAAGAAAAGAAAGAAAGAGAGAAGGAGAGGGAGAGAAAATAAGGCGATCAGTGAGGGTGTTCGATTTGGCATGATCATGCAGCGGCAGAGGTTATTACCGGACGCCATGGCGCTGGTTAGGGCAGCTGTTCTCGCAGCTGTCCTGGGACAGCTCCTGGGTCCCAGCATGGCCAGCAGGCCCGCCGGAGCCCATCCCGGACACGCTTACTTCGAGCAACCGTGCTGCGGTCGTTCCCATCTCAGGCATCACAAAGGTCAGATTTAAGATTGGAGTGATTTTCAAGATCGACCGTGCGCGACGAGATCGCTCGTTCGCGATTCTGTGAGAGAGAGAGAGAGAGAGAGAGAGAGAGAGAGAGAGAGAGAGAGAGAGAGAGAGAGAGAGAGAGAGAGAGAGAGAGAGAGAGAGAGTGCGGCGATGCATGGTCGACGGTTCGCGACACGATTCCAGATGCTATTTCGTATAAATAAATTTTGCGATGAATGTAGGACACCAATCGTGCGACGTGATTATTAGCAGATAACCGACCTGCAGTCAATGAGCCCATTCATGATACTCTCGTGGGGATATTTCCGCGGATACATGTCCCGGCTCGCTCTCCGCTCGCAAGTGGGACAAGCTCGATGCAACAGCGGAAGCGGAAATGGTCGGATAACGATGCCACGTGGTGTGTGTCACGATTTTTACGTTCGTTGTCGATTATCGAGCGTCATCGCGACGTAGTCGGTCTCGCGTAGCACGTTACAGGAAGCTCGCGACACACGCGGAAATTGCGTTGCGCGCCGCGCTCCGCATATTCGTTTGCGCATATTCTCGATATATCGGCCGCCGAAAGTGACGGCGCACCGAAAGCGAGAGTGGAAATATCGCAGCTTCGTTGTGTCGCGGCGCGCGTTTTGCGATTACGCGGAATTATCCAGACAATGGAGCGCATCTCGCATAAATCTACCCCCTGTTTCTTTATTTCTCTCCGTTTCTCTCTCCGCGTGTCACGCAACGTGACGTATTTCTCTCAGCGTGCTCCTCGCGCGACAATCGACGCATGATTGTAATGCTCTCGGGATATCGATCGCGATTAATTCGCGCGGACGCAACGCCCAAATTAAATACCATGACTTCCGGGATCGCTTCGATCCGCCGACCGGCGTCATTTGCAATACAAATTGGAGTGCGAACGCGTGAAATCAATCGCTGCTACGCGTCGATGTGTAATCGAACACCATCGGTGCGTTTGACGGCGCGGCTGGACGCTCTCGCTCTCGCGCGAGATTAATCGCGGAAGATCCGCTTGCTTTCCTGCCGTGATCGGAGCGTCTCGCAGGACTAATCCGAGGAACGGCCGCGTTGCCTGGCAACGCGCGGCATCGGACGACCACGTGGATTTTGATCGTTGTTCGTTACTCCGATTAACTCGCGGTGCATACACGAATGCATTTTTGCGACAGAGCGTCGATGGTTTACGCGGCTCTCTTGGCAAAGGCTCTCCTGGAAAAGGCTTTCCACCGCGATTACGCACATCGGGGATTAAACTCCCCTTCCGGTGGTTTTTTTCCTCTCGCGAGTCCGCGAGTTTCTCTCTTTTTCTCTCGCGGTAAATCGCGTTCGCGAGCGCACAAAGAGCGGAGCGCGCCGGCCGGAAAACGGTAACGCAAAAACGCAGGTATCCCATACGAAAATACCTGTTAGTATACGTCAGCAATGTTATCTCGGGGAGGGCCCTGCCACGCGATATTACCGGAGCTTAGAACGCCGGGCTGACTTCATTATGGTGGCCGAGGGAGAGAGTACCATCGAATGGAATGTGGAATGGTCGGTTGGTCGGTTGGCCGGTTGGCTGGCTGGTCGGACGCTTGTCTTGCTTGGCTGCCGGCTGGTTGGCAGGCTTTCGCTAGCTTGGTCTGGCTGGTGTGCGGAAATCGAGTGGTGCGCGACCTCGCGCGCCTGTGTGTTACCTGTGAAGCGAGAGAGAGAGAGAGAGAGAGAGACCGCGTGCTCGCGGGGAGACGGCGCTGCTTACGGATGTCGTAATAACACAAAAACACGCGTGGTCCAGAGAATCCACGCGCGCGTTCCCTCCCGTGGTGTTCTAGCGCGAAACGCGGGGAAATTTTCCCGTGGAATTTTTCCCCGGTCTTCGGGGCGATTCGGGAAACGGGGGTCGATCGGCGGATTGTCGTCATCGCTCGTCGACGGATTCAATCTTCGAGTCTCACGCGACGCGGCGACGCGCTTGGAGCGAAACGCGATTTCCGGCGCGGATTATGCAGGCGCGAGCGCAGCGCATCGCTGACGCGTAATATCGTTATTCGAAACCCGCGATAAGATGCTCGAGTGTCCCAAACAATTCTTGCCGCGGGAATAAATAACCGTAACGAGCATCGACGAGTTTCGAGTTCCGAGACGCTCGTCCGTTTCGAAATATTCATCGAGCGATTGACGTCGATTGACAAAATCGCGCACATCCGGGCGCACCTTTTGCCGCGCGTTAAGCACAGACGATACACGGTAGATGTATCTGCTATATCGAAGCGCATCGCACTGATCTGATCTGCACTTGCGGCCGGGTATCCGCGCCACGAAACAATCGTGAATTGTAAGCCCTTCGTATCGGAGATCCCCCGGTAACTAACGGAACGGATATTAATTTCGACGAGCTCCTCGAACCGATCTGCTGATCCAATTTGCACGCGTATTTGACGTGTAGCAACCCTCCACGATCGCGCGGGCGCTCACGTGCGCGCGCACGCGCGCGCCCGTATGCTAATGAAGTTGCGCGAAACTCCCGCACGACCGTGTCCCGTTGCATTAAACCCCGCGCGTTTCGGGACGCCGGTCTCCCCGACGCACGAATCCACCCCCTGACCTTCGACGGGGCGGTGGAGGCCTCTGGGAAAATTCGAGTTGCGTGAATTTCTTGCTCGCAACCCGCGGCAAGAAATTCTTCTTCCGTTCGTTTCCCATTCGCGCAAGCGACTTTTTCTCGCTAGATTGCCCTCCGTCGCGGATCTCCAATTACCCCTAAATTCGGGGTAAGTTCGAGCAGCAGCAATGCTCTCTTTGCGAATGCTGTTTGCGAGGTAAAAAGAGCGCGATCGTTCGTTCAGTGATCGTGAATGTCGGACAGACTGCGAAAGTTTTCCTTTGGCCGGCGAAAGGCTTCCAAAGATTTTCCTAGATTAAAAGCTCCGTGCTCGCCGAGTCAACTGTATCGGAGCTGCATCGGTCTTCCGAACCATACGCTGCCTCGCTTCCTCTCTCTCTCYCTCTCTCTCTCTCTCTCTCTCTCTCTCTCTCTCTCTCTCTCTCTCTCTCTCTCTCTGTCTCTTGCTTTCCATCCGCTATCCGTCCAGGCCACGTAATGAACGACCACAGGCGTGCCTCTTCCGGCGAGCGGTATTCGAATTAGCCGCGTATTCCTGCGGTCGGGGATCGGACATGAATGCCGAGACACCGCCTTTCTGTGCCCGCGAAGTTGGGCCGTCGAAATCAGCGGAAGCTCGGGAGGGAGGGGAGAGTGAAAGGGGGAGGTAGTTTTCGTTACGCTTGGCGCTCGGCTACCACACCGAATTATTCCCTTTGAAAAGAGAGACGCGGCGCGTCTCGGCTACCGCGCCGAGATACAACGAACGAAAGGATGCCACCCTTCCTCGACTCTTGGAGATTATTTCCCCAAAATTTTCACCCTGTGATCTTTCGCGCTGCCAGGAAACGAGCAGCAGCGAACGGCATCGCGGCAAAAAGCGCCACGAGGATATCGATTAATTTCCACGATGTATTATTCGCGCTGCCTGTTTCCCTCAGCCGCCCCTGTTTCCAGCTTTTTTCCCTTGCCGGTGGATGCTCTGGAAGTTGTCCCGTCTCGGGGGTAAAAAGCGCGCGAGACTGCACGAACTCGCCCGCGTGGGAGCGGTGCACGGGGGAGAAGTGTGAGCAAGGGTGGTTGCGAGGACACGACTTGGAGTACACCCTTTGAAGCGCGAACTTTGTCGCGCGGATCTTCCGACACGAGTTAGCGTGAATCAGTGTCGAGATCAAAAAGACCGCCGTTGTCAACTTCTTGGTCGCCACGTGCGTTCTCCAGCGATGCATTGTCACAAACCGCGGGAAAGCCGGCGAGTTGTTTGATCCCAAATCCCAAACCATGGCGCGAGTCTCGCTTTAATCGGCGCTTTAATCGGCGATTCGAAAGCTTTCATGCTTTCGTGCGCGCGAAGAGCCTCGCAAGCGCGAGTTAAATTAAACAGACCTGGCATTTCCTTTTTCCCCTCACGCACATATTCGACCTGTACGCTCTCGTTCGAGAAGGGTACATTTAGCGGCGTTAGTTTTCATCTTCTCTTTCTCTCGTGCGGAATCCGCTCGCGAGCGGCTGGGAGGCGACTCGCGCGAAACGCGGAACAAAAAGTACACGGGGATACTCGACGAAGACGGCGTCGAGGGATGTCGAGAATATTCCGGCAACAGGATTACGTGCACCCCGGAGAAGGAGAAGAGACGATACAGTGAAGAAGAGAGAGAGAGAGAGAGAGAGAGAGAGAGGGAGAAGCGGGCAAGGGCGAAAATCTCCCTTTCGTTTTCTCTCGCGCTCGTTCGTTCTCGTTCCTTTGTAGCTCCGGAGAACACCTTGTACACCTCGGCGGTGTAAACGCGCTCGCGCTAGTGCCCGCGCTCGAGACGAGACGATCTACGAACGACGATCCCTTCGCGGATAAAGCGGATAATGAGGATATAATACTCCGCGCTTGCGATGCCCCCGGACGTTTAGTCTCGGGTCGACTCTCGAGACGCTTAAGAAGCAGCGATCACGGGAGAAGGCGGAAGCGGATCGCGCATAATCGCGTGTAATCCTGATCTAAATCGCGTCTATCGTTCATTTCCTATCGCTTGGCGATCCTTCGATCCTCATCGTGCTGATCGAATGACGGGTGCTGGTGGTGGGGGAGGGGGAATCCCGGCAGCGCGCGAGGCAGACGTTGAGCGGCGAATATAATAACTTGATAGCAAAACGCTTTCTTTGGAACACCTCCGCCGCCGTTTACGCGATTCGGCGAGGATGATGAAATGCGCGCGAGCACGCCGCGATACCGGCGCGACCGACGACCGCCGTCCACTCGCTCGCCTCTCCCGCCTCTCCCTTTCTAATAAAAATAATATTATCTGTAGCGGCGCGCGTTATGCGCATTCTCTGTGCGAAATCATCGGCGCGCGGAATCGCGCGTCTCTTAAGTCTCCGGTTTACAGCCGGTCGTTGGCTGGCCGCAACGGCGACGGCCAGCGGCTGTAAACGGCGCGCGGTATTGCGTTCTTCTCTTCCCGCTGCATCGTCTTTCTCGCTTCTCGAGCGACGGGCCTTAACGGCACACCTTAAAGTACCGTCGCGCGGCTTAACGAGATTCTACATCGAGGCGATTACCGGCAGCATCCAGACGCTGCCGCTGTCCGCCGTTTCTGCCGGCCGGCTCTATCGGAACTTTCCCACGCGCGCGTGATCGCGCGTGTCGTTGCACAGCTTTTTTACGATCGCTATTTTCGCGTGTCCTATCGTGTCGACTATCATAAGTAAGCTCCAGAAATAAGCAGTCCCATCTGCATCACTTTCGCGATAGATCGCAATAGATGCGCCAGGCATCGACTTGTCCGAGCAATCGTTCGCATGGAGCGATTTCTGAAAGCGCGTTGTTTCGGTATCCCGAATGAGGAGGGTCGCTTCTGTAATTTCATCGTCTCGGAATAACCCCCAGCAGCGAGCTGTTCCTTCGAGCAGAAAAAGAGAGGGGATAAAAAGGAAGAGAAAAGGAAAAGAGGAGAAGAAGGAGAGGGAAACTCGCGGCAGCACGAGGAGAACTTATTATTACCCAGTCTTATCGATCCGCGATGCATCTTGCTTGTCTGTCATATCGCTGCCCGCTCGCTTCGATAAATATTTGCCAACTGTCCCTCGGCAAGAACTCGGCAAAATCTCTTGGAGCACGCCGCGCGTGCCGGCAAGTGGATAGAGAAATGGAGCGGAATAACGCTACGAAGCTGCCACTTTGCTTCATGCCGCGTGACAATCGAATACAGATGAGAAGCGCCGCAGAGTGACGCGAATACTCGCAGGGCGCGCCGGTTTTCTCTCTCACGATTTCGAGCGGCCTTCGTGCTATTCGCGTCGGAGCTGCAGACGGCTAATTGTCCCGTATCAATAAACCAGGCGCTGAGATATCGTTGACAAGAGCGAGGGGGTGGGGAGGAGATCCACTGTTATCGGGATACTTTGCCGCGCAAACAGAGGGTTAGTCACCTAATCGTCCGACCCCTGTTCCACCGCGCCGAACGCACGCACTCACGCGTGCGTACACCTACACTCGCGCACCGGTTTCCCGATACGAGTCGCGTCGGTACTCTGTGAACCCTCGAAAACCTTTCCACGTGTTCAAAGTTATCTCAACTCCACCCTCCCGAGCGATATCGGGGGATGATATCTGTTCGTCACAGGAATTTCAGATCCCATGCGTGCACGCGCGCGCGGGCTCGCGAGAGAGAGGCAGGGAGAGAGAAGGAGGGCAGACTGAGACAGGAAATTGAATCTCGCTTTATCTCGAATCGGCGATATTGAAAAGGAGAAAAAAAGAAAAGAGGAGAGGGGCCGAGGGAAGTGAAGAAGGAAAGAGATGACGAGCGAACGCGCACCCTTCGTGTTCTCCGTCGACCGAATAAATTGTTACGAGCGATATCAACGCGTCCGCGATACACGCGCGAGGAATCGCCTTCGATCGTCGCCACATCGTCGTCGTCATCGTCATCGTGGTTCCCCGAATCGGCTTTTCGTTCTGCTTCTTCTTCTTCTTCTTCTTCTCCCTAAAGAGACGTCCTTCGCTTCCGTTGAGCTGTGAATCAACACCGGCCGACGTACTAACACCGGCGTTTAACTCGAATCTTCAGGCTGCGCTTTTCTGTTTTTCTGCACATTCGATGTACGAAAGAGTCAGGATTCCCATTGGACGGTACATTTTGATGGCGCGCATCTCGGTAAATCTTGAGCGATCTGGAGCTTTTGGAGGAATTGGAGGGTAAGGCGGCGATAAAGATTGTTCGCTTTGATTCCGGCCGGCTTTCATGTACAAATTCGTGATCGCATCCGCAGTCCGCGACTCTCGGTCGTGAGCGAGGATCTAATTACACTAACGACCGGCAATAAAAAGCAGCCGACGTCGCGGAATTCGCACGCAATTACCGCGATCTCGAGGGTCAGGTACGTACGTAGCCGGGTTACTTGGGGTCTTCGTGGACGAAAGTTGGGCCGTTTAGCGATGGTCGTGGACGGCTTTACATCGCTACACATGTATAACACATACGTGGAACCAGCGCGATAATCGCGTGCGCCCTCACATTTCGCATGCACGCGTTTGGCGTATCCACTTTGGCCTTGGAATCGAGCATCCGGCCGGGAAAACATCGAGCCGCATTCAGAAACGAGAGCAATAAAGAAATAATTGCACGACGGCGCATAAATTACAGAAGCTTTCAGTCGCGCGAGCTTCCGCTCGTCGCGACGCACACATACGCAAAGGACAGGCTTTGTAGTGTTTGCGTGCATGCGTGCACGTATATCCCGCGGAACTGGACGAGCAACACCGTGGCTCGTATTATATAGCGAGCGACGACCTTGCGCGATTTCGGATTGCTTCGGTTCAGACTGGCCGCTGATTTATTCAGCGCGAAATTAAAAATTATTCGGCGGCGGCTTTGATCAAAGTCAAGTTGAGAAGTCGGCGCGCGCCGGCGAGCCGTAAAGTATATATAATATCCTGCGAAAAGCGCGAAAGGAGGGACAGGCCGGCGCCCCTCGGTCTCTCGTAGCCGGCTCCGTAATTGGAGCTCGATATGTCTTAATTACTCGAAAGTTTATTATTACTTGGAGACTCGGCAGGCGGCACAAAATCATAACGATCACCGTCCGTCCGTCCGTCCATCCGTCCGTCCGTCTAGCTAATTACTTTACAGCTTGCGTCCGCATGGGTGTATACGCGTTTACGACCCCGTGTCAAATGTTTACGCTGGCCGCGCGTTCTGTCTTTGTCAACAGCGGCTCGTGGCCGTGCATTACGCGAGATTGTAATTTCCCTGGCCGATGATGGGCCCCGGGAAATTACAGGAACTAACATTCGAGCCCTAGAGCCCTTCGCGGGCAATCCGCTCCGCCCGCTCAGCGAAGAACAATGATTAGGGCCGTCTAACGACAACACGAAGGACGTTTACGCGGCTCCCTTGCGCCGGGTCGTTACCCCGTGTGTGTTGATCGAAGGCAAGGCGGAAGTTTCGGGTGCGATCGCGAGGGTGAGGCTGATGAAATCCGTAACGACAAAGGGAAATTGGAAGCTGCCGCTATTCTGTATCGCGTCGGGCCGTCGCCGGTTCGCGCTTGGAAACCGCGCGCTAAATCCGTCGAAGCGAAAAAAAGTATTACGACCGCGACGTTGCCGCGTAGGGGTGTAATAGTCGAGCAGGGCCAGTTGATGCTTCGTAATAGCTGGACGAGGGGTGGTCCGGGGTCGCGCAAGTCCCTTCTAACGACCTGTACCAGGGCACGTAACACGACCACATGGCATCGTCAAATCTGATATCGAAAGCACCTCGACGCGCTACAGAGAGAGAGAGAGAGAGAATTAGAGGCGAGCGACGTTTCCGCCATGCAAGCGCGTTGTAAAAAAAGTACGGTTCCGGGGATAATCTTCTCGAAACGGGGGATCATACTCGCGAGCGACGTTAAACGTTCAACAGATGCGCGGGTGTCCTTCTCGCGAGCGAGAATTCTTTCAACGAGGATTCTTTCCGCGTCGTGAGACTTTGGAACTGCCGAAATATGGAATATTACTGGGCAATTCTAAAGTCAATGGGATATTGGAATACGAATAATGGGCCGTTCGAATGGTTTTGGTCGCACGAGTGATTCCGTGCGGCTTAAATGAAACGGACCCGCCCCTCGTAATGCCATTTTCCAGCGAACGTCTGCGTCTGATTGGCGTGTAATTGTCGCGAAAGAAAGAAGCGCATAATTATTAATAGTTGGACGGTGGCAGCGATACGGATCGCAATTATTGACGTGGCAAATATAGAATCGGGAATATTTTGCGCGCTTAATTAAAACAGGACATAGCCGAATTGGGGGGATCGATCCATTTCGATACAAATTAATTGTTTCGCGATATACGGACAAACGGTTATTAATAAATTATTCTAATTAAAATTGTGATCATTTGCGCGCGCGCGTAGTTTGAAATATAGCAGAAACATCTATGCGACTGTGATAATTAAAGCATATAAATCCGCGCGTATAAACGCGTGAGTTTAAAATTGCCGAGAATTAGCAAGTCTAATGAAAATAATAAACTACCATAAATTGCGTAATGCGAAAATTGCAACGTATCCGTCCGCATGCGGACGTGCACCGTAACAATCGCGTAATCTCGTCAGGCATTTATGGCCGACAATTGATGCTTTTTTTGAAAAATTTTTTTCCCTCCTCCTCCCGCGGATATCCGACGTACGTCATTTCTAGTTTGCTCCAATTTTCCGGGGATGGAATGTAAAGGTTTTAATTTATCCGAACGTAATAAGGGACCAGTTTCGTTGCGGACTTATAACTAAAATACACACACACACACACACATACATACACGCGTACCGGCACGCCCGAAAACAGCGAGCTTCTCTCTCGCCTTGGCCGTACTTGCAACACTGCATTTCTTAATTGTTCTCTAACAAGAGAAGTTGGCACTTGGCACGGTTTGTTGGCCTGTCTCACCTCTTTCCAGCATCCTCGATCCAAGGAACAGCCACCACTGCCGCCACCACGCCCCGTTCTTCTTGCTCGTCTTGCTCAACCTCGAAGGAGCCAAGCTCGACCATGTTACAAAGTGATTAGTCGAGTAATACTGCCAGGTTCGCTCTCGCTGCGGTATGTCCTTAATGTGGCGCCGTGGGTTTGCAGCTGCAGCTGCATTTCGCCTTCCCAATCCTCTTCTTCGGAACTTTGAGGCGCGATCGATCGTTCTAGCGGAATATCTGCCGGGGACTCACCGTCGTGGTAATTATGGAAGGTACGGAGATGCCCTTCGATCGGCGCGCGTCGGGATGCCGATGTAACTCCGGAGAAGTAGTTACGGGAAACTGCGACTCCGCGGATTCGCATTTAAGGCTCTCGGCTTTAAAGCCTCCGACTAAAGGTCCCATTGATCGCGGGACCTTTAGCCTCCCTCCCCGCGAACCGCCTGCATCGTGACGAGACGCGTTATCTCGGTCGGCCTTGCTTCGTTCGCACGATGACACCTATCGAGTTTCCGAGCTTTGTGGACGAGGCGTGACGCGTAACGAAGCGGGGAGAGCTCTCGGTGCGTCGCGTCGCGCATCCTCGAAGGGCGCATCGGCGCCCTTGCCGCTGCTCGCGGGGCGGTTTCTAAGCCCTCGTGCTGCCGGCGAATTATGCACACGTGCGCGAGTCCCTTTCGCCGTCCGCATCCGCTTAGGTTCCTCCGCGGTCGAGGCCGACACGATTCTCGTTTCCGCCGATGGGAGTCGCGCGGCCTGGCCGTCCCCTGGCGCCCTTGATTATCCAGCTCGGAGGTCGCTCGTGGGAATCATCCCGAGTCTGTGCAGCCGACGCTGCTCCGAGGCGCTAAAGCAGTTATTTCGATCGGCCGCCCTTCATAAATTCGTGGCCGGCCCGCTGCTCCGGCGAGCGTGAAACGAGCTCGAGTATTAAGACGATATACGCGCCGTCCCGGAAGTACCGGCAGAACGACAAACATTTGTCGTCACGGTACATACAGATAGCGGAATTATGGCCAATCTTGTTGGATTACGTGGCTCCACCATGAAATCACGAAACTGTGCAAGTAGTACCGTGAGATCGCGCGAAACAAAGGCAAGGCCACCCGTCGTTGGCCCATTCTCAGCGATCCTGAAGACCGCGGAGTAGCGGAGAGTGAGAGAGGAAGCGAGCAACACACACCAAGAGAGAGAGAGAGAGAGAGAGAGAGAGAGAGAGAGAGAGAGAGAGAGAGAGAGAGAGAGAGAGAAAGGCACGTCGTTAAGGATCGAGGTGGAAATTCTAAACGTCACTGGTGGTACCGAGTCTCAACTGGCTCGCTCGTTCTCTCGCCTTCCGGCTATTCCGGCCTTCCTTACGTGTCACGAGACGATTAAACGCCGAGCGGATAATTAGCAGGCTGCCGGGCGGCCGCGTGCCGCGCGATGGAAATAAATTTCGGCCGTAAGCAGCCCTGAAGTCGGCATTTAATTGTAAGCCGGGGTATCTACGAGCCTCGTACCCCGTTCCGACTGCGCCCGTCGCGTGCGCTCGTCCTCCCCCTCCCCCTCCCCCTCCCCCACCCCGTTTCCCGGAAACGAGAGCGGCGCGCGGAGCCCTGACGCCGGAGAGAGAACGCGCCGCAGCCTCCGCGCGAGCTCGGCTTTATCGCCGGCGAAAGCCCCGGTAAATCCACGGAGGAGGCACGTACGCGGAACTCCCCATCGGAAAAGCTCCCTCGCGTTTCTCTCGCGCGTGCAACAGTGGCCGACGTTCAGGCGGAACGATCGTCGGGCGTAACGGGCCGGTGTTTAGGACTCGTAGATTATTTTAACAGCGGCGAGTCGCTCGGAAGATCGCCGAGATCGTAATAATAACGCTCCAGGTCCGGTAGGAACCTGCGAATGACGAATTGCGAGCGGCGGCCCCGTTCGCCGGCTTCCTTCGCCGGCTTGAATCGCCTCATTCTCCGCTATCGTCGATCGTTTATCAGCGATCGTGCAGCCACTTATACAGCTCGGGAAGTTTTGGCGGGCAAAAGTGAGGAAAGGACAAAGGGAAAGAGGGAAAGGTTCCGTCTCCGGTCGTTTTTCCTCATCCGTGCTGTCGCTGCCGCGCTGATCCGCGGGTAAATAGCAGTTTTAATTAAATCTGAAATTATTTCCCGAAAGCTCGTCTCCCCACCCCACCCCCACGCCGACGCACCGAATCGCTCGGGCGGATCTTTCGGTGCGGCGATGAATTTTCATTCCCGTGGAATTCTAAATTTCAACTCAACGAGTGCGATTTAATTAATCGCGCGTTATCGAAATATCTCTGAAAATACCACGATCGCTCGTGCGATATGGCTGACGCATGCGGAAGGAAGTCGAGAGATATGAAAGATCCGAGCGGAGAGCCTTCCGGCGAGACGTTCAAGTCGTGATCGCTTATGCATCGCCGATCGCCGACAAACAAGTATCACGATGACGATCGCGGATCGAGCGCCGGAATGATTTTATTGATATCAAAGTTTCGAAGGGCCCTTTTGATCCTTGGCGCGAACGTTGAACGTGCGGATACTCGTGAAACTTTGGCCGCAAACTTTGCTGGTACTAACACTAGCCAACTTTCTTCGAGCGATGATCATCGAGTCCCATTAAAAGCGAATATCGAATTATTCGATTATTTTAACGATTGCTTCCGACTTTCTCTTTTCCGATACTTGAAGACTTGCCAGCCGTCTCAATCGATCTCGACGCGCGGATGTAATTTTATCCGGCCAGCGGCAAACCGATAGCTTAATTTCGTTACGAGGCTGACGATCCAGCGGTGTGAGCTTGCTTGAAATAACGCGGCCAGACATAAAAGCGCGACGAACTCGCGTCAATTACACGGCGTCGCGTCGCGACATAAACGAATATCATTATCGCGGGCTAATTCGAAGCTTCTAATCTAATCATTCAGTCGTCGCAATGGCGGCAAAGTTGGCGTCGCATTCATTCGCGTTTCAACGTCTCAAGCCGTTCCTCCAAGACCGGGACTTGCCCAAGTGCGCGTCGCAAAGCTGCCCATCAGCGCGAGTGCAAATCAGGAATTAATCTTATTGAGGACAAACGCGGATGAACGTGGATCGCGCGCTTCTCACAGATGCTCGATATCGCCGCGAGTTCAAAGTGCAAAGCATCGGAGCACGCGAATGCATCCGGCGAGGTTCGGCGAGCGCGCGAGCGGACCGCTCGAAATCCGCGTGATGAACGATCCCGCGCGCTCCCAACGCGTGTCTCGTTGCCGTGCACCTCCCCGACCGGGGCTAAATTATCTCATGGCGATGGCCATGAATATTTCCCCGCCATCTTGGCGCGCGATGGATCCAAGCGCGAGATCGTCGACGCGCGCCGTGACGTCGGATTTACGAGCACGCGACGGGATGACAGGGATCTCTCAGGAGCAAAAAGTAACGGGATCAATGATGGGTCGCGTGGACGCCGCTAATTCACTGCTGATTCGCGGATCTTTGACAATGGATCCGGCGGATCCGGAATCGGCTGAAATCGCCGCTAATCGAGGACAAGCGTGGCGAAATGGAACAAGCGATCGCGAAAAATAGCGATCGCGCTCTCTTACCTACTCTTCTCTCTCCTTCCTTTTTCATTTAAGATTTCAAGCGATGCGAGAGCCGCCCCGATAGTCTCTATTTGTGAGCGTAAAAAGCAAGGGATAAATATACGTTCTGTTATGAAGAAAATTGATGTAGGTTGTTCCGATGTTGAGGTTACAGCGAGCTGCTTCTCATCATTTTTATCGACAGCGGAACGTTACGACTTGTTTACGTTCGTTAAGCAAATTTCGTTAGAGGCAACTCGAAATACAAAGCTGATTCCTTACTTTTTTCTGTTTGGACATCTACATCCGCTCATTCTGTGATGTTACATCTGTATATTGCTGTATAAAAGCGATTTATCGGAACATTCGATTTGATGCTCGATTCGTTGGTGCTCGATTCGCAGCGATCCAAAGTACGATTCGAAATGATATCTGAGAGAGAGGGATATTTTTATACATGACATTGACGGCAAGCTCAAGTATTATTTAAAATCGCTTCGCCGCGAGTAAGACGACGCGAGGAAGCGCCGGACAGCTGATGCGAATTAATGAGGGCGCGAAAACGAGAGAGCCGGATCGATGCGAGTACACTCGCTGTCGCGCTCGCCGGCGCGACATTATTTTTACGGACGAGCCGCGAAAACACAGGGCCGATAGCGCGCATTAATTAAAAATAACAACGGGATACCGGCCGGATGTGGGAAATGTATGTATAGAAATTTGCCGCGCCGCGCCGGCAGCAATTAAAATATTTTTTGGAGCCGTGTCGCGCGCGGAGCTGGCAGCCGGATGCTGAGCGCGTAACGCGCGCATCGACCACCCGCCCGTACGTGTGTAATGTCGAGGGGACGCCGGTGTTTTGTGCATCGTCGGCCCTTTAAAAACCGACATTAAAATTCCATTAAATAGACGTACTTAACACTGGCACCGCTGGCGTGCAAAGGGAACACACACAGAGAGAGAGAGAGAGAGAGAGAGAGAGAGAGAGAGAGAGAGAGAGAGATATTCGTGCGCGTCACATCGTGCACCTCCGCGTTGCAAAAGTTTTTTTATCCCACCGTCTCTTTCTCCCTGTCGTTCCCTCATTCTCTCCCTGCGTTTCTCTCTTACTCCATCCGCGACAAAAATGTAAAAATTTCGCTCGTCCGGTCTCATCATTCCCGACCAACGCGTCACCGCGTTGCGTTGCGTCTCCTCCAAAGTGGCGTTTCTCGTTTCTCTTAGCAGGCGTTTAATGCCGACAAATCTCCCGCTTTTGCCGCAGCCTGTCACAAAGTGAAACAAACAGTAAGACAGTGAGGGACGATGCGCGAAGATCGAGTTACTCTGCGTGTACATCTGCGAGAGCATCCCGCGGATTCTGGCTGGCTGCGAAGGTTATCGCTTTCCGCGATAAACCGGTCGATCTCGATGACCTCTATCGAGAGATCCATAATTTCGATTAGATAATAGCAGGCAAGTTTAGCATCGATTAGCATCGGTCTGGCGAACACGTCGAACGTGGCCGTTGGCACGCCATCTTTGGCCGTCCATCCGTCCCTCTCGTCTCCGTTCACGGCTAAACGCAGCGCGTGTTCCATCTGGTTCTCCCTAAAACGATGCCATGTGCCCGACGCCGGAACACGCCGTGGCGTCGTGCCACTACCGGGGAAAGCAGATATTCCCCGTCTCCAGAAATAACCGGCCACGAAGACGGGGTAGTGCCTAGAGATCTTTTTATAACCCGTCCGGTAACGGCGGCGTTTTGGCGACGAGTCGCTGATCGCGATTCGCGGCTCGTGAATGAACGAGAACTCGCCGCTGAATCGCCGAGATCCGAATCGCGGATGGTAGTCGAATCGCTCGCGCGAGACAGCTCGCGAGAAACGGCTCGTAAAAGCGCCGGACCGAGATAGCCAGAGATATATTCGGCTAGCGGATCTTGGCAGGTTTACCGCGCGAGCGCGACACGTGCCGCGATGTATTGTGTATTTACCGCCTAATATTGTAATGCACCGTACGAGCTCACGATCCTCTCCGCGGACAAGATAAACTACCGGTTTCCCGGCCCGTTCCCGGCTTTGAATTATGGATTTCTGGTGCACGGAGCGTGCTGCGCGTTGCGCCCCTTTACAGGGGCAAGCCGATACGAGAAGCCACTGACCGCGCTTGAGAAAACTCGATATTCGACGCGGGGGATGTAGAACGTTGCGGGGCGGCGCGAGCGAAAATATCGGGGCGTGCATACATGCCGAAACGCCGGATCGCCGGATCGCCGATGAACTTTAACGTGTCTGGATGTGGGTCGCGCTCGATGTACGTAACGTCATGAAAATTCTACCGCCGCTCTGTCCGTCGTCGCGACGCGACCGGAAGGAACGGCCGGGAGTAACGGCCGGCGTTTATTATGCCTTCGATTCGACCCACCCGCGATGTGGGTCAATCGGGAGCCGTCAGCGGTCGTGATAGATCTCGCCCTCGGCGCCTTATCGGCTCTTCTTATCGTTCCTGGGAGACAGCGCGACGGAGCGAGCGACGCGAATAGATCGCGCTGCGATTAACCGAGCGACTGAATCGTCTCTCCCGCGGGACGGGATGGATCGCGAACGCTCGGATTGCTCCTCAGCCACCTTCGATCTGCTAATTTCGCCCGTAGATGCGACAATCGATCGCCGAGTTACTCGTTTGTCGAGTTCTCGGCGCAGAGGGAAGCAGAAATGATGGATTCGACAAGCAATTGAGCAATTAATTGAATAAGGCAATTTGAGCAGTCGGATGTACAGATAAGAATAATGAGACACCAACTGGCGAACCGCGCGATTCGCGCGCACGACTCGGAAATTCCCACTCGGAATACGGCAAAATTCCTCAAGTTCGCTCATTAATTGTCGCGGACGGATCGTTCGTTCGGTGGTTCATTATCGCGATTCGTTGCTCGCGTGGCAACGCGTTCGCAAAACGGACGAGAACGGACGAATACGGCTGCCGAATGCGCGATTATCCGCCATTCGCCTTGCGGCCTCGCCCGTTGTTCGGCCGGTTGATTGCGGCGTTCGTTTCGTGCGAGAGCCCCTTCCCGAGGCACACACACGCCTTTTCTTAATACCGCGTGATTCACGACTTTAAACCGGCGATCATCTCGTAACCGGTATTCGCGGGGGCCTTTGGAGCGACGTAAGACCGCCATATATCGAGACACTGGCGGCCAGCATACATATTCATGAAGCTAGATAGAGTCGAAACGGGCGGAGAGGATCGGCCTAATGAAGTTGTTGTCTTCTTGGAAAACAGGGCGAGCTGCGGTGGCTTTGGGCTCCCATTCTCCATCTCGCATATATCGCGTTCGTCTTTCCGCTCGCCGTGCCCCTCTCTGGATCCCTCCGGGCTCTGGTCCACCTTCGTCCGCAACCTCGTCAACTTCATCAGCTCCATCAACCGCGTTGCGGTCTCTCTCTCTCCCTCTCTCCCTCCCTCTCCTCGCGCGGCCGACCCGTCGTCGTCTTGGAACCGCTCGAAATTGTTTGACGTCTTATTTGCCTGGTCCCTCGACGACGAGGGACGTCGTCGTCCCGACGCGTCCCGCGAGTTTATTTGCGGCCGGTGATCCAGGACGACCATAATGTACATCGCCGATTGTCGATCGCTTCAAACTCGGCTTGCGGTTTGAATAGAATGATTCCGGGGAATCATTGTGTGAATCGTTATCCGATCAGCGGACAAGCATGACGATTGAAGCCGCAGGATTCCTCGAGTGATACATCATCGCTGACGTTGCAACGCGCCGCAAGGCCCGCGCGCGCGCGGAGATTCCTTCTCTCGATCGCGATCGAGATTAATTCGACTCGTCGTCGAGACTCTTCCGAGGAGCAGGTCGAGAGGAAAATGGGAACCGACGAGTCGTCGTAAGCAGGAAGCGTCGTATATTGACGTCTGTCACGGATGCACGATCAATTTCCGCCAGCAAACGTCGCGTGGATGTCGCGTGTCCTTCCTCTCTCCGCATGCCCTCCGCAACCTCGGCGCAACTCGTAAAAGCGCCGAGGCCACCGCACTATCTCGGTCGGCGCGTAACAATGAGGCCCTTCTTATGCAACGCTGGCTTGCGCGCTCGGGGGTCCATTTGAGCGTTCCGTAATGGCGCGACTATCAAGCGGCACGCAGACACCGCGATATTCGAGCATTATTGGACAGTAAATCGAGACCGTTTAACACGATATTTATGGCGGAGTCGCATGCGAGCCGCCGCCTCGTAACGCGGCTGGGGCGAGCCGATAGTACGTCCGCTCGCGCGCGCGCGCGCATATATGCGCGGATATGTACACACGACGATGGTCTCACGGGCCATCTAGCAATAATCGAGTGTCGATTCGCGACGCTGCGCTTTCGCTGACCTGCCCTGCATCCTTCGTCAATGACGAAGGCCGCGGCGGCGGTCGATAAGTCTTGTCGCTATTCGCGGGATGACCTCGCGTCAGCTCGCGTCGCGAGAGAATCAACTTTCGCCCGCGCAATTCTTCCGCAACTTTATTATGAGCGAAATAGCGTCGGCGAAGCGCTTGTCTCTAATTGATTCTCCACGGTGCTCCGGCAGCACTTTCGGCCGAGTTCGGCCTGTTTTCTTGCGCGGGCTCTCTAATTTGTTTGCAAATCATCAAGTTATGCGCATCGATAACAACGGCCGTTACGTAACGCCAACGTGGCGAGAGCGAACCCTCCGTCCCGACGAATTATTTACACCTTTGGCGTCGGCCGCAAATTAAGGCGCGTTGAAGCCGCGCCAACGTCATGGCCGCGCCGTCTAATAGCGGCACTTAATCACGGCCCGGAAAGCTCGCAATAAACGCCGTCCGATGGCGTTTCTTGCCATCTTGAACCGTCTTATTAGCACGCATTGATAATATTTCGCGGTATGGGCGGGTGCGGCGCAACTTCCGGCGCTATTAATCATTTCTTACACGCGCGAGTGCACGGATTGTGTCGGCAACGGCGCGGCGCGGCGCGGCGCGGCGCGGCGCGGCGCGACGCAAAAGTTGCCGAAATCTCTCTCCGTTTAAACGCGCCGAGCGCGTTAAAAAGCAATGCTCGTCGCTGTTGTGTCGCTCGTCGCGCGAGTTGTTTCGTTCGCGGCGATGGCGCCGGATAGTTGGCCAGGAGTTGCCTTCGTTAGTACGGCGCGCTGTTTTCTTTGTAGCCGAGGAAGTTCATTAGCGGCGACGCGGCCAACTTTGGTCCCTTGCGGTCAGAGTGTCGCCATCGTCCTAATGCCGCTTTCGGTCGCGAGCGATGAGACGCGCGCGCGCGCGGAACGAAGGAAATGAACTCGCGGGGCATCTGTGCTGTCGAGCGTGTGTGTGTGTGTGTGCAGATAACGAGATGATCCCGCGATTTGCGCCAATAGCCATTTTTCGCGTACACGCGCGCTCCGCGATCGCTGCACATTCGCGGCGACCCACTTCCCGGATGACCCGGTTCGCTTGACTTTACGGAAAGTCACGTAAGAGAAGCCGGCGAGCCAGCTCGAGAGACCGCATCTTGCCCTGGCGCGTCTTCGCCTTTTGATTACATCGCGCCGTTTACGCAAGAGCGACGGGTACGGCATTAAGCATAGGTCGCCCGCGGCTAAACAAACGATTAACTCGTGGCTCAACAGTGGCTTACACCCGGCCGCTAATCAGGATTCATGTTTATGCGCGCGAGTTCGCCGCTAACTAGTCCTCCAGCCTGGATCTTGAAGCTGGAATCATGGATCGCAGACCGTGGCTCATACGTGGTTGACGGCTATTGATCGCCGCCTCGCGCGGATGCTGCGAATTCTCAGACGAAATCTCAGCAACGGAGCGTCCGGAGCAGACGAGAGGCAGACGAGAGGCTCATCGAGAGCGTCAACTGCGCGATGGGATTCCATTCCCGAAGAACGGCCACGGGGATTCGCCCTTCGATTTTCTATCCGAGCCCCGATAGATCGGCTCGTTATCCGCGTTATCCGCGTCCTCCTCTCGACCCCTCCTCCCTTCTCCGTCACGTCGATGCGCGTTCGCGATGCGGTTGTCCGAATATCGCAAGAATCATCAAGAACGCGATTGCCCCCCCCCCCTTGCGGGTTTATCAAGTTTTAATGCGGACGGGCGATGCTACCGTCACGGTATGAGCATAATAAATTCCGCACGGCCGCGGCCGCATCCTAAATTAATATCCCATCGCTGGAAAACTCGATGGTGGATTAGTGGCTGGCTGCCTCCGGATGCAAAACTCGGTCGCAAGTTTCGTCCATCTCATTTATTCATGATCAGTATAATCCGGCGTTGCGCGCGCGCGCGCGCGCCTTAATATTCCGCTCTCGTTTCCCGACTGTGCTTTCAAGCACGGCGAGCCGCCGTGAATGCGGAAGTGCCGATAGTTGATGCACGTGCACACGCGTATAGAGAGTGCCGAAAGCGCGACCCGGATGCGCCACAATTATGCGACTCGCACGTAGCCGACCCCGTGATTCTTCTTGCGAGGTCGCGGAGGGGCGTGCAAGGGTTGGTGATGAAAGTGCACCCGTCGATGAGGTAACATCGCGGTGGTTGATAATCGTCGCGCGCGCACAAACGATCCCTTGCCGACGTAAGAACACGTCCCTCGACAAGCGTTACTGTTTATTCAATTATTCGTCGTGCGAGTTGCAGCGCGCCAGCTCGCTCGGCGAGCCCGGTTTCTCATTGTTTACGGATTACAAGTAACAAGGGTTCCTTAGTTGGAAAGTAATTATGTTGCTTGTTGGCGCGCATCAAACTTTGACTGCAATTATTAACGAAAACGGAGCTGTTTTTGAAACTACGCGGCGTTCGGGGGCGAAAATGCGAAATGACCGCGTTTGCCGGCACAGCGCGTGCGTCGGGATAATAACGATAACTCCCTGCTGCTCTCTCGCTGTTTCCATTTGGACATCGATCTAATTAGGCTAGTATTATAACATCGTTAGTCGCTCTTGCGCGGAAAGCCGAGCTGTCGGGTGAAATAACAACGATACCACCCTCCGTTATGTTTCACGTGGGACGCGTCCAAGCCCGTCCGAGACGATAACTTTCGTAATCAGTCGTGAGCGAATTGTCGATTGAACGAACAATTAACGAATAATACGCGTTACACGGTAACCGCGCCAACCGAGTGCGCCAAGTGCGAGCGAGAGAGACGAGCGACGAGCCGTGATCAAGACACGATCACGACACGTTAAACTCGGGGCAGCGGGACGATCGCGGGGAAAGAAATCAAAGCGGGCGCGTTCTCTGTCGCTGGCAGAGATGCAGGCTTGTCTCTTTTTATCGGAGCCCGCGACTAATGCCCGCCGAGATGAGCCGGCGAATGGAAAAGAAAAGATCCGACGACTCGACCGCCGACCACCTGACGTCACTCCTGTTCGCTCCACTTGCGATCCGATTTCCTTCTTGTCCTAGCCTAACCGTAAGGGATTATTAACCAGCAGCTACCGCTCCTCCGTCGATCACAATGGAACATGATTTAATGTCGCTTGTATTCAACGGAGCGGGATCGAACGTTTCACGTGTACCCGCTAGGATCGCAATTACCCCGCGGAGGCGAAGGGCAGGGCAGGGAACGACGGAGGAAACGAACGAACACAGGAAAGACGCGGGGAGGGTGGCGACGGGGAGAAACGGAAATCGATATGACATTCCATTTGCTTTTATTAGTCCCCGAATGTTCCCTCGTTACGCGATTTATACGCGGGCCCATGAAAATCTAGCTTCCCGATAAGCGAGGAGGACGGAGGGTGGGGGGGCGGGGGGCGGGCGGCGATCATCGATCTGACGCCGCGCGTCGGAGGGACTCTCCGATTTAAAATTTATATCGCGTTAATCGCACAAGTGCACAGAATCGGCCGTCGATATCGGGCCGTCAGAATCGTCAGGGCGCGTTTATCAATTATTGCCAATTATTAGCTCCGCTGTTACGAGATTAGCAGAGATCGGGCGGTTCGAGCGGGGCGCTTGAACTTCCAGATTCGAGCAATCCTGCAAATACGACGCGAGCGCGTCGCTAATTAAGCATTTCGATAACGATGCGTTTCTTTTGTTGCAGGTAAGGCTCATGCCATTCCGACAGCGAATCCGCGCGCGTTTTCCCGCCGTTTCACGGTGAGTAAACAGCGCATAATTAGCGGCCGACACCCCTGCAAGCTCGCCGAATTTTCGGCGGAGGGCGAGCGCGAGGGTTTTTTCCGTAACGAGGATACCACCCTTTCATCCCACACGCCCCATCGATCTCACGTAGGCGTACATATGCGCACCTACGTGCCTCGTGTACGTAGCTTATCCGCGATACCATCCCCTGCGTGATGTTCCTTTGCTCCCTCGCGTTTCCTCGCAAAGGAAAGAAATGAGCGATCACGGTCCCTCGTGTTCATCGTGCTCGGCGTTTTCTCTTTTGGCTCTTTTTTAATAATCAACACTTGCAACTCGCTCGACCAGCGCGTGCACGTTTCGTGCCGCCGCCGCCGCCGCCGCCGCTTTCGCACGTAATGATTAATCTCGCTTGAATGATCGATGCGACATCTCACGGGTCGCGATCAAGTATTAAGGCATTCTTACAGCACACGGAGAGAGAGAGAGAGAGAGAGAGAGAGAGAGAGAGAGAGAGAGAGAGAGAGAGAGAGAACTGTTAATTTTTAAGGATACTCGTGGAATTTGAATGCCGGATTCGCGGACGAGGCGCGGAACAGTCGCAAGCGGATTCGCGCAATGTTCTTGGCGACTCAACGAGCTATCAAAGGGATCAATCGAGACGTGACATTCGATCGAGACGAGAGATCGAATCTTTCCTCTATCGGATTCCCCTCGAGAGCGCGAGGATGATCGTTCAGGAAAGCCAGAATCGTGGCAGGCGTCGCGATAAAAATCACGAGTGGCGAGGATCGCCAGTAAGTCGCTGATGAAAGACCGTAATTTACCCGAGTAATTCGAATCTCTTAGAAAGGCCTCGGCGAAGTGGATGCGTGGATGGACGCACGTCGTCCCGCGGACAGGCAATTTCCATTTTTCATCCCTTAAAAGAGTAGTATTAAGGACGGTCTTGCTATTCTCGGACGATAACTGCCTCACGTAAGAGCTGCCGGCGAAACGGGGCGAAGGGGATTCCAGAGAGAGAGAGAGAGAGAGAGAGAGAGAGAGAGAGAGAGAGAGGGGGGGGAGGGAGAATTGCAACGAGATCGGCCTACAAATGAATCGACCTGAGAGGGGTGGGACGCTGGGAGAGGAGCCCAGCGAAACTCCGTGCGAAAAACTCGCGCTTTAAACGCACTGCAAACAGCAAAGGAGGAGAGGGGGAGTGGCGGGTGGCTCGTTGTTAAGATGTACGTGGCGTTTAATTAATCGCGCAGCGTCCCGCATATTCGACGATCTTCCAGGAATATCCGCTCGCGGCTTTAATTCGAGAGTGGCTATTTAATTACACCCTTTCTGACTGCTGCCGGAACGTGCGGGGGGCGGGCGGGCGCAAATAATTGAACCGGCACTTTATCGCGGACGGTATTACATCGTTAATCGTTATAATTAATTAAAATATTCCGGTTAACTTAAATATGCGGCGGGTTGGGGGTCCACGAGCGAGCGGGCACGCTTGTTGCAAACCGAATCCTATAGTAGAACGTCGGTTTTACGAGGGATTTTACGGGCTACGCGAGCGATTTCCGATGTCCGCTCGCGAGCGCGATATCAATATCGGAGTCCCGCGGAGTCGAATTAATTAATAGGGGGCAAGTTCGAAATACCAGGCAAGTTCCCCGCTGATTTAAGGGAGGCCGGTCGTATCGGCCGGAAAGAATCGTGGCTGTCACAAATCAACGGGCGGCAATATAAGTCCCGCGCGCGTTCGAGCCGATGGCTCGACGCGAGAACGGCCGATTACGCGCGTGCCATAAATATTGCGTGCAATCGGGAACGTGGAAGGGTGGGACGCGAGAAAGTGCGAAGGGCGCCGAGGTCTCGGCAGCGAAATTCTCATTCTTGCGTTCCCCGTTGGCGGCTCGGAGGCAGCCAATTCGCCGACGGTGGTTAATTTATCGAAGCCAGCGCTTATTTATCGGCGCCCCTTCGCGCCGCCGATACTATGGCTACTAAAGGTCGGCGCGATGAGGGTTCCTTTCGATGCGCGAGCAAAATACGATAATGTTCCGCCGGCCCGCGCCAGCAGATGTATTAAATGCTGATTGCGATCGGGAAGAGCAACAGAGTGAGAGAGCAATACATTCGTAACGTGTATACGATATACTCGATATACTCTCTCTCTCTCTCTCTCTTTCTCTTCCGCCCGAGCGCGGAGAAACCGAGTAACGAATTGCGAGATGCACAATGTAGTTGTGAAAAATGTTCATGTCCTTGACATCGATGAACTTCCTCTCCGAGGAACGACGACGTTCAATTCCGACTGATGTTCGCGCTACGCGTTAACGGATAACTTGAAGCACGTAGGAATTCCGCGAATGATCGCGAGCTCCCCAGAAAAATCTCTCGACAATCGAGAAGGCCTAATCCGACGTCGAGCGCGTATCACGTCGAGAAAAGCCCGAGAGAAAAGTTAGGCCTTAATTACACGCTGCGTAAACCTCCGAGCCGCAGTTATTCTCGGTCCTTTCGTGATTCGAATTCACCGCTGACAAAACTTGGCGGATTCTCCAAATTATTGGGAGCGCTTGCATTCTTGCATCCCTCTCGTATTCCTAGCATTAAATAGCATATTTAGCTGGCGCGCTCGGCTCGGATATAAGCTCCGAGTGCGTTCCTCGGAAACCGTCGAGCGTCTACCTGACGCGCGTCTAGAACACGTATCCTCGATCCACCTGACGCTCTTATCCTTTTTAAGTGACAACCGGATATCTCCGGTCTTGAGACGAACGCGACTCTCCCGGTGACGTTCAGTTGCGACGCGGAACTCTCGTCGGAATCACGTTCCGAACGCTCCGTCATCTCGGGCGACACGTTATTCAATCGATGTTTACAAGTAGAGAGAAAGAGAGAGAGAGAGAGAGACTCCGAAGGTGTGGATCAGGCAGGAAGATTAATGCGCAACGGATAAAGTCATCCATCCTGCCGACAAGAAGTTGCTAGAGGAAGCGCGATCTAATAGCTCGGAATCACGAGCGATGGATTCGCTGTTGCTGCTTCGCCATTGAAAAGTCCCGCCGAAGCACGCCGAACAGTCGCGGATTCTTGAAAACGGAAACAGATTATTTGAAGAGATATTTTCGTAAAATCGTAAAGACGAGAGCGGCTCGCGTGTTCGAGTAGGAGTAACAGAGGGGAAATAGCGCGAGAAGATTCTTTCAATCCAATCGATCTTAGTCCGGCATGAAGACAAAGCGAGCCGCGCGCTGAATCATCGGCCGATTAGCACCGTTTCTGGGTCTCGAGCTGCACGCGTTCCGGCAAAAAGACGCACCTGTGCTTCCTCCGATCGGGGAGACCACCAATTACCGTTCTTTGCCTCTTTCCGAGAGCAAGCAAGGGTAGCGAGAGTGTAAGTAACTCTGATATACCGCTAACGCGCGAATTAATGGCCGACGTCTGCGCGGTCGAGCGAGACGGTCATTTCCCACAAAAGTCCAAGTTTTCTTTCTCGCTGAGTGGAAAGGAGGATCTCTGCTATTCGTGTATATATATTTTCTCGGTGCCGCAAGTCCGGCATATGTGTTACGCAATATTTTGCGCGAGTCGATCAACGTACGCGGCACGACTCGCGTGCCGTTCGATACCCTTGTCGATTATTATTTCTCGAGGCACGCCATCGAATCATCGGAGACGTTTGCATGGCCGCGCTTATGTTTTACCCCCGACGTCTTCTTGTTACCGGAAATACTTGATTCCCGTTTCTATGGGGACGCTTGGCGAGGTTCGGTCCCATCAAACGAGGGGATCCCGTTGAACACTTGCGGATATAAACGGTATGGAATAGCGAGGTCGTATCGAAGAGCGATGCTTTCGGTGATATCGACTGCGACTTCGGTGATATCAAGCGACATGCGATGCGCACAAGAACGCGCGTGGTAATGATTGAAGAGATTGTGACCGTCGCGAAGGAGCCTCTTCCGAAATATTTCGATAAATGAGAGATATTTCTCGATGCACATGTTGCGAGACTCGCGGATTCACGATCCTCGGGAAGGAAAGCGAGCACACTCGAGGAAGCAGATGAAATACGCGCGGAAGAAGCGGCGGCTGCGGCGGCGGGGAGGACGAGGGACGAGGCAAGAATGAAATACGCTCGGGCCCGGTTTGCCTTTGCTTTTAAATTATTGTATAATTGTATATTGCAAGGAACACAAAGTCGGATGGAGACCTCCGCTCGCGCGCGCGCGCGCGCGCGACGTAATAACGGATGAGCGTTTATATAAAAAGCTGCCTATCCCCCGATCCTCTCCCCCCGCGCGCTCCCCGCGCCAGTCGCGGCACAACGCCGCCCCCCGCGTCCCTCCGGGATTTCTCATCTTTCCCTTCTGCGCCCTTCTGCTCGGCCACCCTTCGTCTCTCGTCTCTCGCCGTTCGCTCGCTCGCCTCCGCGGAGCAACTCGTTTTTGCCGTGAGCAGAAGTGGCGGATGAAAGAGTAAATAGGAGGGACGGAGAATCTCGAGTATGCCGGGGGATCGCGCGGGGTTGGGGGAGGGCGGAGGAAATTTATGAATTCGCTGTCACTGTGCCGGCTCCGGCCTATTCTCCCACATTCCTCAAGGTGCGCGCACAGAACAACCTGGCAGTGAAGAAAGCGGGAGGACGCGAATCAGTCTATCTAGAATTGACGTCACCTGTGTTTATCCCGTGAAGGAAGCCGCGGATCTTGGCGGATCCTTGCTCTCTTTTCCCCTCTGTAACTTCCGGTTTCTCGTCGTAATCGTCGTCGAATACCGGTTCGACCGGCGAATCCGTGTCATCCGCAACTTCTCGCTCGCGCGAGCGCCAAGCTCGTTCCGACAGAGATATCATTGACGACCACTGGCTGATTCTGGTCTCTCTCTCTCTCTCTCTCTCTCTCTCTCTCTCTCTCTTGGTCTCTCTATCTCGCAGTGTTAGATATCATAATGAGTGTAGGTTACAAGCAACCTCCCGCCGCGAGCACTCGCGTCTGGCGATCGATGTTCTTTGTCTTGGTCCCACTGTCTTCCTCTCTGCCTTTCTCTCTGTGTCGCGAGAGTGCACTTCCGGTGCTCCTCGCTCTCAGATTTACGACATTTACGTTAACTCGCTAACGAGCCCCACTAACGACCCCTGCTACGATAATAGGATTTTCAGTTCTTCTGTTCTTCGAATCGGAAGCGGCTTTGTCGGTATCGGAAGTTTCGCCGGCCGATCTTAAAACTGCATCGCTCGCCTCGCGAGCGTTAACTTAACCTTCGAGTAACCTAAATCGCATTAAAATGAGGGAAACAAATACAGCCGCGAAATTGCCGTCACGTGGAAAAACTGGCGATGGAAAAATTTGCCGCGACATCAGCCGCGGTTTTACGTAATCAAAGTTAGATACGCGTAAAAATTGTCGCGCGAAAAACATGGTCGTTCCGAACGTAACACCGCGTTGCGACGTGTTACTTTTATAAACAATGGATGCGTAGTCGAGCGCAATTCCATGTTTGCTAATTCCCATGCATGTTATGTTTTGTTTTAATTATGCATCCGTTACGGCAAGTGTCGCGTTCATCCTTCGTTGTTCACTTTTGGAAATATCTATAAATAGATGGCTGAGCGCGATGAACTTTGACCTCAAGTAATTTCGAGCCTGTGATCGCTACCTGCGCGATGTAACACGAATTATTGAACAACTCTGATAAATATATATACATCTCGCGTACCGTTCAATTTTTGCGATGCGATTTTTGCGCGCGAAATTATTCCGCACGAAGGCACGGCAACGCCTCGCTTCTATTTCCGTTACGAAAACGCCGAAACGCGTAATAAGATACATTTCTATAATTATATCATTATCCGCCCAGCGGATAAGGAGGCGGCACAAACGCGCGGGGAGGAGAGGAGGCAACGATTCGCGTATCGAGTATCGGCCAGAATCGCTTTGGCTTTGAATCAGATGACGCGGAGAATTTCGCTTTGGGAGCAGCGCGCGGAATGAATTCGCGCGGTCGAAGCATCTCGGATTCGATTCTCTTTTCCTTCCTGCGCCTTCCTCAAAGGAAGGATATCGGAGGTTCTGGCCAGCTCGCGCAACATCAAAGGCGATAGCCGACGGTCGTCTGGGATCCTCGGATCCGCGCACAGCGGCACAGCGTTCTTGGTCCATTGCCAGAGGACGCGCGCGCGCGCTCTCTGAAAACAGACCGCGAGAAAGTTAATCGAAGAGCTTTAGTCGATCCAAGAATAACATGCTGGACGCCGAGCCGCGATGATACGGCGGTCCAGCGTGCGGATGTGCTGCCGTCTCGATCGTTGCTTGATCCGAAAGCGTCGTCGTTGTTATCGTCGGCGCGATTCGAGCGGTATCGTTCGACGCGACACGCGAATTCCGCGGTATTTTGTCGTGCACGATCGTTAGCACGTCCCGGCTAAAAAGCATGCGTCGTGAAAATCCGGAAAATTCGCGAGGCGCGCGTTCCGCGGGAACGTGAGAACCGCCGTTCGCGGTTTGCGGATTGATTGTGCGTCGCTCATCGAATTCACGGTCGGCGGAGCGAGCCATCGCTTAGGATGAAACAATGGAGGAAAAAGAGGGAGAGAGAGAGAGAGAGAGAGAGGGGGGGGGGGGRGGGAAGAAGGAAAAAAAAAAGAGAAAACGGAAAAATCAGTTTGCAGAGAGATGCCGGCGCATGTCAATCGCCGCGCGCCCCGCACTCGGCGCTGTTTGATCGCGAAACTTTTTTATCACGGCGCGTGGAAGCGAGCAGCGGCAGCGGCGGCAAGTCGGCAGATCGAGAATCGTTCAAGCGCCATTTATCGAGATTGCCAGCGGTCGTTTGAACAATCCTTCGCGCCGTCCGCAGGCGATAGTTTTTGCCGGATTTTTGGAAAATCCGGGCAAAGCCGGTCGGCCGGGCGCGCGCGCGCGAGCGAGCAAGATAAACATATACGCGGCGCGTATACGCACGCATCGAAGCGATTTCACGTAGCGAGTCACAGAGCGACGAGCGCGTACGTCGATCTCTGATCAGATCCGCGATCGCTTCGTATACATTCGATTCGAATAAACTTTTTCGTGCACGTGCTCCGTGTTTTGCGCTTCCGGTCCGCGGGAGAGATACGCGAGTTTTTAAAATATTACACGCGCGCTGGCCGACGTGGTCGCGAATTAATATTCATCGCATGCGGCTTCGGGCGGTCGCCCGCGGTGGGCAACTCTAAATGCAAGGGCAAAAATACAACGCGCGAGTTTTTGCGCGCCACTTTTCGAAATGACGGTGTCAGGCGCGCGCGAGGAGCGCGCGAATCTCGAGCCGGGGCCGCTTTTTCTTTTCGTCGCTCTTGTTGCACGTGGCGCGAGATTTACGCGAGTTACGTAAGGAAATGACTCGTGACTCGCGCGTTGTAATATTATTCGCGATACCATCGCCACCGGAAGACGCAGTTTGCGTGCTGTTTTGTAACTTATAAAAATGCATAAGGACGCGAAACGAGGGCTAATTTGTTTCCGATGAGAGTATCCAGTCGCCGAGTATCCGCTCGGCGTATTAGCCGACACAATTATGCTCGTGTATTTGTGGCACGCACGCGTGCCCCGCACGATCCACTGAAAACGCTAACTAAAAACACAGCAAAGCTCATAAATTCCCGCGCTATTTATCAACGTCGTTGAAAATGGATGTTGAACAGAGATGCACAGGTCGGATATTGAACTGGGCCACATCCAACCTGAATTAAAATTAATCGGGCTGCGCGATATCAGCTTTATTTTACAATGCCTCTGCAATGCTGCTCGCGTTTTCGTGGAACGCTATTTCTGTTTCCCGTTTATGATACGGTAAATGATACTGAAATTTGAAAAAGAGAGAGAGAGAGAGAGAGAGAGAGAGAGAGAAAAGAGGGAAAAGAGAGAACATCTGCCGGGTGCTCGGGAACTCGGGAAAACTGATCCAGTGTGTAACGCGGAACGAGGGATGCGGGGGGGAGTGGGAGGGGCAACTAACTGTACTTTTCGTTTGTATACTGCGAAAGTAATGAATCTAGCGCGTTGCGCCACAGATTCGCCATACAGAACGCGCGCTGTCGCTCGCGTGATCGATATATGTAAATGACGCCGTGGGCATGTCTCGGAACATGACTTGAGTAATATAATCATATATGCCATCGAATATTTACACAATGTGTCAAGCGGCGAGGCTATAGTAATAAGACGTCGTTAACGGACCGATGCGTTACACGTACATGACGTTAAAAAGCGTGCGGGCGTCTCGTGCATTAATTAATTAATATATCAAACCGCGGGCGAGCTTCACGCGAGCGTGAAACAGCGGCGGGGTAGATTCGTAATCATTCCTTTACGATCGCCGCTCGTGGAACTCGGAAGCGAATCGCGCGAGATTCTCGGAGAATGGTCGCACGCGATCCGGAAATGATATCCCGTTTAATCACGGTTTGTCAATGCGGTTCCTCTATGAGCGTCACCGCGGGCGACTTTAATCCTTTCCCGGATCGGAAAACCGATCCGGATCCTCGTCCGCGGTCCTCGAGGCCGAACGGACCGCCGTTTGCACGGCGATCGATTACGCTTAGCCGGTTCGAATCTCCCTGAAATGCGATCTGGGAATCGAGCGCGGAAGCATAGAAAGGGAAAGAGAGCGAGGCAGGGAGGAAGGGAGGGAGGGAAAACTTGAGTTTGCCACGAAGGAGGAAAGTCCTGACGAAGGACTCCCGAGGGAACGTTCGTCCGCCCCGCCGCGATTACGGGATACCATCGGCAGCAGCGGCCGCCGCTCGGATCGTCATGTACCAAAGACGCAGACTCCACTCTTCCGTGTTCCCGGCAAAAGGAGAAGCGCCGATGACTCGGCTCTTACCTTTCGCCGCGCCACCGCCTCGGGGAAAAGCGATCCCCGCGGCCTTTATCGGTATTTCCCGGCCGGGTCTGTAGGATTCCGCCGAATTCCGCCGAATTCCGCCGAATCCTGTCGCGGCCTGTTGTCATTGCCATCGCGCGATCATCCGTGAATTATGCATCGGTCTCGACCGTTATCGTGTACGCGCGATAACGTGAATTGGAATCGCGTGCGTGCGAGCGTGCACGTTAAATTTACGCTGCCGATGATATCCTCTTTCGCTTTTTTCCGCCTAATTACACCAAATTCCGCCTAACCGATCACATGCCGCGTAGTCTACGTAGTCTACGTAGTCTAACGTCGTCCGTGAGATCCGTGCAGACGCGAACGGGATAAATCGGGCAATCTTAATCAACGCGGGTCGATTTTTATCGCGACACAACGAGCGTGTATAAAATAGGCCGCGCCAACGTGCACGTGATGGTATCTGCGCGCTCGCGAATACTCCCACGCTTGGGTCCGCGAGAAAAACCGTTTCCGGTTTTTATTCGTTCTCTCTCTCTCTTTCTTTTGCATTGTTTCGCGCCCGCGCGATCTCGCCTTCAACGTAATTAGCATACGTTAGCAGCGTTACGAAGCATGCAATGACACCGAAACGATTTATCTTGCGCCGTACAATAGCCCCGTGGCAGCGCCTACGGTGACAATCGCGCGGCGTGCGAGAAAAATACGATGGAAGTAATACGCGAGCGGCAGGGGGAGAGGGGGAGAGGGTCGAACGCGTGCTTCGCCAGTCTCGAACGATATTTCAATCGTTTCCTACCTTCCCTTGCTTCCCTCGCTACCTTCGAGGCCGGGAGACTTCACGATCGAGCCAAGTGAATCAGTTTCGCGTTAAAGCCTTTCCCCCTCCCCCCCCTCCTCCTCCTCCTCCGAAAGAGGGGACGGTGCCGCGAGCCGGAAGGACGAGGCAGGTGAGGCGAGAATCTGGGTGTCTAAAGGAAAAGCGAGAGAGGAGAGTCAGCGCATCGATGCACGATCCGATGGCGGGGAGACGGATGAGAGAACGCAAGAGCGGTCGCGGGCGCCCAGGCAGAAAGGGAGGGTTAGGGAGGGGGAGGGGGAGGGAAGAGGAAAACTGGATGAAGCATGGTTCAGCAAACGCCGTTTGTTCTTTCCGGGCCACTGGGCTGTGCAATCTTTTCGCAAATCCAGGTTACTGCGGAACTACGCGGGGCTCGGCTTGCCGATCCGGCGCAGCGACGACGCGGCGCTGGTATTCCGTGCCGGCCGGAAGCGAAGGAACGAAAGCCGCCAGTGACGGAAATTCGCGTCTGTGCACCGCGAGCGGCGAGGATCGATCCGCGACGATCGCGATACTCGCCGAAGCGGCGCGCGAAAACGCCGGAGCGCGTCGATCCAGCGATGGAACGTTCGCCGAGTTGTCCGGTTCTCTCGTGATTCTCTCATCGCTGCCCTTCGAAGGGCCCGCTCCAGCGTTGGTAGATTAGCACACCTCGTGGCCGACAGTAGATTAATCCCGCGTCTGCTGCTATATGCTCGGGCAGCGTCGTGGCCATTAATTCCATTAATAACGACGAGGTTCCGGAGGCGCGTCTCCGGTATGCAACGACGGGCTAATGCTCGCAGATTTGTTAAAGCTCTCGTCTCGAGGGAGCAAGAAGCGCAGGCGTAATTGCGAAAAGCGCCCGATGTGTTTAAGCGTGATTAAGCGATGCGCCGCATTTTTTCGGATGCGCGGCCGATCGCCCTCTGCATAATTGAGAGCGGGAGCGAATTGCGAGCGCGAGCGCGCCTCGCAAATTTGACGGGAATGCGATAAAAACGCCAAGTGAGCAGCAGCGACGAAAAGCGGACCGGTTAAATATTTAACGATCGTGTAATACGCGCCCGGCGTGCGTCCGTGTGTAAAATTTTAACGCGCCCACTTATAGATCTCTCTCTCTCTCTCTCTCTCTCTCTCTCTCTCTCTCTCTCTCTCTCTCTCTCTCTCTCTCTCTCTCTCTCTCTCTCTCTCCCCCCCTCCCTCCCTCCCTCCCTCTGTCTCTCCTTTTCTCTTCTCTCTCCCTCTTTTTTTTCCCCGTCTCCCCCCCCCCCATCGTGCAAGCACGCGGTTCTCGCTGGCGTGCACATATTGACGTTATTGTGCAAACAGTACGGTTGTACCGAGTGCGATGAATATATTGTTGATTCCGCGACAATTTATGCGACCATGCGGCCCGACCACATTTCAATCGCGAATTATTCAGCCTCGGTTGACAAGCACTCCATCAAAGTGCATTCATATAAATAATTACATCGGGCGGCATTATTAAATCATTAATTCCGATTCCGTTCGCGGCGCGATGCGGGCAACAACCTATTAGTTATCGCTCGCGAAGGGTTCCCCACCAATCAAATATCCCGATAATTCTCCGTGACCTATGCTCGCGCGAAGCGCGAGAACTCAATGACGCGTGGATCGCATGGACGGACAAATTCGCGGCTGAGCCTTCCGCTTCGGCGATCGCCGTCGAAATGATTCTAACCCGAGATAGGTGTAGCGTTTTATCAGAGCTGAAACACGGCTGGTAATACGGTAATTGGCGATCCGCTTCGCGAGCGGCTCGTAATCCTTAAACGGCGAGATTTAATGGAGCGCGTTCGGAGAGAGCCGACGCTCAATCTTGCGATCGCGAGTTGATTTAACGGAATGAATAATTTGGAGCACGTTAAATCGCCGCGAACTGTCCTCCCAAAGAGACCGAAGGACGAGCGCGAGGACAATCGAACGGGCATCAGGGAAACAATCGGAGCCGAAGAAAAATCGTCACGATCCGCCACGATCTTCGTCTACGTCGAATATAATGCAGCGCGATGATACATTCGTGCTCGAAGCGCGATTATCGACGTGATTTCCGACGAGCGGGTGATTGCCAGATGGAGAGCAAAATAGCGGACGAGGGCGAGACGATGGCCGGCGATGTGGCACGGCACGGTACACGCCGCTGTTGGAATTAAATATTTGCACTACCGGCCGGTTATCGCACGCGCATCGCTTGATATCCGAATTGATAACGGCCGTTTCGCGCCGTTTCGCGCGATGCTCGTTCGAGGCCGGCGCTCTCTCTCTCTCTCTCTCTCTCTCTCTCTCTCTCTCTCTCTCTCTCTCTCTCTGTCGGACTTAACGCAGATGGGACGTGTACCTTTCCCTGGCCGGCTCGCTCTGTCCGCTGAAATGACTTCTTTTGTCGTATTACGGAACACGAGCACGACGATGGGCAGGAGCGATCGAGCGAACTCTCGCCCGGAGAAAGCGAGGCGAAAGAGAGTAATCGCCGAGCAGCTCTCCTCCGCTTTGGAACTCGCCCGCTTGCGTCGGCCGGATGGAAAGTGCGCTTTATCCATCCGATCCGGAATTAAACGATGTTAATTGACACTTAAATTCTGGCGCATCTGGAAGCGATCTCCTTTCGCCGAGCTTAATTTAGTTAAGCGTTATAATGCGCTGTCGGGAACGGCGTCGTTTGACGTCAGTTTGCATATCCCTCTCCTCTGCAATTGGTCCGTCAATTAGCCCGTTAATTGTCGTGAAATAAAATTAACACTCATCAGCCGGGCCATCCGTGATGGCCATCCTCGCCTTCTTTGATTTAACGCTCCCGCCGAAATTTTAGCCGCTTCGGCTCAATCTCGATGTATCCCGGTCGCTGCCGAAATTCCGCCGCGGCGAATTATTGCCGCCGAGGGACCCGGATGCTTGCCCGTCCGTAAAAAGCGCTCCAAGGAGCGCCGTATACGCGCGGGAGATTTATTTACAGACGAAAACGCGGCATCGTCATCGTCGTCTTTCGCCTCCGCTTTCCGAAACTTGTTCCGCGGGAAAAAGCGGCGGCGCGGCGGCGCGGCGTCTACTACATTTAACGGAGCAGAAAAGCGCCTTTTCGCTCTCGTTCGACACCTTCCGCCGTCTGCGAGGAACGGAGCCGAGCGGAAGGAAAAGAAATCCCACGATCGACCGTTACGGGACTGCTCTCGGTATATTCACGGCGTTTTTCCGCTTTCCTCTGCGCGCGACCGGGGCGCATCGGAGCCCCGCCGACCCGCTTTGTATACGTATCGATCCTTCCACTCTCGACTTTGAACCGCCGTTACGGCGAGTGAAAGAGAAAGAAAGAGAGGGAGAGGGAGAGAGAGAGAGAGATGGGTTGCACTCGCATGCGTCTCGCTTCCTCTCCGTCTGCGAGAAGCAGAGCGTCGTTCGTCTGGCCGAGGGAAATTCGCGGCTTCCGTTTATCGACGGTTTATCCAAGCATCGTTGAAGAATTTCGAAAGAAACGAACGCAAAGTATACCTTCGCGCGCTGCTTCGCACGTGTCCGCGGATTATTCGACAAGGGAAGACACTCAAGATGGAGGGGCAGAGGGAAAGGATCAGGTAATAAAAGATCCACGCGGCCAATCGCTCGTGAAAAATTGCTCGCAGAGCTCGTCCGGGTTGCCGGCTCGCGGGCGAATCAAAGGGATATTATATTGGCTCTCGTGTCCGGGACTGTCGAGCGGAATTTAGAGCGATATTAAGAGGATTTAATCGGGGGTGGCGGGGGAGGCGAGGTAAAATGCCAAGGACCGCTCTTTTTCGTGCCGGAGTTTCTTTGATCGCTCGCTCGTCCCGGCAAACGGACGGGAATGATTAACGGTCGCGATTAATTCGCTTTATTGGAAGACGATATCGATTGACGGCGGCCGCTCGAATGGAAGTGGGTCATTTGTCGGGGCGGCGACCGCTATAATTATAGCAGGCCGGTGCGGGGCAGGTAACAATAAGACTCACAATGGCCGGAATCGCCGAAATGCAAAATGTACACGGGCCGCTAACTCCGCGGCTCGTTATCGGCCAAACTCAATTTGCTGCGAGCTAAGTGTGTATCGGCCCAGTCGATTGTGCAACGGCGTTCCGTGGCCCTTTGCCGTGGACCTGTCGCCGCGCTACTCGCCTAACCGCCACCGCGCGCGTTTAATAAAGCTCGCGCCTTTTCTCTCCCCGTCTCATTACCTTAATGGGACAGCCCTCCCCCTCTCTCGCTGTCTCTCTCCGTCGGCGTGAGGTCGGGGTAAACACCATTGACGCGACCTCAAACAAGCGGCCGAGCGCGATGCTCCGTAGCAATGATCTCGCCGAGTTCTTCCCGTAACGCGATGACATTAAAGGCGACGTCAAAGGGACGCTTCGCTCGCCGGCGCGGACGAGTTCGCGCGAGGAAAGCCCCGTCTCGCTCGGCCGCACCGTTCTCAAGCGCAGCTGTTTTCCGCAAGCGTATCGGACCAATTACAAAACGGAATGAGCTTTATCGCCAAAATGGCCGGCGCCTCTGTAATCCGGGCGTAGGAGAGCCCGAATTATTACGCAGCCATCCGCGTAAGCGGCCAAGACCGGCGGCGGCGACAGCGGCGTCGCGCTCGCGCGCGGCCTCCCGTTAATAGGCGTGCACTTCCATTTCGGGATTGTTCTAATTAATAGGGATTATAATTGGCAATTAGGTATGCCGGCACACGGGAGAGCGCCGCTGCCCGGGTCACCGCGGGGCTTCCCGATGAGAGCCGTGATATCATGCTCGATCTTATGGCAAACAGATTAACGACGCGCTGCGCTGCGCTGCGCTCGATGCGTCCGCTCGGGGAGAATCTCGCCTCGCGGAAAACTCTGGCGATACCATTGTACACGCGCGGATCGCGATATCCGCGATTGAGCTTTGCTCGTACGAGAGATAAATCTCGGGGCTCCCGAGCGACGCGGCATGTAAGATGAATGAGTCGCATTAGCGTGATCGATCGAACGATGAGCTTTAATGCCGGAATCGTCCGGCATTTAAATATCGTCGTGGTATATATTTACGGAGCGTTTGGATCTTGGACAAAAACGCACGCGGACGATGCACTCGCGTGCGATGTATCGATGTATCTGGCGCGCTATTCTCGCGTATTCGAAAGATCGCGCAAAAGGAGCGTAATTATCCGTAATCCGCGATGCTCCGGGAGCGCGTTAACGCGCAGCGCGCGTCTCGTAACGTCTCGCGGTTCTGCGATGTCGTCTCGCTCGCTCGAACGCTCGAACTTTCGTTTAACGAGCCGTTTCGCCGGCTAGCCCTTGAAAAACGCCGCCGTATCCGCCGCCTCGGGTTTTCACGAATCGCCGCAATGCACAAGTGGATTTACCCGCCGCTTTTTACGCCGCGTTACCGCCGCCGCTGCTGCAAATTGACTCGCGTGATACGCGCGACGTTATCCTCGGTGCGCGGCGCGCGTATAAATCAACGCGAGATAAAACGGGTGACGTGTTTTCCTTTTTTCTTCTTTTCCTCATAATGCGAACGCGCCGATGCGTTTCTCAGTAGTGACAACGTAATTCCAACAATGGCGTAACGCGACGCGCAGCCTCGCAGCGTTTAACGCGAAACGCCGCGCGTTCCGGTAAATCGCGATATCGCGCTGCCCCGCTTAAAGCTAAGTAAGCGGTCCGGCGCGAGATGGCCAGAGGCTGATAGCACTGCAGCATATTGACGTCGATTGGTAACATCAATCATGCCGCGTGTTCAGCACACGTGTATCAATCACCGCGCGACGCTATCGGACGCCGCGACGTCGTTCGCGCACGCTCCCCGAAGCGGAGCGAGCATATCGGGACGGCGCGCAAGCTTTTTGTCGGCGAAATCCGTCGTCAATCGCCGATAAGAAAGGGTGATCGCCCGCCTGCCCGCCCCTCACGCAGTCCTACGAAATAGAATTCGCTCACGGGGGTCGTCGATCGCGATAGCGAGCGGAAGAAGCGCCGCCACGTGCTCCGCGCACGAGCCTGAACGTGCGGAGAAGATCCGCCAAGATTCCATTCCCCCCGCTTTCCCGGGGGTGGTTTTTTTTATCTCGCCACGCAAGTCGCGCAAGTACGCAGGGATGCTTTATATCGAGCTTAACGATCCCGCTTGATGGAACGTTTCTTCCATCGCGAGGGATTTAATGGATCGAGAGTGCCCGCGACGATTTTTCTCTCCGCGCGCTGTTTAGCGCGCTGTTTAGCGCGGGACAAATGTCCCCGGCGGAAAATCATGTCAAACGCGCCTGCTCGTGCGCGGCGGAAAGACGGACACGGCGCGGCACTCGAGACCGGAAATTAGCCCTTCGTCGCGCCTGGCTAACGTGACAATTTTTCGTGCTCCTCTCTCGTTTCAAAGGCACGAGAGAGGCGTGCACGAGAGCAGGCTGTAGCCTGCTCGAATTGGTGGCGCGCTGCGCGACGACGATGCGAGAGGAGATAAAAGCGAAAGGAAGGATCTGTGAGGGGGAGGGGTCGGGGTAGGGAACGAGATGGAAAGCGCCAACGCGAAAAGGAAGGTATGAAAAAACAGCGCGGCGAAGGGCGGAAGCGAGGGATGCCGCAGATAAAAGCACGACCTCGGGAGTCACGAGCTCGCGCCGATGCGAATCGGCTAGGATCAAAGGAAGGGATTTAAGCTTCAATCCGACGGAGGATCCGGCGAATTCGACCGGCGGATCGCGGAAAGTGTGAACGGTGAAGGTAGGCCCTTCTTTCCGCGCGCGGAAAGTCGTAAATGCGGCAACGCGACTTACGAGCGGACGAGCGAACGAGGTCGGAGGTCGTTGTCGCCGACCGCGCGCGCGGCGCTGGAGGAAAGTTGGTCGTTATCGTCGCAGCTTTTCACGATGAGTGGGAGGAAATGGGGCCCGATTAAGGCCTCGCCGTTTTCCAATTAACGCCGTAATTAAATCCTACAGCTCGGCGTGGCGTCGACACGGCGACAGTCATCGCCTCGAGCGCGCGCTGCATCAGCGAAATGCCCTACGATGCGGATTCTCATCGCCGCGTCGATGCGAGTAATTCACATCGGCCGCGCATTTCGCGCGCCTAATTCGCCTAATTGCATTCTTACGTCGCGATTGCCCGCTTTGCGTCTGCCGGCGTTGCTCTTCTTTAGCGCTCTGTTAGCCAGCCAGCCCGCGTGCACCCCTGTCGCAGTTAAGAGGATCAATGAGGTCGTTAGCACCGGCGTCAGCTTTTCCAGCGTTTCAGCGATCTCTAACGCAAATGGACATCAATCCGCGCAAATCTCGCTTAATTATGCATGCGGCGTTTCGCAATGTTTACCGACCTCGACGCCACGATTGGACGCCAATCTCCGATGCGCCGTATCTTGGGCAGCGCGATATAGGAACGGGCAAAGTTAACAAGAAAATAGAAAATGCGATATTCCAACATTCGCGTTTGGATATCGCAGTCTCGCGCCTTTTATTCCTCGGATCAGCTTCAAAGAAGGAAAAAAGAAAAAAGAGAAAAACGGAAAGAGAGAGAGAGAGAGAGAGAGAGAGAGAGAGAGAGAGAGAGAGAGAGAGAGAAAGACAGAGAGAGAGACAGAGAGAAGACCGACACCAGCTGAGCGCGGATTGAAACCGAACGCGTTATTGACGAGATTCGTTGCGTCAAATTACGCGGAACAACGTGCACGCGTACAATGCGCCGACATATCTCTCTCTCTCTCTCTGTGTGTGTGTGTGTGTATGTGTGTAGGTTAATGGTAGAATGTATCGACAATTTGTCGCTGTAAAATCTCGCAATGGATAAAGGACCGCGATGGACGGATGGAGCTACGTGTTCGAGTCGGCGTACTCGGGGGGCGCGTTATCGTTAAAATTGATTTCGACACCGGATCGGAGAAATTGTCGCCGACTCGTTCGCGGCTATCGATTCCGCTCTTCGACGAGTTTACCACCGGGAGCCATGAATTTTCAATGCGCGTTCGGACGCGCGTCGGCCATAGCCGAACTATCGGTATCCGCCGTTTCTCCGGCCATCGATCCGCAGAGTCGATCGATGCCGTCGTTGACAAACGAGAGCGACAGAGAGAAAGACGAGGAGCCAGCCAGCATCTCGGATTGCGCCTCCCTCAGTTGCCGTTTCGTCTCGCCCCGATGTGTACACCTTCGTGAACCAAGGGTTCACGAGTTGAACCCGCGGAGCAGCGAAACCGAGAAACAGCGCGTTCCGAACGACAACGACGATGACGATGAAGACGACGACTCCGTGTTCCTGAATAATAGATTCAGGTAACTCATGGGTACACCCGGCGATCGCGCCGATGCTCGGATCTTATCGGAGATGTGTCTCGGCGACGCGAGAGGTGAAATAATCTGCGCTGATTGACAAATTGCATCATGCATAAGAGAGAAAGATAGACGTTGAAAGAAAGAGGTATTCGTCGGCCGCTCGATAATCGCCGATCCTTGATGTCCATTCGTATCCATTTCAAATGTCCGTTCGCGAGGCCGGCGATAAATCTGGCGCTCCGTTTAATTAATCGGGACGGTGCGCCGCGCTGTTTTATTCATCGCAAGCGCGGGAAAGTCTGGACTTTGAAATGAACAGCCGACCGACTCGCGGAAGGTATCGGTCTGCGAAATGGGGCCCTTCTGGACGATTGACCCGTTGCGCGAAAGAGGCAACCGGCCGATATTATTGCCCGCGCCGAAGCGAACCGCAATTTTCGTGGATCTCGCGCGGCCAATTCCGGCCATTCGCGCTTCGCGAAGGTTATCGTTGCGCGTTCGCCATTCCTTCCTCTCTCTCTCTCTCTCTCTCTCTCTCTCTCTCTCTCTCTCTCTTTCTCTTCTCTTTTTGCCCTCCTTCTCTTTTCAGTGCTCGGCTGAACGCTCGGCCGAGGGATGCGGCGCATGCAAAATGCCCGGCCTTTCTTCGTGGCTCGAATTTAGCGGGGATTATCCCGCGGGACGGATCCATCCGCGGAGAGGCGGTCGTCTGTATTCTTAGCCGAGCTCGCGAATGGCTTTTTTCCGCGAAAGTGTGTCCTATATTTGTGGAACGGGATCGCCGAATGACGACCATGACGATCGATACGTGAAACGCGCCGCGACTCACCCCTGTGTTCGCCAGCTGAATATGCAATGTGCTTTATATCTAAATACCGCATATGTATTTAAATATGGGTCACTCGCTTCGCCGCTAATCGCAACAGGGACTTGTTCGCGCTTCTTGTCTACCTACAAGCGCGCTTTCGCTCGTCCGCTTGACTCCGATAGATTTACGTCGGAGTGCCTCGTCGTTGACACGCGACGATGGAAGACGCGGAGGACGTAAAGGAGGATGTAAAAGTTCAATTCTGGTAGCACGCGCGCTTCATTGATGCTCGTCAAACCGTAATCGCAATTATCGTAGTAACAATAATCAGCATCGAGGTCACCGGTGTCGGATCATTGACAATTATTCGCGCGTTTCTACGGTATTTTCGACTAATCCGTCAACGCGCGCGCGCGCGACATCATCGAGCACGTGCGCGATGCGCGATTGTCTCGATAACCGAATCCGATCTGCTCTTCTCGAGCCGCCGTTTCGCGCGGTTTCAGACCGGATTCCGTTATCGTTCGTTGAGACGGTTTCACGAAGAAGCCGGTTCTCGCGTGCAGCTCGACGATATTAATACCGTAATTAGTACCGTAACTGGAGAACGAGTTCCATTTCGCGATTCTCGTGGATTATAGCCGGACGAAATAGAGATGCCGAAACGTGAGCTCGACCTGACCCTCTCCTCGACCTCCTCCCGTTCGGACGTCACAACGTCCGCGCGTATATCGGGAAAGTGACAAAAGCGGCCATCTCACTTGCTCGCGGGACATTTCGCGCAAATACAGCGGCGGCAATCGACTTAAATTAATAACTCGATTCCGCCGAAATCCGTTTTTGGAATGTGTGGCGATTTGTACGACGAGGTGCAATCGCGCGGAATGGACGCGCGAAGCGCGAGTACGAGCGGATGGAAAAGTAATGGCCAGGCCTTTCGCGCGGCTCGGAGAGTCGCGATTCCGCGATACGCGTAAACGGGCGTAAAAGCACGCCCGCTGTATTATCCGGCGGCCAATAATTTGTCCTCCGCGTATCGCGTATCGCACCGTAGCGTGGCCGCGTGCCGTCCCTCACAGATGCGTGACGCATCATGAAGGGGAAGGATTTATTAAAATAAAATAACATCTCGCACGGCAATTTTATGGCGGTGCATAAACGCGCGCTTTGTATCGTAAATTAAATCCGCGGCTACTGCATGATAACCGATCCATAAAACGAATTCAGCGTGAAGCTATAAAACAAAGTAACACGAGCGACGAGATATCCGCGCAGGTACGAAATAATAATTCGACGGCTCGCGGCTCGTTTACGACTCGGCATCGCTCCACCTGCATGGAATTAAACGCGAGTCATCGCGCGGAAGCGCCAATCGCGCTCGAACCTCGAAGCCAACGGCGATCGAGACTTGCCCCGAGTGGCGGCTTCGGATTCGTAATTTTCACCGGGGCCCGTCAACAGAGCAAACTCTTCGAGAAGGAGCGGAGAACGCGCGAGAGAAGGACCGCCCGCAGCTACATCAGACAACGATCGTCGAGTACCGGTCTGACCGGCTCGGAACCGCTTATGGGAGGTCTCCACGTATACAGGAAGGGACTCCCCTGTGTCCCCCGCGTCCCTCGTCCCTCGTCCCTCCCTTGATCCCACAAGCACCCGGTATGACCGATCGCGCTGACAAAGGAGTCGATGTTCATTCTTCTTGACGAGCGCTTTCGGCTTTCGACGAGAGAAGAGCGACCGCTGCATCCACATCGGATGCTGCGACAATTCACGCGGAGGAATCCTCGTATGTGCGGGCTTCTCAAGGGAATCGTCATCGAAAGGTCGCGATCAGGCAGGCCGGATCGAACATGTCGATGATCTAATCGCGAGAGGGATCTCGCGATGCGCCTCTGCGAGAGCGCCTTTCAACGGCAAAGTAGGACAATGCTGCACGATGGAAAGCGCCGTAGGTAATGCCGGGGAGGGGAGAGGAACCAGAAGAACGACGCCGAAATTACCGGGACGAACATTCCCCGGAGTGCCAGCCGTTCCGAAGCGCCGTAGATGGCTCGACAAAGAGTTCGCGGAGTATGAAATTGCGGCAATAGTTTCCGCCGCGATGACTCGCGGCGCCGTTCTATCCACTTCGGATCCTTTCATGATTCTCTCACGGACGCTGCGTACACGTACACATATACGGCAGCACGTTCGACCGAAAGTCGTCCAGGGGAAGCATATCTCGCGGGGTGTGAAAGCTCTCTCTCTCTCTCTCTCTCTCTTTCTCTCTCTCTGTCATTATTCAACCTCTCGATGGCGAATACCGCATCGGAAATGCACCAGCGCGATTAGACGTTGTATCTCGCCCGCGAGCGAGCGAGGGAAAGAAGAGCGCGATCTTTCGTCCAAGTTGATCGAGCTTTGGTCCGAGTCGCTCGCTTGCTCGCAACGCGCCGAGGAGGCGACACCGCGCGACCGATGACTTTCGGGAGAAAAGAGGGATTAGCTGTGGATGGGTGGCGGGACTCTCCATTCCGAGCCGCGCTCGTTTCTCTCCATTCTTTTTCTCCTGTACACGTGTCGGCGTGCGGAGAACGGGATAACGGGGTTGGGACCGCGCGGAGGATGGAGTCGGAGGACCGGGCCACACACACACGCGCACCCACGCACACAAGGCAGGATTGTGAGAAGGAGGGGGAAGATGTGACGGGGCGATAAGGCGGAAAACGAGAGATGCTGATGCGATGGAGTGCCGGGCGGATGGGCGATCTCTCGAGAAAGCCGGAGGGAAGAAGCGCGACGCGAAAAGGACAGGCAGTCTCGTTCCACGGAGACGAGCCTGGGATCACGCGGGATGAGAATGAGAGAGAGAGAGAGAGAGAGAGAGAGAGAGAGAGAGAGATACGCGCGCGTGAGATGAGGCCAGAAATACCGCGAATACAGATGGACCGGGTGATAAGGCCGCGGCTCGTTTGCTTTATGGACCGTCCGGATGTCGCCTTCGTGTCGTCCTGCCGCGCCGCGCTCTGGCTTTTGACCGCTTTTCTCGTCCCTCAGACGATACACCGGCTTTCCGTCGCCGGCGGAACAAACGAGCAATCCCGGCCGATGCGTCGCGATAAGCAACTAGTCGTAGTCTTCTCGATCGACCGATCGCTCGACGATCTCGCGGGATGTAGATCCGGTTAACGCGGAACGACGAAGCGCGTGGTCGATCAAGCAACGCTCGCGGATAGTAGATCCTCGGAACGATATCTTCGTGCTGGCCGTCGACGTTTACCGCGGCGAATAGTTTCGCGGTACGATGGTTTCAGTGGGAACGTGTAGGTCAGCCGCGGCTAACGGCTAAGGGATGCTAGCAGAGAAATTGTCAGTGGATTAAATGAGCTTTGCGGAGGAAGCCCGCATCGGGACGCATCGGGATTGAAAGTTATTTTTGGGAAATTTCTCCGGTGAAAACGTCCTAGCACGGAATCGCTTAATTGTCATACAAGTTTTATGGTTATTTAACGTGTTTTTCGACGCTCCGGTATCTATTTCGATCTCGAAATGGGGGATTAGTAACGCTCTAAAAAATCCCTCGTTAATATCGAAGTGTTTACCTTCTTCGAGCGTCGTTAAATCAACGCTCGCCATCTTCGGGAGCTCCCCCGAGCGCGCCTGTCCCCCGTAGCTTGCAACCAAGAGCTCTCTCTCTCTCTCTCTCTCTCTCTTTCCCTCTTGATTCGAGGCGGACTTCATTCCAGCGAGATTAATCCGCGCGTCTCCGTCGCTCCAGCGCGGAATCACCGCCGCGCGCGAGCGGTCCGGAATCCCAGAGAGGGGAAAAAAAAGGGCAAGGGAGGAAGAGTAGGAGGAGAAGGAGAAGGAGGCGGAAGGTAGAGGACGCGAGGAAGAGAGGGATCGGCCTCTTACTAATAATCATTCGCGGCCCATCCATTACGGCGAGTGACTCATCCGGACGAAAAACGACGGATGCTGGATGCTGGATGCTGGATGCTGGATGCTGGATACTGGATGCTGGACGGGAGAGCGGTAAATCATCGACACGCTCGGATCGTTTCCTCGCCCCGCAGCGTCGCGGTCGGAACGATGCACGAGACGTCGAGCGATGTCGAGGCGGCCAAAGTCGGAGATGCTGCCGGCGGAGCCGGCGTCGATCCGAGTCGTCTGTCGCTACGATCAAACAATGCGCGCAATTACGATGCGTCCCGGCCGCCCCCGACGCCTCTCGACAATGCCCTGCAAATGTACCGTCTCATTTGCCAATATTGTCCCACTTTTGTCGTCCCCATAGTCCGTCCGTCCGTCCGGCCGACCGTCTGTCTGGCTGACGCCAGTATGCACCAGGCTGCCTGCACTAGTACGGATCGATGATGACTTTTGTACCACGCGACCATTGACCCGTCACAATGGTTGCGAGAGCGGTGAGCGGGGAGCGTTGAATACTGATTTCGGTGGACGGTGGACCATTTCGCGCGGGGCTCGCCCGAAAATCACGCGCGACCGCCGAGCTGACGCGATGTCGCAGCGGATAATAATCTCAGCACGAGAGAGAGGAGTCGCGATCAACAACTCTTGTGCGCAACTCTTTTTGCCGTAATTGGTGAACGTAAGAGGATGAAAGCCTCTCCGCGCGAACGCGATCGATTCGATTGGCTCCGATTAGCCGTCGATTCCACGGATGAGACGGATTTCATCTCGCGCCACGGACCCAAGCCGGATTTATCGGACATGATAACAGCGATGCGGCGAGTCTCGCGTTACTTTGCGAAATATGTCCCCTCCAGTTGATAGTTTGCCCCACATAGAAGAGAACGCGTGCTTGCTTAGCACGCTGAAGACGTCGCGGTGGCGGAGCAGGCAGCGCATGCTAATTTGAATCGCAGCTACGGCGTTAAGCTACTTAGCCGCGAGCGTGCGTTTCGCCATTTCCACGGTGCGAGCTGAAGCAGAGAGAGAGAGAGAGAGAGAGAGAGAGAGAGAGAGAGAGAGAGAGAGAGAGAGAGAGGAAACTTTACGTTATATTCCGGGATCGTACATAGGCACATGCGCGTGCGCGCTCATCCGTTTCTATCCTCTCGAATGCGGCGTTTGCTCTCGATTGGCGCGCGATCAACTTCCATCTTGCTCCTATATGCGAGTGGCAGAAAACTTGCAAGCTCGGACGATCCCGAAGAACGGACGCCCGCGTCGTTCGCGGCGTCCATTAATATCACTTTGCTAAGCGGAAATACAACCGGACGAGAGGCAATCCGTTTTCATCTGCTCGTCTCAGCGCGCAAAGTTAGGGACTGCGCGCTGAGAGCGAGATGAACGAGCCGCGGATGCGGGCGAAACCGACGATAATTAAAGCGGATACTCGCTCGAAGCGGGAGGAAGAGCTACACGAGCGGAAACGGATTAATATCGAGACGTTGCGAGTGGCTCTCTCTTCAATTCCGGATCGATGGATTTACGAGTGCGAGTTTGTCATGTCTTGGCTTCGTCCGCGAGACGAGTGAACGACACGGGCACACACGACTGCACTCGTCATTCCCGCGCTCTCCTCCCCCGATCACGTTTCCGAGAAGGTTAATTTATGTCGCGTTACTCGCGCCGGCTTTAATTCGTTCGCCGCATTGTTTCCGGCGGCGCGCTGGATTCCAAATATATCGCGCGTTTCGCCCGCGCCCCAGTAATGGCGCGCGAAATGTTAACGGCCTTGCTATTATCGCGATCCAATAATCTAATTAACCTTTAAAGGTCGCGCCACCGGACACAATTCCGCCGGCGCGGCCGGCGCGGTAACTTCCCTCCGTCCGGCGGTTTTGCGATCCGCGCCACGCGAATTTTTCAGCGTTCGCCGATCGCGAGCGCTGGACAAACGACCTGGATTTCCGTTCGCGATTAATCGCCCTTTTAGCGCCCGGATCGATCGCGAGTAATCGCCAGACAAGTCCGTCTCATCGTGTGAATACCGTAATTGCTGTCTGACTCCACGGATCGAACGTTACGTACCGGAACTAAGGTAAAGCGGGATTAATGGCTTCGAGTGCCGTCACGGCGACGTAGCTAACCAAGCCTCGTTCTAATCCATCAGTTTATTACGCCAGCGTGAGTACGCCAAGTCGCGCGTTCGCCCACCTGCACTCGAGAGGATGGCCGCGCGCTGTTGTGCATAGCCGAGTTTTCCCTCGGAATTCGGCTTTGATCCTTGCGTCCTTGTGCATGCCGCGCTTTGGGCAGCGGCATGATTCGTCCGTGACGGAGATCCGGACCAAGGATCTATCGATCGTTGTCGGGCTTGCGACAAGCTCGCGACTTTTTGCGCGGTCCGTTTCGCGCATGCAGCATGCACTCATCGATTTAATCGATGCAGCACGATGCAGGGAAGCCTTCGCGCTAACTTTAATCAATTTCCGTCCGAGGCGTCTCCCTTTTGTTTTATCTATCTGGACGCGGAGATTTTAATGGCGTTGTAAAGTACGGGAAGCGGATGCCGGGGAAGTCGTTGATACAAATTCCTGTAATTACTCTTTTAATTATAACGTTTTGCCGGGAGCACTCGAGTCGTGCTCTCGTCACGTGACTCCGCGGCAGCCAAAGAAGGAAGCGTAAACGTCTAGTCTCTAGCCTTTTTGCGGATCGACCTGCAAAAATGGGCATTCCCAGCGAATGTAGGGCGCATCTTGAACAGCGCTTTTGTCCCGCTTCGAGATACGCGAGATCTTCCATCGGAGAACGCGAATGTAGGTCATTGCAATGCGTATACTCCCGATGCTCGTCATTGGCCGCGGATAAAAAAGATTGCACGCGCGCGTGCGTGTATGCGCGCACACACGGACGTTCCGTTCTCCGAAGGAACGCGCGTTTCCGTTAATCTGTCGCGGAGCGAATCGTTTGAACGACGCCTCGCAGTATCGTAAGGTACAATCGGACCGCGTGCGAGTCTCCTTCGACTCGGAACTGCACTCGCCGAGCATCACTCGCGGAAACGAATCCCGGGATGGATATTACTGTGGGATCGCGCGTGGAAGAATCCCTCCCCGGCCGAGAACTCCCGCGCGACGATGAAGAGAGACACAGAGATGATGCAGCTTCCCGTTTAACCCGCCCTCCATCCCCCCGCCGGTAATGACGGGCCGGGCGCGTCCCGCGCGTGTACACGTGTTGTAGCCGGTAAACGGCGTTCCCGATCCATCCATAAAAGTCAACGTGCCGCGCGTTCTTCTCGCGCCGTTGTCTCTCGCAAATGCGAGATGAATGGCTCTCCCGGGATCTCGACGGAGCGACGCCGACTAATACCCGCTTCGGCTACCGGTCATCCTCCTCCTCCACCCGGCGCGCCGGTGTATGCGACTCTATACGCGCGTAAGATTAGTCGATATCAATATGGGAAACTGGACCACGGGGACCGGAGGGTGCGGCAAGGATATACCCGGGCGAAGGGTCGCGCGGATGCGCCGCTAATATCGAAGGCGGATGACTTATGGCGAGCTCGTCCGCTTCGCGGGACCTCCTCACCGTTCCCCGTCCGTTTCCCTTGCGCCCTTTCTCTCGCTCTCTCTCTCTCTCTCTCTCTCTCTCTCTCCCTCTCCCTCTCCCTCTCTCTCTCTCTTTCCTCTGTTTCCCGCGGAGCGGTCGGTTGTTCGACAAGGGGCGAGCATCCAACGCAGCCGCGCGGCGAGGGTGCCGCCAGATGCCTCCGGTACGAGTTAGGGTCCGTGACACACAGAGGAATGGAATCGTCCATGTGATTCGAATGCGAATACCCGAAACACAATGGAAATGTAATTCCATTCTCCGCGAAGAGGCCTCTGGTCCCGGGACCATATTGAATTCTTTCGTCGCTCGAAATGTCGCTACGTCGCACGCTAAACGTCAACCGGACTCGCCTTAACAAAGATTGCTCTCCGGAACTGCGCTCCTTTGTATCGCTTTTTCCCTTTTTTCGCCGCTATCCCGCTATTTTCGGGCATCCATATCGAGATCATTCCGCTTTTCTGCTTCTCCGTGCCCAACAGGTAAGAACCAAGCGATGACGCGATCGCGACTGGATTGGCGAATCCAGCGATCGAAAATTGATACAGTTGACGAGGGAACTCGCTTATCGTTCGATATCGCAAAGTCGCAAAGTGCACTCGAGAAAACCTTCGCCCGTGTTTCTCGAGCGATTCGCGCGTGTTTGCATCTTCGAAGCGAGCGCTATCGCGAATCTGAGAAAGATTACTTGTATGGGAAAGAATTCTTAAAAAGATGAGACCATTTACCACAGATCCTTCGATATTTAACGATTGTTATTGTCGATCGATCATCTGTCATTACGTCGAATCGACTATGCGTTTGGAATTTTGCTGTATATCGAGCCGACCAAGAATAACCGCGATATGAAGGCCTTTCTCTGACTCAAGCTTGCAGATCCCTAGATTGTAATTATGTAAACACAATATAAACGGTGACTTTGTTCGAGCAATATTGGAATCGCTCGCTGCTTGTTTTTCGGCCTTCAGCGATCGTTGCGAACGAGGAGCTGTTGCTAATTATCAGTTGACATCGGGAACACATCGAAGGACACCGACGTTCAATCTCGCTGCTCTATATCGCGGATCAAGCACGATGGACTCATGTCCAGTGTGAACGAGCATTCCTTCCTACACGCTGTAAATGCTATGCATATTAAGCTGAGCAACGTTCAACCTCGGAGTATTCTTTATCACCGAATCCGTAATCGAGCGTCCGCATAGCGCAAGATCGACACACTCGAATCGGCGAGTTCTCAACACTGGGCTCGACGCGATTCGAATCGCGCTCGAGTTACTTTGATTCTCCGCAGCGGGATAAATGAAGCGAAGCAGCGGATTGCGGATTCTCCCTTGCGGTTTGCATTTTTATGGAAACAAGCCTCGTTCCGAGATCGTCATTGTCCATTTCCCGCGACACGCTCCGCAGGTATACACTCGCGCCGAAGATTACCGCCAAGGTTTTCACCGAGTGAATAACCGAGTGAATAACGTGCAATCCTTTTCCCGTCCGTTCGTTATCGTCGACGGTACGAGTCGTACTTCACGCACGCCAGCCGCCAGAGGAAAGCCGAAAGCTGCGGACAACGGGCGGCTCTAACCGGCCGACGTAATGGTGTCTGATTGAAATCGCGGTGATTTCCGAGCTTCCTGCTCGGAACCGACGATCGCGGCCGGCCACTACATTAGCGTTTTCCCAAAGCCGCCGTCCACTTGGCCTTCCGCGAATACGTAAAGGCGGCTAGCTCGTAACGCGCGTGCCGCGCGCAGTAAGCTCCGCTGTTTTACGACGCCGTGTCGATCTATTTTCGGACCTCCCCGGACCACCCCCCCGTCGCGCGGAAACACCCAACGCGCGATAACTCGTTCCTCTGCGCGCTCCGGTTTTATTCGTATCGAAAAGAAATGGCGGGGGRGGGGGGGCAGGGGGCAGGCAGGCAGGCAGGCTGCAGAGATCCTCGTCGAAACGCTCGGAACTGCTGCGACTCGGCTCCGACATTGACATCGCGCGACGCAGGAGAGCGAATACGAAACAAAGTGAGCTCGCGATTCGCGACATTTGCCGTTGGCCGTTGGAATTGAAAAATGGGGTTTCTCCACGCCGGCCCGACGAACTGTCACGTCACATTTCTCGGCGCGACGTTTCTTCCGTTCTTCTGGTATCGCGCGCTTAGTTCCGTCCCGCGAAGGAAATCCGTCGTCGAAGCGCGCCGACAAAGCGCGCCGTGCAGTTTACGCCGCTGAAATTGAACTTGGCTGCTATCCTTTGCCGCCACCCTGCCGCCGTCCTAACTATCGGAAATTGAACACGCGTACTGGCGGTCATACACGGATAACGTACGCGCACACGCACGTGGGTGAGAATACACAGCGAGAACTCGCCGAGAACTGCCTTCAGTTCTCGGGCTGATCGTCGACCGTCTCCCCGTTCGGAACTCAATTCTGCGGACTCGAGCAAGTCCGAGCGCAGGGGGGAGGGGGTACGGGAGCGAATTAATCAAAATCCCTCGGTAAATCGATCGGCGAGGCGTGCGAGAGTTTTTTCGAAAGTTTTGGAGAACGACAGACGGGGGGGGGGGATTGCCGTTAGTCGAGGCGTGGTCGAGCGAAATTGCAGATGCCGAGGTGATATTATTACGCCCCGAAATAATTAAAGAAGCAAAGTTCCGCGAGAGGGAAACGGCAATTACACCACGTGCTTATCCGTGCCGGCCAGCCGGCCAGCCGGCCACGACGGCGGTTCCGCCGCATTGCTACGACCGCGACGATGCAATTTCCTGCGGCCGCTTTTTCCGAGCCAGCCTACTACGGGGGTAATTCCGCAGAAGTTGAAAACTGCGTGAACGCGTTTTTCACGCACGCGCGCGTCTCGCCTCGCGAGCTGAATTTTCCGAAACTTCCTTCGACGCGGCGCGCGCGCGCGCGTCGGAAAATTGATACGCCGCCGCTGTCAGGAAGACGAACGGTGGCTCGAGTGCGACGGTAGCGTGCTCGCTGCAACTAGCAGCAACACTTGTCGCTGATATCGCGGAGCATATCCCAGTCCAATCGCTGATTACACACCGGGAGAGCCGCGCGATCGATCGTACGAACGCGCCGGCCGTCGAGATTCTATTTGAGTTCACGTAGCTTCGCCAGTTCGAAGGAGGGACGGAGAATGGCGTCCGCTCGCTGCGAACGTTGCACCCTTCCGAGAGCGAGACGACCGAGGGGATGACCGCCGAGGGGATTTTCATCGTCGATCTCGCGATGCGCGCGCGAGGACGACGGCGGAGCATCCGGAGGGATGCGACGCGCACGTTTGGCTATACACGCGCTTATCGCGCAGAGACGGGATGCTCCATTATGTCCACATGCTCGACATGCCAGCCGCTTCGATTGAATCGTTCGCCAGATTACCCAATGACGCATAATGCTTGGTCCGCTGCACTCCATACCCCTTCAAGCCGCCACTGGCCACCCCCGTCCGCCCATTCTCTCCCTGAATCTCTCTCTCTCTCTCTCTCTCTCTCTCTCTCTTACCCCCTTGTTGCCCCTGACTCGTCCCGCCCGTCAGCTGGCGGCAGGTATGCAGCACCGCGAGGCTATTGTGGCCCTCTGAGCAATTCCAGACACGTAAAAGCAATTCCCGGAATCCCCCTCATTGTTATGCAATCACGGCCGGCCGACAGCGCAAACCGAACGGGATCATAATTTTGTCGGGAAGCCGGTAACGTCCGGAGAGTATCCGCGTGCGCGTATCCCCTCCTCTGTCCGCCGCCCACCCCCCTCCCTCGTTCGTGGACGCGCCAAGTGCATGCCCAGGTCCTTTGACGCTCGTAACGTACACGCGCGCGTTCAGCTGTCGGTGCGCAGCGTCCTCCGCTCGCGCATCCGATACGCGCCTTACTTTTCGCACATGCAAGATTCATGCCCGGATGCGTGCGAGCGGACGCGGAAGCGGTCTTCCACGTGACGCGTCGGTTAACGAGGCAACGTCCGAAACGACCGGAATGCGGCGCCGTCTTGGATTTTACGTTTGGATATCCAGTGGGAAATGGCGGGAAATCGTGGAAAATCGCGGGAACGCTCGTAACCGTAAATCGATTGCGCAACTCGCGATCCGGCACGTAAAACATCGGAGATTCGAGCGCGCCTTACCGCCTAGTACCCAGTTTCATATCATCGAGATATGTATATGTAATTGCGAGGAGGGGGAAATCGATTCTCATGATAGCGCTCATGAAAAATGCCCTCGAAAGAGACCGTTCCTGCTCGCGTTGCCTCCTCGAGAAATCCACGATCGATCGTCGGCGAGCCAGGTCGGCATGTCACGTGGAAAAGAGCGACGGGCACGCGATTTCGCGAGGAGGGCGAGCATGCGTGCGCTCGTACGCGCGTGCGTCAGTATGCACGCTTCGTACAACGCTGATCCGACACGGGCGATCGTGATACGCGGCACGATACGCGCGAGCGAGGGTGAGTCTTCGTCGCTCGGCGATTTAAGGGGTTGACTTTCCGGTGGCGTGCGGGGAGCCCGGCAGGTTCGCGCCCGAACCACATTGTTTCGCCCCGGATGGCGGGCGGAACTTGCGAGCTATTTAACGCCTTGCCTAAACTGCTCGCGACTTCGGCGCGGAGACGTGCAGGGGGATGCTAGGGGCGGCTGGCAAGAAGCTGAAACTCCTGCCGAACCGGAGAGAACCGTCCTCTCTTTCGCCCCCGCTCGTCCCGCCTCGTCTGGCCGGAACTTGCCCGACCTTGCGCGTCGGCGAAACTTTGCGCCAACTTTGCCTACATATTGTTCGCGAGCGTGAAAGGAAACCCGTCCGCTACCAGGGGAGAAAGGACCACCCCCGCTACGAGCGCCGACCCCCGGGAACGCGCTCGGGCGCGGTCGCTTGATTTATCGAGAATTAAGCTCCGCGTGAGTCGCGGAGATTCGCGCGGCCGATCGCGCGCTGCCTCAAACTCACCCCCGTTTCTTCGCTCCGCAAGATCGTCGCGTCGATCGACATCCCTCTCTCGCCGGATGAGACGTTAAACTCCCTCGAGCGGCGGCGGACTTTTCTCGATAAACGTCATCGACAACGACGACGTTCTCTTATGTAATGGAGCGGGGGCTATCGTCTCTCCCGACAAGTTTAACAATTTTGACGTCGAGTAAACGATCCGCCCCCGGCCACCGCCAGAAACGCTTCGTTCGCATCCGATATTTCCCGGGGAACTCCAAGTCGTGTCCTCCGCGTGTCCATAATTGCTCCATCAATTGTCGCCCGATCGACACGATCGGGCTCTCACGAATTTTCCGTGACACGCGCCGGCGAACGGACTTTTCCGCGGGGGAAACTGGGGCGCGAGCAATTTCGGAGGGGGGAGGCGGCGGAGAGGGACGACGAGCAGGCTTTTCGTTACTCGCACACACCGCGCTCGCCACAATGGGCCGTGCCTCTGTCCGGCGACAAGATGATTTATACATTGGACTGACCACGCCCGAAACGCAGACGTCGCGATATTTATAATCAACCTTACGTGGATTCGGATCGGCCCCCTTCGCGTCCCCTCGTCCACCGCGTGCGGCCACCAGGAGACAATGAAGCGGCGGGCACAAAGGAGGCAAAAGTGCGGCGAGCGGGCTGGAATTGAGCTGAATAACGGCGCGCTGAGGTACGAGCCGTTCATTTTGAACGCGCTCGCGCCGCGGGACCAGTTTTTTAAGGGGGATTTTCGGGGTTGTAAGACACCGCGAGCGGGCGCGATTTATTTTTCATATTTGGCCCCGGATGGCCGCGCCCGCAATTTCCACAAAAATGCAATGTATGAAGAAATTAAAAAGAGAGGGAGAGAGAGAGAGAGAGAGAGAGAGAGAGAGAGAGAGAGAGAGAGAGAGAGAGAGAGAGAGAGGAAAAGAGGAAACACATACACAAGTAGAAATCGTATTTGCGATGCCACAATGAAATTTTGCTTGATGGCCATTTCGCGTAGTTCCGCCATTGCCGGCTGTTTTTTCGGGTTTCCATTTGTCGGCAACCCGAAACGAGATTATATTACCGTTTAATTCCGTGCATTCCGCTTTTTTTGCGTCGCTCCCGCTCGGCCGCCAGCAGCCTCGCTCGCAGCGTGTCCACGATTGCGGTCGCGTTTGCGGATCTCCGATATTGGGCGTAACGATGCGTGTTACCGTGCTTAATGACGGAAAGTTCGAATTCGGCGCGATTCGCATACGCTCCTCGACGAGGAAGAAACGAGCGTAGCATCGATCGTTGTCGCGGCACGCCATGAAAAGCCGCCCGGTCGACCGAGCGGATTACTCGCGCTGCACGAGCGCGTACACGTACACATACTTCGTTTTCCCTTTCGGGAGCGGTAACCGTAAGCCTGCGATGAGAACCGAGCAATTACGAACGCGCGTCTAAGTGCTGCACGCTCCCGCGCAAATATGCACCGCACGCACGCATGCGCGTGGAGTTATCCGCGCCTGTCGCTTTCCCGCTTGCTTTCCCTCTCGCCTCTCCGTCTCCCTCTCTTTCCCGCGCGGCGTCCGTCAATAATTAATCATACCTTAAACATAGGGTGTCCCCCGCACGACGCTGGGGTGCGCACATCGCGCGTAAGAACCACGTGGTCTGCGCTAATTATCCCGGCACATGCTCGCTGCGATTCGTCATCGGCCTCTTCTTAACGCGGCATCGGCACAGACACAGGCTCCCTTGCGGCAAGTAAAGTGTCCATTAGTGTCCATCAAAGAGTCCGCCGCTGATGTACGGCGCGAGAGATCGCCGATCGAAATTAATCCGACCGTGCAGAAGCGAATCTCGCTGTAAAGCAATTACGCGGAGAAGGAAAATAAGCCCCGCGACGCGGGCGATATAACACGGCGGCCGAACTTTTTCATTACTCCGGGAGCGCGACGAAAACGGCAAGTTTCGCGTAACTCCGCCAGAGCCCATTATGTAATTTGTAATATTCGCGCTGCTGACCGAGTTACCGCCGTAATGATTATTTATATGGGCAGCGCGGCGGGCACAAAGAGACCGGGAAACCGGCTAATATAGCACGAACGACGGGGAAAAAAGGAAGAAACCACAGCGGGGAGTGTTATGCGCGTATTTCTCCTGTTTCTTTTTGTCGGAGCGTATCTTTTTTCTTCTTTTCTTTTTCCCCCTCCTCGCCGGCAATTTTGCTCGCGTCCGAGACGCCGGACAAAGGACGAAATCGACACGAAATTATCCAAATGTGCCCGCCGTTAATCCTCGCAAAGGGGATACACAAAGGGGTACGCAAGCGCGCAATGTGACGACGCGAGTAATAACCCGGCGTTTCCTTTGATTAAAAGTTCCGGACCGTCCGCGCGCTGCTTAGCGCGCTTAAATTGTTAAAAAGCGCCTGCAGCGGGCTGCCCGCCCGCGGCAGCGAGCCACCCGCGTTTTATCTAACGATCGCACGACTCGCCGCAATGTAATATACTTGTTGCACGCCGCGGCTGTTGTAATCAGCATTGTTGTCGCTTCCCGAGACGAGAACGCGTTCGCTGATGGAAGAAGCCGAGTGGTGCGACGTTCGAGTTAGAAATTTCGCTTCATCGAGTCTCCTCGCCCTTTTACGTTTCATCGCGCCTTCGCGATCGGTTCGCTCTACTACTCTATTAATCTAGCCTTTAGTATGCGTCCAGTGTATCGCGTAATATCCGATTTCCCGGGTGAAACTTCCTTTACGTCACTAAAACGCGCCCTCACGACTCGCGATTCCGATCGTGATTTGAGGCGCGTCGCCGCTCTTCCACGATTCCGCTCAGGACGCTCGCGAGTCGCGAATAACGACAGTGCGGAATCGCGGTCCGAACCAGATCGGTTCTCTCTCTCTCTCTCTCTCTCTCTCTCTCTCTCTCTCTCTCGCATCTCGCATCTCGCATCTCGTCGACACGAAGCGTCCGCAATGGCGTGGCGCGTAACGAGCGGAATTTCGCCTCTCCCTCTTCCCCTCCGTGTTGCGTGTCCATCGGCGCGTACGCAGTTCGTGTCGCGCGCGATTCAGCCGTCGTATCGAGAGAGAGGTGCGCCGCAAAGGGGAGGCGCCAAAAAAAAGAAAACAGAAAATAAAAGAAGGAAAGCAAGAGGAAAAAAGGGATCGAGAGAGAGAGAGAGAGAGAGAGAGAGAGAGAGAGAGAGAGAGAGAGAGAGAGAGAGAGAGAGAGAGAGAGAGAGAGAGAGCGCGTCGACAGCCGATGTCCACGACGGTGTGAAATCGTTTGGCTCGAGTCGCGCGCGAGCGTGTTCCTGTTCCCTTGTTTCCTTCCCGCGTATTATTGGCCATCGAGTGCGCGCCGCGCGTGCACATCGACACGCGCATGTGCCGCCGTTATTCTTACGGGAGCCGCTAATGTGCGTTACCGTAGCGGCGGTTGTGATTTACACCCGGCGACCGGTGGGAGAAGGGAGGGTAGGGAAGGGAGAGGAGGAGGAGGAAAGCGTGCGTACGTGCGTGCGTGAGACGCGATTGCGAGCCGCGGCGCGCGTCGTTACGGACTCGCGCGCGTACGCGCGCCGACAGACCGACTCGTAACGGAGAGTCGGGAACGTCGATGTGTGTTTACAACCGCATACACACGTTGAAAGCACGCGTACGCACGTCCATCCATCGGCCGAGCGCGTGACCGCATCGGTGAGGACGTGTAACGGAGCGAGCGACACGTGCGCGCGCGCATGCGCGCGAGGCCACCGCGTCTACGAGCGTTCCGTGCCGACGTTACCGCGGTATGCATTACAGATGTAATTAAGATAAGGTGAGGGCAGCGGTGCACAATGTCCGATATGCGTGCGCGCCGCTATAGGTCGGTTTAGCATAGAACGCGCCGCCCGGAGCGTTGCGTAATCGCGTCCGCCGCGCGGCGAACCGCGCGACCGATGCTGTCCGCGGAGATGATGGTCGAATACCGATCGCCCTCGCGACCACCTCAGCCTCCGCGGTCCTCCGAGACGAAGCGATATAGGATTTAGTCCCCCTTCCTGAGGGATCGTCGTCGGTTTTGCGACGATCTCTGTTCTCTGACTGCCGCGAAAGGGAGAAAGAGCGCTCGCGAGAAAAAAAATCCCTCTGGGATTCGTCACGTCGGCTTCCGCGGAGCGGATGCGAGGAACGAGCCTTTCTTGCGCACGTTTTAATCGGCTAAAGGGGATTTCCGTGACGCCGACGGTTCCGCGTAAGTAAGAAACGAGAGCGCGCACGCGTGTATTATTTCAGCGCGGGATGTTCATTTCCCCGCGCGGAGATGGCCGCGATTGTTGCGCGCGCGCGCCGGATTTACGTTTCACGACGTTAACTCTTGAACGGGCGACTTTAATTAAACGCCAGGAGCCCACGTTTTCCGGCGCGTGATAATATATAACGCGCCGCGGTCGCTCTTCCCCCGCCGACAAAATATAAAATACGATGACCTATTCCGGGATCGGTTAATCCGGCGAGCTCGGCGAGCTCGGTCCTGTTCAATAATCAGCGAGACTGCAGGAAGCGCGGCCCACGCGGTTGCGGTTGTTAAAGACATGAATCAATCCGCGAAAGCATAAGTCATATATCCGCCGCAAGGTCACACCGGATAGGCGTCAATGAAGGTGACTCGTAGGAGTCCCGGTGACCATCGATGCTTAATTCAAGAGTGCAGCGGCACCGGGAGACTATTTTCCTCCTTCGACGCCGCGGTTTAATCCGGCATTGCCATTGCTAATCTTGGAGCGCGGCACAACTAAATACGGTATTGCTGCGAGACGAGGGATCCGCTTCGCGTATGCGAGAGAAATATGATACGATCTGATATTTTTAATATTAAAGCAGACCGGACCGTGGACGATGCGCGTCCTGATACGGTCGCTTCTCGTTTTAATCTCTTCTCGAGTCCGATAAAAATTTCGCATCTCCACTTGCTTTCACGGGGACGCCGGTGCGACTTGCAGGAGCCATTCGCCGCTGCCCTCCGCGCCGCGGCGTAATATCGTCCCCCATTATTTTTATTAGTACCATATTTTCCGGCACCTGTGAACACCTATAACCGCGTGGCGGGATCGTCAGTAAATAGCGTACACAGAAGCCGATAAAATAGCGCTAGATGGCTCGCGATAAATTACTATTACTACTTTATTTATCGTTACGACGTGCAGCCCCATTGATATTATTCATTCTGGGATATCCTTTTTCTCGCGGTAGCGCGAGCAGGACGAGCAGTTCTTTTCCACGCTCGTATTCGCGATGACTGACCGACCGATCGATCGCTCGATTGAAAATTCGCTCTTCCCACCTCGCTTCTGCTCGCGGGATCAAATCTACCTAAGTGTAAAGTGCACATTTGCCCGATTAGCTTGCATTATTCGTGGAATTATCGATCACAGCACCGGCAGCAGCAGCAGCAGCAGCAGCAGCAGCAGCAATGGGACAGCGACGAGCGGCAATTTACAGCGTCTGACTTTACGCGGGAACACGCCGCGGGGGAGGGGGAGGAGGGGAGGAGTGCCGCGGCGATCGCGTTTTAACGCGCGCTCATTAACGACAATGATACGCGCCGTCGGTATCATCGAATCGCGATGCTGCGAACGTGGAAATTGCATCGCGCGTGTTGGCACGCACGATCAGCCGCGATCGCAACGATTCTCCGACGCTTTAACCCACTTAACGTGCGCGCCTATCCGCCGGCGTACATAAACGAATCATTCGCGGCGAAGGGTACGGGCCTGTTGTGCACGGTCATTTAATCCACACGCGATTCGGCCATCGACGCTGCGCGGTCCATTTCATTAGTAGCTCTATCGGAAATTAGAGCGTCCGTGCAAACGCGATGTCGCGTATCTCCGGCGATACACGCGCAATCGCGCCGCGATGTGCGTGCGGACGCTCGCCGGAACGTGTTTGCGTTCGTGCTGCGTGGTCTTGATTCCTCGGAAAAGGGAAAGGAAATATATATTCGCGATACGAATGAAATCGGACGCGATCGACAGATCGACCTCCCCGCGCGGAGGTCAACGATCCCCGCTGTGCGTTTACGCTTTCAGCGACGCACGACTGTCTTCCTCTGTCGGGAGACCGCGAGATAGCGCATCGGGAGCGCGTCCCAGTTTCAAAGTATTGAAATATGAGTCTTGTCGGCTTCCGACTTTCAGCTTCCCCTGCCATTGTCGCGGCGCATAACGCGGTAAAACGACATCTCCACGCTGGCTTCCGCGGTCGTCATTAACTACCTCGGAGAGCTTTCCTCTGTACGCGCGCTCGAGATCGTCGTCACGTCTGCGAATCGGTCCCGATCTCTCTCTCTCTCTCTCTCTCTCTCTCTCTCTCTCTCTCTCTCTCTCACGCTCTCTCGTTCTCCTCGTTTTTACCGTCTAGTAGAATAAGCGGTGTCGCGGAAATGATGGATAGACCTAGTTTACAATAGTGCCATTATCCGCGGCGACTCGCTCACGTCACGCAATAGTACAGACAATAGTCTATATCCTCGCGGATAATAATGTTTAATGCCTCTGCCGGCTGAAAATAGACTCCTTTCCTTGCACCGAGGCTCCGAGGTTCAACTTTGCGAACCATCGATGTTTCAAGAGCGTCGAAGAAAAACACGCTTTCCCTCGTTGCGATAAAATATCATTTGCAGTAAAGCGGGCTTTACTACAAATCGAAATTCTAAAAATACACGTGTTACGCGACGGTCTCTCCTTTCGTGCCCACGATCAATGCTTCCGTCATCAATGACCGAACGTCACGACGAACGCAGCCATCGCGCGTCTCTCATCTCCGAGAGAACGATGCAGCTCGTCGGGAAATCCTCTCCGTCTCCCCTCCGTCTCCTCGGTCTCCCTGGTTAGCGCATCTCGTTCTATCTCGGCGGGGTGTCACTCCGAGTCCGTAATTACCGCCGCTAAAACCGAGCTTGTCCTCTGACCCCGGCTCCGCGGTGAGTAATTCGGAGAAGCATCTGAATCCGCCACGTGCGCGCGATGCATTCACTGCCGGCTGACGCGCGCACCCCCGCTCGCTCGCGGGGGTTTATTATTCCGCGTTGAGGCTTCATTTGCGCGTGTTCTGCATTTATCGCGTCGATCGCGCGATTTCGTTTCGGCCGTCCATCGAAATTACACCCGCCGAGTATCGATGCGCCTCTTCGCACCCTCTTCGTGTCCGCGACGTTACTGTCGCGGGCCGACGAGCCTGTTATTTTCGAGAGCGGGAGGAAAGCGAGAAAAAACATGTCGATGCGTGTTTTCTCGTCCGCGGGTGCAGTCGTCGACGGAACGTCGGCGTTTGGAGGAGTTGTGTGTGTATGCGTGTGTTTTTTTTCAACGGACAGCGGTGACATAATTCTTTTTGCTCGTGCTACCGCGGGTGCACGCGGGCGAAATGACTTTGCCCATGAAACGCGTATCGTGTTGGTTTTGGCTTCTCGTTTCGCTTCTTCGCATTTCTGTGCGTTTAATGCGTTCGGTTCTCGATGTTCTCGACGCGTATCTCGGATATCTCTGTTTCTCCTCCGCGTCAGCTGTTGATTTCTCATTCGGGCGCGATTTACGACAAATCCAACGATCGGGAAACTATGATGATCGGCGAAACGGGACGGGAAGTAACGAGCGACACGAGATATTTGGATTTGGATTCGAGAGACGGTCACTGGCACATTAGCTGCACTCGCTACGCGAATTTTCCTCGAATGAGCCTCCGCACAACGGAAGCAACAGCGAATAGTGTAATAGTGTTAATAGGCAATATTCGCGTAATGAAATGTAGCAGGTCGCCGTTTCCGCGAAGACTTGCCTCTGCATGCGACTCCCTTATGGTTTCTCATTTTCGTACGGGAAATTCGAAAACGAGAGCAGCCTCCGTTGGCATTATTATCATGAGGAGGGGGGGATAGGAGTGGGAGGCTTCCATTTTAATCCTTGGAAACTTGAGACTCCGATTATCGGACGCCGGGGAAGGATACGCGCATATGGATATAGGGAGAAAAAATGAGAGAAAGGGCGAGAGAGGGAGAGAGAGAGAGAGAGAGAGAGAGAGAGAGTCGCGCGAGGGAAATAATGGACGATGGTGAAATATCGGTTTCATGGCGGAATTTCAATAATTCCTTTCTCGTGTCCGCTGCGCTCGCAACGCAAGCCTGAACGCCTCTTCATCCCTCTTGCCCTAGCTCGCTTAGTCTCGCCCTGGCGAGCCCCTTTTCCGCATTGTTCCCGATCGCGCGGACGATAATACCATGGTAGCGTCGTGATTTTTATTCCGGCCTACGGCCGGACTCGGCTAATCCGCGCGACGACAACCTCGCGACGCGACGGAAAGGGAGGGAGGGGAAGGTAACCGGGGCGGATCCGGGAACGATCGAGAAGTCGAGAAGCGGGGACAAAACGGGGTTGCAGGGAGCGAAATTCGCGCGTATTCGCTCAAATATTCGCTCTCGCGCTCGTGGGAAATATCGGTCCGTCTTTCCATTCTCTGCTGCTGGAACCTGTTCCTCCCCCCTTCCGCCCTTTTGGTCGCTGCCGACGATTCGAGACTGCGCGTGCCGGGGGGGAAGTAAACTTTTTTCTGCATTTAATGCCACGGAAAACGCGAGCGCATCCGGCCATGTCCGTGTCGCGCGGTGTAACAATGCCGCCTCATCCAGTCTCTCCGGTCTTGTCTCTCGTGAAAGAAAGAGATGAGAGAGAGAGAGAGAGAGGATGGGTGACGAGGAGGAAAAAGATAGAGCGGAGAGAGCATGCTTGTTCGAATCGAGTCTCTGCTTCCTGTCGCGGCGAATCTCTTCGTGAATCAGTCGGGGATCAGTCTGGAGTCATGAAGCGACACGCGTTTCCCGTTCTGAAATGCAGACTTCCGGGCGAGATCGGAACGGCGACAACCGCTCCGATGGCGAGCCGAAACGTCGATGGAGCGACGCTTAGCTTCATTACGGCACGAATCCGATCCGGATATATGATAACCCCGCAACGGTAATGAATTCTGATATCGAATACGATGCGCGCCGGCTTTATAATGACATACGAGAGTGGTTGATCGGATCGATCGCGAATTTCGGCTAATCTGCTCGAGCGAGCGGACGGATCAGCGGATCGGTTAATCTCGTTATTTCTGGTAGCGAATTTTCGTTTCGGTATCGTGCGAGCGCGACGCATGTAATCGAGGGGAAAATTTTCGAGACAGTTTTCCGCGTGGCGATTCCAATCTCTTACGTAAGCTCGATCGAATCCGAAACGGGCGGGATCGAAATTTCCTCGAGAGTGCGATATAAAAACGGCGCGGATGCTTAACGATCGTCGCGATGGCGTTTTGCGAGTATTCTCGCGCTCGTTATCCTTAATTGACGAGAGAAGAGAGAGAGGGAGAGAGGAGGGGGGATGCACGTCGATGGATGTGTGCGCGAGCGATCTGCAGGATCTGTCGGTAATGCTTATGAATAAACAACGGATATGTAAATAAATGCGGATCATTATGCGGCAGAATGAGTGCTCCAGTTTCCGCGCGAAGGATCGTATTTATATTTTACGAAATATCGCATGCAAATTTCATACGCCGGATAACACTTGCCCCCGGGCTGCATCTTGCCGGGCCGCCAATATTCATATTCGGAAACGAATGCAACTGCGCGCACGAGCTGTCGCACGCATCTTGATAAATTGCACTCACGTTTCTGAATTTTCCCTTTTTTTCCTCCCTCTCTCTCTCTCTCTCTCTCTCTCTCTCTCTTGAAAACGGGTCGACGTAACGTGCGTTACGCAAGTTTTTGCATAATCCAATTTCGCCCGGTACATTTGCAAATACACGAAGAACGTTTTACATCGTTATGAATAAACATGGAGATCACTTTTGTTCGCGGCATCAAAGTTGAAGCTCGCTTTGGAATCCGCTTTGACGTTTGAGTTTTGCGCGCGGCATACGCGCACTCGTAATTCCATAGCGGCGCGCTTATATGTTATTCATTAACAATAAATTATAAGCAGCGCGATAACGCACTCTATTTCGGCCGCAGCTCCGTTTTATGATCGGCTTTACGACGGCACCTGTCATCTCGCCGAAGGTTAACGACCTGTGCTTCAGGTCCTGGCGTAAGCCCCAAGTTTCATCCTCCCTTTTTGCGTCCTGCGACTGTCATTGGGAGCTATCGTCAGAGAGAAGGACAGGAGAAAGAGAGCAATAAATATACGCGGTTTCGATAAATTCCAAGAGCGAGAGAAAGCAAGCAGATTGCAAAGTTTGCGAGCGAGGGCGAGATCCATTCGCGATCTCGCATCTTTCGTAATTTCAGAGATATCGTTCGAGCTCGTTAGGGCGAAATTAGTTCCACTATGAGAGAACAGATAATTTAGATTTAGTTGGGATGACACTCGATAAAACGTCCGATGCGATATCGCGAGAAAGAATTTTTGTCGCAAGGAGTTCTCGCATACGCTGAGAGTGCCGTGCTAATTATTATGCCGTCAATTATTACTCTGGTGTGGATATTGGGGAAAGCTGAATACCGGCGATGAGCTTTTGTTCCTTTCGTTGTAAACGATACGAGCAATAATCCGCTGACGGGACCCCCACGTCCGTCATCTAAGAGAACTAAATTGATCTAGTACTGAAAATTAGAATCGAACGGAACGAAGGACAGAGTTGTATTCGTTTTTACACGCTACTGTTGCCGTTGTTGGCTACAGTCCTTTGTCGAAAACAAAAGAAGCCGCGATGTATCGTCACTGCTGAGATATCGATAGCTTTGTCCACTTGTGCGATACCATATTCGGCTCTCCCTCCTCTCCGAGTTACTCGATCCACCCGGCTCGGAACATAAGCCACTCAATATCTAACGATTCCGACTTAAAAGGCGGCGGCGCGATCAAAGACGCCGCCAAAGCCCGAACAATTTTACCGCGCTTGCGGCATCTTTTGACGTATCTGGAATGGACAGCCTGACATGTCGGCGCGAACAGTGCGATCAATCGCGTCTTTCGATCTGTGACGCAACGGCACTCGCGATCCGAAGGGACAACGAGATTGCATCGACCTATCGTTTTTACAATCGCGGTTTATACGCGCGCGTACGCGGCAATCCGGTTTAAAGGTAGATCGATAAACGTTCGCGCGTGCTCGAATTAAGCTCGTAATCGAGCACTCGCGTATAATCGCGACGCGTCTCGCCGCGAGATGCACACCGAGGTGAGATATGTTTTTAATTTCTGTGCGCAATCATCCCGCGCGATCATCCGCGCCGGTAGCGGATCGAGCGCTCGCGGTGCTTTTTCGCGGAAAAATGGATTTTCCCGCCGGACATCAGAGCTGTCGCGCGATAATTTACAAGATGCGACAAGCGGAATAATGATTTGTCCGCTTCGCGGGTAACGCGCGGCGCGTCAGAATCGTTAATCTGGCAGGCTGGATTCGCGCGGGCCGACAGCCCCTTATAAAGTATTCCATTGTGTCAATGTCGATTAGTCTCGGGCAATTCGTCGCGATCGGCCTTTTTGTTCGCGTGAATGCTCCATCGCGCGAATTGGCCGCGAATATGAAGCGGCCCCCGTGACGCGTAATATTTTTCCCGCGACAACTTGCTAATCCGCGTCGCCGGTGATGTCCATTGTGTCGCCACGTTACATTAATCGAATCTCGCGGCTCGTCGTTTTCGCGCCGCGAACGTAATTTAAGCCGACGACGCATCTCGAGAAGTATCGGCGAGTTTCGGGAGTTCCTTAACGGCGACGTGCAAGTTTGATGGAACAATCCCGAGTTTTACGCGCCATAAAAGGCGGACCGACAACGTTATATCGCGCGATCTCGATCGGTATCGTTAACGGGAGGACGCCTCGTGTCGCTTACAAGCGACCGCCGACAAATTACAGCGATCCTGGAATCCAATCTTAGCGCGCGATCGATCGAGAGCCTCGTCGTGGCGAACGATTCCTCGTTTCAATTTGCATTAGCCGTTACGATACCAACGACTGTTCGCGGTTCGTTCTCGTATCAGGATCGACTTCCATGTAATCCCCAGACATTTATTAACGGATGAAACGTCTCGTTGGTATCCACAGTCTGTCCTCGAGACGATTCTGGCGCAAGGGCGAGTCGAACCCCGTTTCTGCGTCGAGACGTTTGCTTCATCTCTGATAAACACCTCTTACTCATGAGAATGCATCTGGATCAAGGCGGTGAACGCGAGAATCGCGTTCGAATATGGTGTCGCCGTTGTTGCAGCGCGTTCGCCACGGATCGCGCGGAACGACCTCGATAGGTCAAAGCACGGAAGTCCTATTAGAGTCGTAGGCGCGCCTAAGCGACAGGCATACGCCGTGCGTGCTTGGATTAATAATTCAGCCGATCTATGGTTAATGCGCTATATGACGTCACTTGGAAATCGATGCGATGAAAGTTGCAGGCGCTTCGCTCGGAGAGTGACGTCTGTCGGAACTTCGCGGTCCGCGGAAGTCCGCGGCAGTCGGGCGCGAGGGTCAGTCAGGGGGAGGAATTGATTCGATCGCGCGCGAACGGGGTGATATAGAAACCGAGCGGGGAGATGGAGGCGGTTGAAGGAGGATGCGCCGCGCGGAAATTCCGAGAGGCGCATCGACCCTCGTCGAATTGTGCTTATCGATTATATAGTAATGAAGCAAACCGAATAGTCAATGAATACACGTCCGGCCGGCGGTGCGGGCTACGATTAATCGTGCAATCTAGTTAGCGATCGAATCTCGCGCGTTTTGTACGCGCATCGTGTGTCAATCGCGGAGGGGAAAATGTCGCGCTGTCCATCGGCGGACGCGGCGTTTCACCGCGTTATCGAGCACCCGTCGGAAGGTCGAAGGGAAAGCCCTTTGCTTCCGGATGTCAGGTGTCGCGCCCGTTCTAATATCAGCGTTGCAAGGTTATCGCGCTCGCCGGCCCGCGCAAACGAATTCGAAATGGCGTTACATCCACGCGCGAACAATGGTACGGTTTCTCTCGCGAATGAATTCTCGCGATATTCCTTATTTCCCTGCCGAAGCTGCCATCGCGACATGTCACGAGGGATGATCGATAAATCATGTCTCATCCGTCTCGGCGGTGCATCGTCCTCGTCGCGGTACGTTAAGGTCTGATTGTCTCGAGCGACGCAGCTGTATTATCGATCAGCTCTCTAGCTTCTCCTCGGCGTGGAGCGCGCAGCGAATATCGATACAACGTGCGCGATCTAGTCGAGCGTCCGTTTCGTGCCGAATCGCGGCCGAACATGAATCTCGCGTCACGCGCGAAGATGTGTAATCCGCGCACGAAAACAATTATCACGGCATAACGGCAGCTATATACTCGCATATCGCTTCGCGTTACGTTTCCGCCCAGATTCGAAGATAACTGGGCCCGAGAGACGGCACGTGTACGACGCGTTACGGAGTCACGTAACTCCATCGCGGCGCATGGTGCTTCTTTCTACGGTGGCATCGATCCATCGAGAGAGAAAGAGAGAGAGGCTTTAGTAATCGCGTGAAAAACGCGGATTATTGCCCGGCTTTCATCGCGTGCTCGTCGGTCAGCGACGATCCACGGCACGGAAAAGCGAAAACGGAAAATCAACTGGGAAATATCGTTCTCTCTCTCTCTCTCTCTCTCTCTCTCTCTCTCTCTCGCTCTCTGTTTCTCTTTCGTTCTCCTAGTCATTTCTATGCCGCTCTCGAATGGCGGGCGCGTTTGTGCGTGCGCGAGAGGCAGAATGCTCTCGCGCGACGGCACAATGAGGCTTGGATTACAATGCTTGGCAAATAGATTGTCTGAATCGTATCGGTTTCCACGGATCGCATCGTGCGGAGGCCAAAGGGTGAGGCAAAAACACGCGGCCGCCGAGGAACAATGAAAAACACGAAGACAGAGCGCGCGCTGGCCGCCGCCCGAGCTCTCCTGCCGGCTCCGCTCCGCTTCGCTCCGCTCCGAGAAAATAACGTGCCGATGATAAACACCGCGCGGTTCGTTCGCTCGGATATCGCATCGGAAACGTGTAACGTGGCCGCGTGCAAGTTGCATTCGAGCGAGGGGGTAGATGGCACGATACCATCATCGTCATCATCATCGTTCTCCGCCTGCGTAGTGAGTCAACGTCTCGCGTTACTAATCGCCACACTCGTTTAACGCTTCGAATGCCAGCCGTCATAATATCGTGTACGGATGGAAGCGGGCAGGAGGGATGCTCTAGCAGCGATAACGTAGCTACAGCTGTCCGTCTGTCCGTGCCGAGGGGTCGCCGATCGATAAGACTCGACCGATTCCCTGGCGCGATACAATCTGCGTGTAACGTAATACGCGCGGGATAATGGAATCAACGTCAGCGCGGAATTATGATGAAGCATCTGGCGAGGAATTTCTGGCGGCTTTTACGTAAATGCAGCGATTACGCGAAACACGTCGAACGTCCCTCCGCCGTGGATTATCCGATCGCGCAGCGAGAGCATCTGTTAAATATCTCGCGCGAAATATGAGATATTAATATCAGTCGCGGGGCTAAATACACGTCAGTTTCATTCACGCGGGGAAAAAGGAAAAGGAAATAAAATATCCCCGCGGCGAAGATGTAGTAGTCATAAATTCGCGCGCGCGCGCGCGCGTCTGTCAGTGTCGTTAAAAACCATCGATCTAAACGGCGTATATCCCCCGGCGGGTGACGTTCATCCCTCCGTTTGAGGGTCCGGGATAAGCCGTCGGAGCCCGTTTTCAAAGAAAACGTATTTTCCGAGGGGTGGGGAGAGGTGCCGCGGGCTAAAAATTAATATTCTTCCCCGCGGCCCCTCGGCGCGCGTGCGGGAGATTCAGCCGACGTCAAAGCGTAACGAGAACGGCTGGCGGCGCGGTCGAAAGTGTTTCCCAAACTGTCAACCAATTAATCTTATTAATTTGTCCCCGTGCCCGCCCGCTGTGGTCGTCGATGATTTATGGGATGTTTAATTAAACGTTTCGCGCAAAGACACTCCCGTTCGCGCGCGCCCGCCCGATTCATACCCGTCGATTTATGCTAATGTCTCCGTGGAGGTCATTAGTCCTCGGATAAAAACAGGGAACGCGGAGGGGCGCGCGGAGGGTGCCGCTTGGCCCCTCGACCGCGCTCGAGAAGAGGGCTGACGCCTCTCCCGGTTCTCCCGTCTCTCTTCTTAAGCAGCGGATCGCTGATGTCGCGCGACGCCGCCGACACTCGTTGATTCTCGTTGCGAAGCCACGCGCGATTTTCCGCCCCAGCCGTTTGGGAAATTGGGCAGGCCGGAAATACGCCGTATAATTTCCCGCCGCGAAGTTAGTAATCGCTCGCCGGAGGGCGAAAGACGACGACGACGACTCCGAGACGTGAAGAAACGATTAGAACTTTCTCTCTCGCGATTCTCTTGCGCCGCGGCCCACTGTTGGCGATTAGCAAACGGCCGATGATGAATTATCAGATATGTTATCCCGCTCGCTCGCTCGCGCGCACGTACGCACGTTTTTAACCGGAGAGAGACGATTATTCGACGTGCTGGCAGTTTCAACGTCCGTAACCGCGGCGGATAATTGCGAAACTCTCGGCACAGACCTCTCACTCTGCCCGACCTCTGCTTCTCTTCCTCTCTTCCTCTGCTTGCGAATCGATACGATTTTTTGCGGCCATCGATCAGCGGAACTGATGGCCGCCATCAATTTCGAGGGATGCCACGGTTCATGGCTGATAAGGGCTTCGTTAATCTATCGCCTGAAAAATTGCATGGCCGCGGCGTATTGACTGCCGTTCCTGTAAGCAAGTTTTTCGATAATCAACAGGTAACGCGGGCGGATCATGGTTGATCGCCGCGTCTCCTCTCGTGGCGTCTTCAAGCTTTCTTATGCAGAAACTCCGCAGCGATTCCATCGGTTCTCAACCGCATCGTTTCGTCCGACTCGCCGACTCGCGAGCGAAACGACCGACATCGGTCTTTGTCATATTCGTCTTGCGTCTCCGTTCGCCGACGAGCTCGGCCGTCATCCCTCTCCGAGTTTATTCACGGGGGAGTCGGTACAGTGTTCTATGAAAACAAAAACAAAAAAAAAAGAGCACGGCGCGTTGAAATTACGGCCGTCGCTATGGAATTTGCATCCGCACGATATTGGACATTTCGACGGTGTCGGACGTAGTAAAAAATTCACACGACCCATCAGCGCGGCCGATCGGCCGTTACGTGTTGTTTACATTCATCGGGGTAAAATATTTTTGCGAGGCTGCGGATTCGCGAGGTCCGCGGTCCGCGAGACTTGGAAATGTAAACGCCGCGTAAAAGCCGCGAGAAGCGCGATTTCGCGCTCGGAAGCGGCCTTGTGATGCGCTCGCGATCGCGAATCCGCGACTCTCGCAAAGTGTGATGGTCCCCGCGCGATTTGGCGGAGCAGCGAGCGGGATCCTCCGCCAAATCAGCGCGGAGGATTTCACTCGCGTGGTGTCACCACGCACTCCTCCTCCCTCCGCTCTGATCGTTCTCTGATCGTGCAGTTTTATTAATTCGGTCGCGGGATTCTCTCGTCGCAAGGCCAGCTTGGGCGGCAGATCGCGCGCGAGATCAGTCTCATCTCGGTCATCCTCGATCACCTTTCATCCTTGCCGCCGCATGATTTGATCCCAAGAGCGGCGCGTCGGCGAGAGACCGCGATCGCGTATCGCGCTCCACGGCAGATAAGCTTTACAACGTGATAACTGATGGGAAGGCGGAGCTGGACGATGACTCCTCGCGTGCCGGTGCTCCGATAAAGCTCCCGATTCCCGGCGTTCTATCGCGAGCGGCCGGCAAACGCGGCACGCGCGAGTAACGTTGCGTGATCCGCGCGCGGCTGCCTCCTCGGATCGATCTTTACGCGCGTATCTTAGCAAAGTTTCCCCTATTAAAGTTCCTTCAGCCGCGGGGACGGCTCGACACGCTGACGCGCGATTCGATCCCTCCCGGCCTTGCGAGGAGAACGACGGCCGTGAGGGAAGCTGAAAACGGTTTCCTGAAAACGGTTTCGCAAACTTTCCGCCGGTGCGTTATCAGCACGCTCGAACGCGCGGATAACCGATAAAACGGTTGAAACGTCCGCCGCGTGCTCGCGGCACGGAGCAAAGTTAAACAAATTTTCAATGGGCGCGCCCGTGTAACCAGCCGCGCGGTATGATTTCGCGCCAGATGCGCCGTTACCGCGGGTTTCACTATCAGCACGGCGCGTTTTATTATTTGCGCTCGTAGAAGCGAGCCCGTTCACCGATGGACAGCGCGTTTCTCCGTGATATTCATTCCTCTCTCGATCGTCGTATCGGCGAATCGACCGCGGTTTGATTATATACACTCAAATATAGTGCCGCGCATGATCCGGTCGTTTCCGGCCGGTCGTTCGGTCTCTGCGCGGTATTAAACCAAATTGGCGTTATTCACGTAAAGTTTAACGTCGACCGTGCGCCGATATATCGACATACGTGGCTCTTTATACGCGCGCGAGCCAGCGACCGATCGACCGGCCGGCCGGCCGGCCGGTCGGCTGGCCCTCCAAGAGAACGCGTGTCGCACACGTGTGTGTGTATGTGTGTGTGTGTGTGTGTGTATGTGCAATCCACCCCCTTTATTTAAAGCCGTGAAAATTAGGGCAACGACCGAGATAAGGGTGACACCACGCAAACAACCGCGCCGTACCGCGTTCGACCCTTGTCAACGCCACGTAATGGCCCCGGCATAAGCAGGCATGAGATTACGAGGAGAATGGGCTCACGCTAGCGGACAGGGTTATGTCTCACCCTTTCTCCGTCTCTCTCGGCCATCGCGCCCGTCACGAGCGCGTTCCTCGCGGATTACAGTCGTGTCTGCACTTTGCAGCGGCGATCCTTCCCGGCCGTTTCCCGCATTTCCCGCTCGTGCCAGCGGATTCCGCCGCACCGAAATAGAAAGCGATGGCCGTAATCTCGCCCCCGGTTACGCGTCGTCGTCCCCGAGCAACCCCGACTCCTCTCGGTACCAGCACGTGTCGCCGAGAGGGAGAAGCCGCAGTAATTCGCCAAGTTATCGCGGGCCTCGCCGGGGAAACGACCTACATTTAAAAAGGAAACGGCTCTCGGCTGATTGCCTCACGACTGCAATGCGAGCCGGTAATACGTTTCTAATGGGCACATTCGTCCGTAAATCGATAAATAATTTTTACCCCGCGACGAACGCCCGCCTACACCGGCCCGCTCTCGCTCGCAACATCGTAAATCGTTGCGCGGAAATGGGTCGAATTTATTTATCATACCGTTTCGCCTTCGTGTGCGTGTACGTTCGTTACGTGCGCTGCTCGATGTGCACCGATTACACCGTACCGATTCTCGCTATCGTATCGTATCGTGTCGTATCTCGCCGGCCCGTCGCTCGAATTGAATTTTATATCACCGGACGTGTGCCGCGTAATCCCCTTCAATTCTCGATTATGCAGGCAACGGCCGTTTCGACGGATCCAGGTCGATACGCTCCGCGAGATCGCGAGATTAAGCCGCGGAGCGGCCCTGACGATTTGTAAATTATGCAAAGCGCTAGCATTTCCTCACATCGACGACGATATCGACTACTTTCAGCATCGACCATCGCGCTCGAACACGCTCGCGAATAGGCCAGACAACCGTCTCGGCAAATCCTCGTCTCGTCGCGTTTTCCTCGCGCTGCGTGGAGTGACGCGGTCGTGGGAGGGGTGGCTCGGGAGGGAGGGGGCGAGTACACACTCGACAGGGTGCTTCGTGCCGCGGGTTGCGTGCCCCGGCACGTGCTGCTTCTCCTCTGTTTGCCAGACAACAAGCAGGTCGAGGATTTCCCTTTCCTTCTCCCCGTCTGCCTGCCCCGTCTTCTTCTCCCTTTCTCTCTTCCTCTTTTGCAGGGTGCGTGCATTCGTACATCGCCGTCGATCCAGGCGTATTTTCCCGACGCGAGATATCGAATTCCTCCGACAATCGTCGCGCGCGAACGTTACAGCGAGACGTGCAGCGCGATCATTTCGACGATGATTTTCTCTCGGGCCCTCGCGCTCGAATCAACGAGCACTTCGCACGCGCCATTTAATTGCCCCTCCCCTCCCTCCCCCCGAGGCAATTAATCCTCTCCCTCCCACGATTTCGATGATTAATTGCTGATTTGACGCTCACCTGCATAACCAAATCTATTCCTCGGTATTGCGCTCGTATACCCACGTGGTCGTCGGTGTATGTGTAACACGTGTATGTGTAACACGCGCTGTTTATTCGACCGACGCGGGACGAATGCTGCGGCAGCGAGGCATATCGCAAATTACCGCTATCTGCGCGGCAACGAAACGTCAGCAGTGTCGACGACATCGTCAACGTCGGCATCGTTGACGAGTGACGGGGGTTGCGCTTCTCGCGTTCTTCCCTTTTGGCGGGTGCGCGAAGCTCGGGTCGGTCCGAGCCGATAAAAGCCGAAAGCCGTAAGCACGTCGTAAACCGGCCGCATCTCCCGGCGCATTAGGTGCTATCTCTCTTTTTAATTAAAATTAATGCGGCATTACCCGCGAGCTTTAAGTTTCTGCCGCGGAGAGATCGCTCTCTCGTGTTCTCTCTCTCTCTCTCTCTCTCTCTCTCTCTCTCTCTCTATTTCTCTCAGCGCGGGAGCGCCAGGGAATACGTATCGGGCTGTTAAACGCGTTTATGCGTACCGACGTAGGAAGAAGGAGCGAGAGAGAAAGGAGCAGGAGATGAGGATGCGGCCAAGTTCCCCCTTTTCCTTTCCTTTGTTTCTCTTTTATTTATCGCGAGGCGGCGGCGCGCGATAATTGAAGCCCTGATTTAATTTCAGATCGCGCGCGGGAAGCGCGAGATCCGACAAGGTCGATCGGGGAAACGCCGACGATTCTCGCGAAACGACGTCATCCTGGTCCAACTGCGGGCGTTGGCGATATTCGGGCATGCCGGGCCATTAAGAAATGTTGATAGAAGATTTACGCGCGAGTTACATATCGCGCGCGCGCGCGCGCGAGGATTTTCGGTAAGCATTCCCGTTAACGCCGGCCGAATTTATGCATCTCGAATAGTAGTCGTGCTCGCCATTGTCGCGTAACTAATGGAAATCTAAGTCCGCCGGCGAATTCAGCGGCGATTCCGCTCCGGCATGCGTGTCACGTATCACTATCCGGCGAAGCCTACGTAAACGCGCCTGTTTACGAGGCTTCTTACCGGCCGCGTTCGCGTGTCATCGCGATCACTAAACGCTCTCTTCTTCTCTGTTCCAGGTGAGCTCTCAGTGGTGACCCAGTCGAGATTCAGTGTCGTATGTATATATGTATGTATGACGCACGTTAGTCAGATCGACGATAAGCGCGAGCGTCGGTTAATCCCGCTCGATTGCGCGCGTTAGCGAGATAGAGAGAGATAACCGCGGAATCGCGCCGATGATTCTGAAATTCGCGAGCCTCTTTGCGTTCTCAGACCGTGAAGCGCTCGCGGGAGACGAAACGTAGAGGGAACGCGAGGGTAGGTCGGATGTATCTTTCGCGCACCGATGCATGGAACATCTCGCGCCGCTTTTTTTCGGTCAGATGAGTGAGAAAGAAAGGAGAAGAGAGGAACGGGATGACTCTGCCGACAACTACAGATAACGGGTGCATTAGTTCAAGTCGCAGCGGGTCCCCAGGAGAAATCACGAGAGGCCTCACCCTCGCCCTTCGTAACGTCGCGGCGTCCCGCGAGCGTGGCGAGGGTGGCTGCCTCTAATAAATCCTAATACCGGGTCACCCCCCAACCCCTATTACTCATATCCTCCGCTTGGGCGCGCGGTGCGCGTTCTCGCGCCCATCTCGCCTTTGTTTTTTGAAATCCTAAGCGAGGTCACGTTTCATCAAGCGCGGCGCGACCTCCCGATAGCGGCATTTAGATAATTGTTTCATGACCGGATACCGTATATCGCTCGTCATATCGTTTCGATTCATCGTTCTTCGTGGCGGCGCCGGGCGGCGGAAGGGTCGGAGATGGCTTCTGCTGCGAGCGAGATTGATTGCTTGCGCCCTATTTAATTAATCGACTCTCATTACGGGTCGACTTGGTCGGCTAAAAAGCATCCCCGCTCATACGGGGGCGCGTTTCGATCTCCGAGCGAGATGCAAAGGTATTATAATCGCGCGGGGATTACCGTGGATTAACGTGGCGTGCGTCGCGTACGTGTTGGAATAAATTACTCATTGTCGGGTATGTCGATGTCGCAGCTTCCGCAATTCCACTTGTCGCGCCGATGCCGAGCCAATTGAAAGCGCATAATAATACTCGCCGCGTAATAATACGACTTGCAGTTCGCAGATTGCATTGTCAAAGATAGCCGCGCGAAGCGTCAGTTTATCGACTCGCATTGTCGCGAGGTAGAAAGGGGCATGCTACACGATTTCTTGGACGAGTAGCTAATTAATCCGTGCGTAGCAATCGTTCCGTTGCGATGGACGCAATTATCGCGCGCTTTATCGAGAAGTACGATCGTCGATTAAATTCGCGGAAGCGCATCGTTCCTCTTTCCATTATATCACGTGGCGAACGAGATAATTGCACGAGAAGGAACAACGGAGGAGGCCGGGGAGGGAGGAGGAGGCGCGTTCCTTCCTGCGCTCCCGATTTCCGGTGGCGGCGAATCGCGCGACGGCCGTACCTTATCGTATCCCGCGTCTAACGACCGTGATTCCGCGATCGTCGGGTCGGCTGGCGTGATCGGCGACAATTACGCGGCGTCGTACCTCGTATACATGTATACGCGCGCGCGCGCGCGCGCGCACACACACACACACACATATCTATAGAGCATATATATACATGTACCCGTCTCGCCTTCGTCCAATTATCCGTTCCGAAATGAACTTTAAATCGCGGCCGGTTTTTCGGGCAGACACCGGCTGCCGCGGCTGCCATCGGCGCGACCCTCGTTTTCTTCCAAGTCGAGCGATTATTTACGGTCTACGGCTACCGGTTGTGCCGGTCTACGGTCTACGTGCTTTATCGTCCATATCGGCCGGCGGTGCTCGTTTCGCACGCCATTCGTTAAACCGGCCGGGAACAGGTAGCGCGCGGCTAGCCGTTATTGCCGTCTCGCCTTCCGCCGTTCGACTTTACGCGTTACGCATCGAAAGGACGGTAAAGCCACTCGCCGCGCGAGTCGCCGCGACGTGTTTCGCTTTGTAATCGAACGTTCGCCGCGGAGGATCGAACCGGCCGGATAACGATAAACGCGGCTCTCGCTCGAGCGCGATTACGCGATACGTGCGCTTCGGATTAAATTCCTGGACGCAGGAAAGGAGGAAAGAGACAGAGCAGTGTTTAATGTTGGAAGAATCGTCCCCGCGTGAAACGTCTCACGTGATAATTTCGCTTGCCGCACTAACCGAAAATTCCGATTATTAATACGCTCAGCGCGCCGGGCTTGTCCGTCCGTCCGAATTATGCGTTCTCGCAATGCAAACAAGCGATATCGAGCGGATCCGGGCCACGGTCTTCCTCCGCGTCTCTCGTTTATCCAGCGAATCTCCGGACCGCGGCGACAATTTACATAGTCACCGGCGGCGCCGTTTTATATTCCCCTTTCACTTCGGCCGGCCGGATTTCCGACGAAATTTCACGGGCGAATATGTATAACCGCGCGGAGGAGCGTTCCTCTCGGAACGCTCCGCGTCCGCGCATGCGCCCTCGCTCGCGCGTACCATCCGGCATCGCTCGACGAAAAATTTACGCGACCGGCCGGTCAGCTATCGGTCACCCTTCGGTCTTGCGTAAACCCCTTACACCCCGTTCACGGGGGTCGCGTGGGCCGCTTATGGATGGTTATTTGCATACGAGGACGGAGGCGGCGGCGGTGGAAGGCGGCAACGGCGGGCTTTAATGCCCATGCATCATGCATATTCAAAGCTCCGGCGTGCTACAGCTGTACGCGGAAGCTAAATCCCAACGCGCGTCTCCGGTCCCCTCCTCACCTCTGCCATCGTCTTCACCCTTGCGTTCTCCTCGCGCGATCCTTCTCTCTCTCTTTCCCTCTGTCTCTCTCTATCTCTGCTTTCTCTCCGGCTGCCTCGCCGAGATATATATTCGCCTCCGTCGCGAGCGCGCGATTCTCTCTTATTGAAAATCAAAATTCAGAATTAATCGCGGGGGATCCGATGGGACCCGGCCGTATCCGCGCGCACGTGCGCTATCGGAAGCGATGTTATCATCGCCGGAACGTTACGTGGCGAGCCGTGTTTTACGCGCTCCGGGAGGGAACAATTAAACTTCGCAGACCCGCCGGCGACGGCTCGAACTTGGCGCGCGTGTCCCTAAGAAGCCGCGTCTCATCCCGATCGCTTCCGGTCGCTCGATCGATAACGCTGAACGCCCGCGGGGGGGGGGGGGCGAAAAAATCGCCGACGTTCGGGACGCGCGTCGCACTTCCGCTGCTGCACTTCCAGCGATGACAAATCACGCGGATTTAAGCCGGTGGTTGGTTATTTATCTCGGGAATTAGCGCGTTCGCGGATACGTTCCAGCCGCTTTCGTTTTTTTTCTTTTTTCTTCTTTTTTTCCCCTCCCTTTCTTTTGTTTTTTGCTCCCTTTTTTTCTTCCTTTTTCTTTTTTTCTTTTTTTTTTCTTTTTCCTCTTTTGTTCGTTTTACTGACAAACGTTGTGACGCGCGTGGCGGCGATATCGATTCCCGGGCAGCTCCCGGGCGCGCTTGCAGCGAAATATGGACGTAATCCTTAACATATACATTACTCTTTAAAAAAAAAAAAAAAAAAAAGAAAAAACCACACACATACACACGCGTTGCGACGCGCGCGCATGTGCATGCATGATTTTCCATTGCCATGACGGATGAACGCGAAACGTCATGGGCGAACCATGACGGGCGCTCCCGGAATTCTTTCAAATTCGCGAAGCGGAGAGCTTCGTTGCTCTCTTCAAATTCGCGGAGGCGAGGCACGAGCAGCAGAAAGTCTCACGATCAAACTTTCCAACTGTTGGTGCACAAGAGAGAACACTGGCTGCGCCAGTGTTCGTTCTCTCACGGACGCGCACGTACACGCCCGCGAGGAACAGGAACCCGAACGGAGCAGAACGGGGCGAGAATCCACCCCCTCCTGCCCCGATCCGTTCGTGAGGGCCAAACGTAGCGGACGTCGCCGCGAAACAGGCGGCCCGTGAACGAACTGCAAGGGTGTAAATCTGAAAGTTGGCTAAACTGTCTGCTCTCTCTCTCTCTCTGTCCCTCGTCTGGGTTCTATTCAGTGCCGTTCGCCACCCCCGCAGGCGCCGTGGCGATGTTATTGCGGAGCGAGACGAGAGGAGGGTGACGCGAGAGAAAGATCGGAGGCCGGAATCGAGGACGAGGGCGAGAAAGTGGCGAGGATCGGGGCGGGATGGCTACAAGGGGGGAAATTGGAAATCCTTATTGCCGTTTCGTTTCCCGTTTTACTCCGAATCACGCGAGACCGTGGGGGGTCTCATTCGTCGCACCCTGATGCGATCCGCCGCGATTCGGGACGACGTCATCAGCGGACACTTTAAACACGCGTGCTCGAGAAATCCGCCGCGGTTCGGATAGACGCGTTTCCACGAGAGAGAGAGAAATAGTGTGTGTGTGAGAGAGAGAGAGAGAGAGAGAGAGAGAGAGAGAGAGAGAGAGAGGAAGAGAGAAAAATGAAGACAGATTCGCACTCAGACTCTGTATGTGTGATGGAATCAATGCGGGATGGAAATCGAGTGGACTAATGGACGCAAAATTCTCCACATTATCTCGGAATGAAGAAATGAAGAACGCGAAGCGAACAGATCGGGTATATCTGAAATATACACGCCTAATGGATTTCGATTAATTTTTAATTCCGTGACCAATTAATGCGATAAATTCGTAACGAATATGATCAAACGACGAATCTCCCCGTTTCTGGCACACCGGAAACCGATATTAGCGACCGCAGCGGTGGACGGAATCGGGCGTGACGTACGATCCGGGAGCGGAGCATCGTTTGATGATGGATGCCGGCGCTGGATCAAAGCACCTTAGCGTCGTCTTACGACGGCGTCACCGTCGCCCCTTAATTTAACGACGGAAGTCTAATGTACTTATCGGCCCCGCTGAATAAGCGCGGCGAAAATGCTCCTCGACGTCAAAGAAACGTAAGCGGCTTATTTATTTCGACGTTTGATAAATACCGGCAATTAAGCTTAGAGTACGTCGGCGACGCGCCCGGATGGGATGGAAGGAGGAACGGCAACGGAGGAGGGGGAGGGAGCGCGGAAGACGGGCGAAGAAACGAAGGAGCGCCGGCGGGGAAGGTCCACGCGGCGGGGGTGGCGTTCTCCACGGAGGCTCTTGAGGATGAATCGGAGGGGGACGAGGGGTTTTCCTCCGGGGAGAGGAGCAAGGGACGGGCGAGGCCCTCTTATCTACGAGTTCCAATATACCCGGAGCAAGTCCCGTTTCCCCTCCGCGCGAGGGCCACGGCCGACGTTTCTGCTGTCTTAATGCAATAAATGATCTCATTCCAGTGATAACTGTCTTGATGTATCGCGCGCTATGTAGCGAGCGAGCGAGGGGTCGAGAGACTCTCCCTCTCGTGAATCGAGGAGAGAGGAGGAGGGTAGCCGGCGAAGCGGCAGAGGGGGTGAACGGTTCCTCTTGACTTGGCGAGCGACAGTCGTGATCTCACCCCGAATTGACCAACAAGATTGCTCCACCGTCTTTGTCCCGCGTGTTTCACGATGAAGCCGTCGATATATTTACGGTCCATTGCGTGCCATTTGGAAATCTCGTGGCATATCACGCGTCTCTCTCTCTTTCTCTCTCTCTCTCTCTCTCTCTCTCTCTCTCTCTCTCTTTCTCTCTCGTCCACCCTCCGTTTCCATCGACGCGCCATAACGAGTACTTTTACGCGAAAAGCATGGCGTAACTGCTGTCCGCACCCTTCCCGGACGTATTTCACGCGACGGAGCCGCGCGCACACACACACACACACACACACACACACACACACACACACACACACGTGGAGGATCTTCTCTAGGATCCTCCCGCGCTCATGACGGACCTTCCCCTCTTATTGGACTTTTCACTCCGTTTTCGGATGGGGAAACAAGCCGCTACGCGGCCAACTTCGCGTCGAAATCAGCGGACCGGTCGAGTCGCGCCACGCGCGCACAGCCGTATATCAGACGAGGAACCTACCGAGGAAGGGTAGGTGGGTAGATACGCCGGTCTGGGACGAGGTTTAACGGCTCCCTCTAGGGCTGCCAGTTACCACGGTCCGATGCCTACCCTCTCGACCTGTCCGTCCTGGAATAAAGATGGCCGGGGGGTTTGCAGAGAAGCATCCGCGGAGTTATCCTCGTGGGGCTGCGGAAGGCTACGTACGTACGGTAACGTTAACGTGCGCGCACGGAGACGCGCGGCGGACCGGTAAGGGCATTGTACTCTTCTCCCTCAGCCCTCAGCCCTCAGCCCTCCTTCGGCCAGGCGGCGGCCGTCGAACTCGATGAGATGTAAATCGCGCGACGGATAGGAACATAATTCGCCGCGATGAGGCTGAGCCTGCAACGTGAACTCGATTTCTGAGTTCGTGCCGGCACTCGTCAAAGCCGGCGGTTCTCGCGCTCGCGCGCGACTGGAGATATTAATTTCGTTATTATTCCTCGGTCGGGAATGCGATACTCGCTCCAGTTAACGTCAGATTTATCACGGAATTAGCGTGCCCCGTCAGGCATAATCCATCAAGCGAGCACGTGGCTCGCCAACGCGAGCGCCGTGAATCTCGCGCTGCATTTTTTTTTATGTCTCAATAACGTAACGTGATGAAGAGGGGGGGGGGGGCCGCCAGGTATGCCATCCTATTCCGTTTTATCGCGAGGATAATTCCGTGCGAGTTGCAGGAGAGCGTTAGCTCTGGATGAGATCCACTTCCGGGATCCGGGCGAATCCGTTGATTCACGCTCGTGGACTTCCGAGTAGCGCGAGCTGCTTAAAATTCCCTAACAACATACTTCCTCGTCTCGCGGCCGCAATAAATCACGATAATCATACTTCATAATAAATCGCCAACTGAATCGCCCTTATTATTATATCATGTTCCCGCGATTCGCGTTTCCATGCTTCACGTACGACACATTCATCACGCGAATTGCGTGTCAGGTGACATAATTAATCAAGCCGGCGTTGCCCAAACGACCACTGGCGCGGAAACAAAAATCTTACTCGCTCGTTCCCACGACCCTCCTCCCACCCTCCTCTCCTCTCTTTCCCTTCCTAATTATCAGTCGGCGCGGCCTTAAATGAGCCGCTCCGTCCCTTCCTCGCGCTATCAGCGATGATTCTCGGGAACAGCGAGCGAGTCGCCGCGAGTCGAGCTCGAGTTCAGCGAGTGATCGATGATCTTTCGACAGCGCGGCCGGCCGTTACGGAATTCCTCGAGGCCGCTTAGATAACGGGATAATCTCGCGATACATCGGTTAGCGATATTAAAAGCCAAAAAGGGCATGCATATTCAGGGCGCCGCTTACGTATTATCAGATCGGTGCTGGCAGGCGCCAGCGGGGAATCTTGACGCGCGATGTAAACCTGTCAGGGCTTGATGGATCACGCGCGGCCGCGCCGAGAAGGAGGCGACCGAGCCTTTTCCACCTAGCCACCTTCCGGATTGGCCTTCGCTTCTCGCTGGACTGATTTGAATTTAATGACGGGTTTAAATAACTGTTTATAGCATTTTCGCGCTCTTACACGCCGGCCGGCTCCAAGGACGCGCGGAGGGACCGTCATCGGTCGATCGCGCGATCACTTGGAGCAATCGCAGGGTTCGCGATCACCTAAGAGGATTTCTCTGTTACCGAACGATCCGCCGCTTGTTTCCCCCAAACAAGACACGATACGCGGAATTCCGCGATTCCGCGCGGAGAGTCGCGATCTCGCGGCGATGCCCTCTTCGCGAGTACTCTTCGATTCCCGGCAGGAGGAATCGAGAAAAGGAAAGGAAAAAGGGATATCTCTGATATTTCCGGAAGGCGATCGGAAGGCCGAAGATTGCGCCCGTTGTTTCTCACCGGTTAACCTCTCGTGCTTCCCCTCGTGTACGCTGTAAATAAAAATCGCCTGCTCTATCGCTTCGCTCTCAAGCGCGCGCCCGAGTAATCGTCCAGCTAAAGATCCGGCGATCCTTAACGCGCCCGGATAAACGTCTCGTCTCGTAATTCTCAGCGTGTTCGCGACGACAAGTCAGACTGTCGCGAGCTGCGACAATACTGCTGCCGTATCCCGGCAGAATCCCGTAAACAGGCAACGGAACGAACGCTAACGCGTTGCGAGCTCCCGCTCGCGAAATATTAGCGTTTCTCTTCGTCGGCCGCGAGCTTTGCGTAGCTCCGAAAATAGCGTGGCAGTGGAACGACGACGACACGTGGCCACGGCTTTACCCGATTCGACTTTCGACTTTCTGGCTGAGGTATGTGCCACGGGGCGCATCCTCCCTGGCATCCGCGATCGCGATCGCATAGTCGCACCGAAAAGAGGCGAATAAACAGACACGAGGGAGGGACACGACGGCGGGGAGCAAGTGGCTGATCGTCGAGGCGCCCGCCCGGTCCGAATCCCGAATCGCTTCCGTGAATTATACCCGGCATTAAAAGTGGAACGGCACGCGCTTCAACCCCCCGCCCCCCGTACTTAATTAATCGTTCACTCGGCGCTCGCTCTTCTTTCTAATGTCCGTGCGGATTTATCTGAGCATCTCAGGGCGGGAATCGCTGTCGAACGAGACGCCATTTGTCCGTCGATATTTCGCCGTGGAAAGGATCGCTCTCGCGTGAATTTATGCAAGTCGATATCGCTGCTGTAACTAACGCGTACGGGAATATCGATATGCGCGCCGCGTTGCACGCGCCTTCCGGAGGAATGTTCTTGGATTTATGCCGAGCGTAAATCGAGGCCGGTTTGGATAATACCGGTATCGATTCGTTCGGTTAAATATGATATCGTTTACAAAAACGGTCTTCCTTCGGGGTTAACGAGAATTACGACGATTATACCGCGCTCCGGTGATACTCCGCGTATTGGAAAAATTCGCCAACGTGTGTCGCGGGAGTCTATCGGTAGTAACGCGGAAGTAACGCGTAGCAGTTAATCTAGCGAACATTTTCTCGACATTTTCCGCAAGAATCCTTCCAAGAAGGGGGTCAGTGGAAGCGCCGCGAGGGGTGGATCGGTTTCCAGCGTATCATCTGCAGCGTATCATCTCCTTGCGGTCGCGGTTCGCTTTAATAGCTCGTTTTAATCCCATCGCGACGTACAGAGTCCCAAGTCTGAAATGTGAAGATCTCCGTTCCGTTCACCCGTTGCGTGGGATGCGCCTTCTCTTCCCCGACGCGATCTTTCAGATTTCGGCTCGGTTTCCCGAATTGACGGATCAATTATCAGAGCGGACCGCGCGGTCGGATTAGCGGGATCTAAATCTGCGGATTTATAACGCGCCGATCGCGAGCGATCCGTGCGAGCGATTTTTAATCCGATCAACGTATCGCTGAAACGAGATACTCGCTTGATTTCGCTTGATTTCGCGCACTCATGATACGCGAAACAACGAGAAATAAGAGAGAGAGAGAGAGAGAGAGAGAGAGAGAGAGAGAGAGAGAGAGAGAGAGAGAGAGGGAAGGGGGGCGACCGATCGATCGGTCGGCGGGAGAGTCCCGCGACGAAAATCGCGAAATCGCGCGCCCGTGAATTCGCCCGGTTTTGCAGGGGCGGGGGAGGGCGCGCGGGACGTGTGTGCCCGCGTGTACACGCGCATTCATCATATGTTCCGGACAGCGGGGGCTAAGGCCGGCAATTTATGCGCGTTTTGATATTCTCGCCTGCTCTTTTCCTTTTTTCTTTGTGTCGGTCTCGTATCGCGAATACATTACTGCCGCTGGTGGCGGCAGCGACGTCGCGCGAATAGCTCGCGGGCGCGATGGACGACGAGGGGGACAAAGCGGGATGATAACGCGCGCCCGCGCGGGAGGGGGGGCGGAGGAGGCCCGTTTGACTCTAATAAATTTGAACCCCTGATCCCATAAAAATGCATTGGATCCGCGAGGGATTCCCGCGCGATGCTTCCCCGCGACGCATAGAGGAACGGGAACGGGACGACGGGTGCATTCCCAAGGAAGAAGCCCAACCGGGATGATACATAACGAATTTTCGTAAATCGCGCCTTGTCCCGTGGGGATGGCGGCCCGCTGTTTTCCCTCGTGCGGAAACGGAAACGCACGAAGCCAGAATGCGGGGAAGATCGCCGCCGAGGCGTTCGCCGGAACTGCCGAGGAATGGAAAAGAGGGCGAGAATCGCAGCCTGGCAGAGAATCGCGCGGTATATTCGATGGGGGAGGGTGGGAGGGGGAGGGTTGACGCGAAGCGCGATACCGCGGGGTATCGCGAGTCTTCCGAGGAAGCGAGAGAGCAACCGGTGGATTTTTATTTCAATTCGCGGCGCGATTTATCATTCGAGAAGCTCCGGCGGACTATGGAGAGGGGTGGGTGGGTGGCAAACGGGATGCGTACGATCTTGTTCACACACACACACACACACACACACACACACGCAATCTGCGCGCGCTCACCGCGGAAGAATCTCGCCTTCGCATCGAATAACTCGCCGCGAACTCTATCCACGAAAGCGTGCAGGGATTTTCGTTCGGGGAACGACCAGGCGTTCTCAAGCACATTTGTAACGGCTCGAGTAACCTTTGCGCGTTTACAGGAGCGACCCGTTCACCCCGCCCGCCCCTCTGGTACTGACGTCTCTCTTTTCCCGTTGAATTCGCCCGCACGACTCTGTCGTATTCGACGATCGCGCTGCACAATTTATTTTCCACGCGCGGTCGCGCAGATTGGCCGCGCATCAAACGACCACGGAATCAATGGGGTTAGAGAGGGAACGAGAGAGAGAGCGAGAGAGAGAGAGAGAGAGAGAGAGAGAGAGAGAGAGAGAGAGAGAGAGAGAGAGAGAGAGAGAGAGAGAGAGAGAGAGAGCAGAAGCGAAGACACACGCAGCGCGATTCCTTGCGCCCGTGCGCGTCTCGCGTTGAATATTCGCGGCTGCCGTGAAATGGACATCCGATGGAATCTGGAATCGACAGGTCTCGATTCCTGCGAACTCGCTCGCTCGCGCCCTCCGTTTTCCCGGAGTCGATCTGGCTCGGTAATCGATTCGACCACCGGCGGCACCGATCGACCGGCAGCAGCACGCTTGATTTTGCAAGCGGACCGTACGTCTCTCTAATCCGAACTTGTCGGTCATGTTTAATTCAGTCGCGATATAGCTATTTTACCGTGCCGAGCCGCGAGAGAAGAGCTTCTCTCACGGCTCGGGCTGGCATGCCGAATCGTTATGGATACAATTCGCCAGGGACCATCCTAATTCGAATCACTACTTAGGACTCATGTTTAATTCAGGAGAATTTCGGCCGGCGAGCCGTGCGTGTGCTCGCCGGCGTTTCGTGCAAGACGGTAATTTTGTATAAGGTGCAATATATAATCACGTCCCGGTGTGGCGTGTCTGCTCGCCAAATGCACGGGGACACGGCAACGGGGACGGGGCGGACGGGTTACGGAATCCGTGAGATTGTAATGACATTTGCGAAACGCCGGTAATAACGCCACATTTATTGACACAATGGCGCTCACTTTCTCTCGATCGGCTCTGGCAATCGAGCGAGAGTCCAACGACACGAAAAGGAATCCCGCGATTGATCGAACAGACCGGTGCGTGTTTAATGACGGATCTCTCCGGCGAGGCGCCGGCCGAAAGTAACGAGGGCACGCCTTGGGAGGGGAGGGGGAGTCCATCGTTAGTTAAGATCCGTTTAATAGCCTTGAGGGAATATCGAGGTTTATCATCAAAGCCGGATAACCCGAGAGCGGCCGCAGTCAACGGTCGATTTAGCTCGCTCATCTCTGATCTCCGCTCGATTAATCGGCGCTTGTTGGAACCGAACGTTCATCGGCGGATTCGATCCAACATCTTCCGCGAATCACGCGTGTGCTCCCGACAGCCACTGTCGTCTGTGTCCCCGGGGACGCGCCCGCCCCCCTCGCCATTACCTGGTCACATTGTGCTCAGCACGTAGCTACCATCCTGCGCGCGATATTACATCTGATGTAAAATCCGGCGATCCTGGTCACTGTCGATAACCTCATCCCTCAGCCTAGCGTCCGGCGCGTCTCTCGGACGGCGGACAAGGAAAGAGGGACAAAGGGACGAGAGGTTCGGGGGAACAGAAGCCGGACACGTCGACAGGAACACCAGGATTATGGGGTTGGCCATCGCCGGGGTCTCTCGACCCGCAGGAACGACCCGAGATTGAATTATCCGCCATCAGGAGGGGTTTTGACCTCGGCTATCGCGTCGGTGGAAAGTTCCAGGGAGAGGGAAAGCGCAGGGAAAGGGAGAGAGACCGGCCACTAATCATATACCCGAGGGATGAGGTCGAAAACTCGGGTACGACAAGATCCAGGATATTACCAGGAAGAAGAAAACAACCGTCGTCGCGCGCGGTCGTCCACCGAACGGCGGCGTTGTCTTAAATCATCTCCATTGCTCCTATGGATGATATTGCCAACCGTGTGTGTCTTGTGGAAGAAGTACTATTTCCGCCATCCACTACGAATGCACGCGGCCGGAATCGTGTGGTAGAAGAAACCGGTGGAGTCAGCCAAGAGAAAATAGAGAACGCTTTTTATCTCGCCGCGAATTTTGGGAATCCAGCACCGAATATTGAGAATTTTCTTCGACACGGGGATATATATATATATATATAGAGAGAGAGAGAGAGAGAGAGAGAGAAATTAAAAGAGAGAAGATCATTCTACTACTACTGCTACTTTTAACAGAGTTATTTTTGCGAATTTAATTTAATAAAGTTCATATCTGTGCATCAAAGTTCCTCGCGCGATCATAATTTCACGAAACTTCATTGTTCTTAGTTTTCCCATTGAGAATTATAAACTATTGTCTCCATTCCATTGTCGTGTTACGCTAGAAGCGTTGAAATTATAACGAGCATTCGTCAGAGATTTCTCGGAATCTTCATAGTTGATTGACAAAATGGAGTGATATCTCCCGTATGCGCGTGGAGTCTCTGCTCGACTGTTTTCGATTCGATTCATCTTTACGCTCCCTTCCCGGATAGCATTTCCGTAAAGAGAGAAGCAGCGGGGGAAAAGGGGGGGAAAGTCCACATGAAAGTTGAAGAAGCTGATGCGACCTCGCGATTACTTGATTGCCCGCGAGTGTCACGGCTCGTCGCTGGCGATTCGAAGGACGATTCTCGGACGGTTCCGGATGCCCGTAGTCGCCGCAGACGTTCCGCAGACATTCCGCATCCAGACATCCAGCTAGCGGCTATATCGCGGCGCCGTTCGCCAACTCTCCAGTCGTTCGAGGAGTTTCCAGAGGACGCGCACCGGTCCCGATCGCGATCCTGTCCGGGTCACGGTGACGGAGCGCCGATGCTTGGGCATTCGCGGTTTGCACGAGGTCACGAGGAGCATCGAGATCCTCGGTCGAGGATTATCAGCCGTCTCGTGCGCGCGTTGCGGCCACGATCGGCCGCAGACCTGCTGACCGCTTGAATATAATCGACTGCTCCCTCGTCGTGCGGCGTATCTGCGGCTTCGCCGTGAATCCCGTCGACGATCGACGCGTGCAGTCTTCCTGTCTTCGTCGTAACGCGAGGAATACCACGATCGCGCGTTAATAACAGCAGCCGCGGTGTTAAGCACCGGTCACCTTCCCGAACGATCCCGAGTCGTTGTTCCCGATACCGGTGTTCGAGCATGCTTCAGCGTGGTTGGAAGCGAAACGCGATGATGAAGCTTGGATGAAGCGAGCGAGTATGCGAGATTGACTTGTTATCGATCAGCAGATAACAACACCTGCGCCGCGGACGCGCGCGATTTTTCGAAATTTTTTTATGCGGTTTGCGCGATAATCCAGGGATGAATAAATCATGAGTATTTTAATAGGCGTGGCTGTATCGCGCTACGAATAATTTACTGATAATTCGCGCGCGCGCGCATATTCGATCATTATTGCGCGTCGTTCGAAGTAGCGGCCTGCGATAACCGTAGGAACGGTTATCCGTGCTCTCGCGACGATCGTCGTCAAGATCGCTCGCGCGATCTCGATCGAGCAAGTTTTGCTCACGATTCGGTTGGCGAACGTTCGAGAACATCTGCTGCGCTTCTGCCGGCTTATTATCGCGCAGCGCAATCAAGCCTATCCGCGCGCGTACGTGCGCGCGCTTGCACGCAGCCCTCGGCGGGCCCATCCCCTTATCGGACGCAATAATGGAAACTACGTCGTCGATTCTATTTTCTCTCCCTCGGGGATTCCTCTCCCGCCCGTCCCGGCAACTCGGGACTCCCGGGCGGCGCCCGGTACAATAATGGTTATTTATTAGCGCTAAATCAAATGCGTTAGCGCCGCGCGGAGTACACGCGGCTGCAACGGGCGCAGAGCCAATATATATGATAATGGTGATAATAATTCCGGAAGTGAGAGCGCTCCGCGCGGTCGGGCGTTCTCCAAATCCCGGCGCGGATCGGGAGGGCGAGGGAAAAAGGGGAGCATCGCGAGAATGCTATCGCGATCAGCGCGTGGTCGCCCGCGGTGAATCCGTGAATCTACGACAGTTTCGTCATTAAGAATGAACGAGCGGCGAGAGATGAGGGATGAAACGAGCGGTTACTCGGAGGGATAGCTCGCGCGATGTTTATCTTTCATCAATCCGATCGCGAGATATTCCTCTCCACGTTGAAACGGAGCTATCCCCTGGCCGACGATTAATATTTAGGATCGAGGAATGATTTCGAGGCCGTACGCTCGCGCCGAACGATAATTGATGACGATCCGCGATAGCGAAGGCGGGATTCGCTCCATTAGTGTTGATTGTACGAGATGGCTGGTACGTCGAGCTAGCCGCGCTCGTCCGCTCTCGCAGTCTCCGATATTGGCGCGCAAAGCGCGGCGGTATTGCTCGTTAATATGACCGTGAGTTCTGAGTTTCGACGGTGCTTCGTGATTGTACGCGCACGCAGACCGCGCGCTACGGCAAAGGCATTCCTTCGCAGCGCAGCCAGACCACTTCCGGTCCGGCACGAACGAAAGCCAATCTCCGCGCCGCCTCTCGATAGCCAGTCCTGTTGCCGGAAACGTTCCGCGACTCGTCCGCAATGCGATCCACAGCCTCGGCGATTTAATGCGCGTTTCGTATGCAGAATACGTAAAGTGCATGAAACACCCGTGTGTGCATGACCCATCTCGACGCGACGCGCACGTCGACTGAAAGAAAGGCCGAGCGAGAGAGAGAGAGAGAGAGAGAGAGAGAGAGAGAGAGAGGAGGGGCTCTCCTTTCGTTCCGCTGGTGTCTCGTCTCCCACGCGCGGGCCGTGGTCGTGTAAAGGGCGACAACCTGTCCGATGCAGATTGCGCCCGCAACATTCGTCACCGGTCCGCGCGCGCGACCCTGCCCTGCCCTGCCCTGCCCTGCCGTCCGCCTCCCCCTGCCCTGCCCTCCCTTCTCCTACTGCCGCTGTCGCGAAAGCTGGAGCTGGGGTCTTGGGACGGCGACGTGTAAACACGGCGATGTAATGGCGAGCAGCAGCATGCGGTCCCGGTCCCGGCGGTTCGTATTGTGTGTGCATACTGATGTTTCATTAGCCCACTGTTCATGCCGTTCTCGTACTGTCAATCAAGTGCTCCACCCCGCGGCTGCTCTTGAGTTCGAGCGAAGCCGGCCAGCCGAGCGTTCCGGCGTTGTCGTTACGATCGCTTTATAAGGGGATTACAATTATCCCGATGTTTGATTAACCCCCTCACGGACGCGGCGGACGCGCGCGCGCGCGCGCGCTTCTGCAATCTGTTTAGGGCGCGTTACCGGGCGCTGCCCGCCCCTCGGAGCGAGCGAGCGAGCGGTTGCGGGCGAACGCGCGATCCGCGGTTATAATTCGTTGCGATGCAATTCGCCACTGGGCTCATCGGAGCCGCCGAAATTGGAATTCGCCTAATCCGCGACAGGGAGATCCACCGATGGATTTCCGTAGGTGGTGTCTAACGCAGCTGTCGGTGCTCGGAAACCGATCCCGCGTAGTCGAGCGGGTAGCAAATCGTATCGGGGGTGGATAGCGGCGGACCGGAGGAAGGAGGAGGACGCGGCTTTACAAAGGGATTAAAATCACGCAGTGTTTGATTACCCTTCGGCAAGAGTGCCCACGGGGAAGGGCAACCGTTAAGATCGATATCGCCGACGATGCTCGGATGAACAGTTGGTTTAGCGTTGGTTTGACGTGCGCTTGAGATCCGCGCATGGACATGGCTGCAGGTCGAACGCGTTGCGGTTGCACGCTCTTGAATGGACACGGACATGATTCCGCTCGTAATGGCCAAGAAAGAGAGAAAGAGAGAGAGAGAGAGAGGCATTTGCCGCAAATGCCGATATAGGATCGGCCAGCGCGCGCGCGCGCGCGCGCGCGGATGGACAGACGCGTAACGACTCTCGACACATATTTATATTTCACGACGCACTTTGAAATTTAAATAAAGCCTCCCCGTGAACCGCGGCCGCGCGAAAGGGTTGCGCGATTCGCCGTGATAACGATCGATCATTGAAATCGTCCTATAAAGAGATCGCGATCATTCGGCCGGCACGATCATCGAGCTTGCGGTCTGCTTGAAGCCGCGTCGCGTATATTCAGGCGATGCGCGCGGAACGCAGAAATTCGCAGAGGGACAGTACAATAACATAATAACCCCGTTATTGCCCGGTATCGACCGGCGTTCCGTAATTATCCACGAGGGGAGGAAGGGAGAGACGCCTCGTCGCACAGCAATCTCGCGTTTTTTCATGAATTCCACGAGGCACGACATTTAAAATGCAAAATTGCATTTCCGCGTTAAAATTAACATCGCTAATGATTGCCGTTTCGTCGGACATGACTGTTTCATGCCCGTTTTGTGCGCAATCTTGTTGTAAAAAATATCATTAGGAACGTTTATTCATCAGGTCGCCGCGCGGATGTATAATTCAGTTTCGCCGCTCGGAAGCGGAAAAATGACATTTGCTGTATCGGCCGCGCTCGCGCGCATTCTGTATGCGTTATCTTAAATTTCTGGAATGAATGGCGTGCGAAATTGCCAGTTACGTCGAAAAACAAAACGCAACTCTGAAAAGCGATTCGCAGCGTTCTGCACGACATGACACACACACAGGTGGCGGCGCCGCTGCAAGAGCGCTCGAGATAGTTGCATCACGTGTGGGCATCGTTCTAAAACCGGTATTATTGTGTCGCTATTATCGGTATTATCAGCGCTATATACATACATACATACATATATATATATATATATATATATATATATATATATAGGAAATTAAAGCCGCCCGAATCTGTTTGTCCGTGGCCGCAAACCCGATTGGAAGAAATATCGATTCCCGAAGAGCGCTAATGTCTGGCAAGTTGCAAAAGTCGCTAATTTAATATAAACGAGCGCGCCCGATAATAAGACAGATAGCGGCGCGATATTTGTTTTTGATCTAGCGCGATAGTGATTGTCGGAATATCATCAGCCCTCGATTGCTTTTGTTGAACTTTGCAATTGAGTTCTTCGCCCGCGGCTCCCCTGCGGATCGGTGCTTCCATTGCACTCGAGAGATCGTTATCGCTTTGTTCCCCCAGCTTTACATAAGAGAATTAACATTATCCACCGATTGATTCTGCGCTCGCAACATGACTCGCTTCAATTATGTGCACTCGCGTGTTTATGCCGCGGGCCGGTCCAGTCCGCATCGCGAGGAAAAATGTCCGCGACCACAAACGCTCCGTTTCAGTTCTCGAGTAGCGGGATACCCTTTGCTCTTTGCCCGCGTTTATCACGTCCCGCTTATTTACCCGCTTCTTCTTCTCTTTCATTCGGATTTGCGTGCGCGAGCTCGTGCGATAGTCGCGAATCGGTCGACTCTCATCCGTCAAGCGGCCAAACCGCTTTCCGATCGGACGATTTTCTACACGAACGACAATCATACAGCGTTCAATTATTTTCCCATGACACGGCGCAAGCACGTGCGCTGTCATAGCGGCGATGAATTTGCAGCCCTTCGCCGACCACTCGCAGCCAATTACCTCGTGACATGCGCTTGGCGCGTTAAACAAATAAAGTGTCAATCCTCCGCGTCTATTCGCGGAGCAACAGCGGCGGAACAGCAAATGAGATGAATCACCGCTGTTGTGTTACACATCGACATGCATTCCGAAGCTGTGATTCTCATCGGAAAATCGAGGACGCGTCATCATCGCTACTTCCGTCGTCCGAGTCTCGAGAATCAACGGGAAAAGCGCGCCAAATTCCGCGCAACCAGCGCCTCGCGAATACGTTTGCGCGGAGGGGGAACGTATCTCACCGGTGTTCTTCCCTCACCGCGATAAGTGAAAATTTACCGCGTTTACGAAAGCTTCCTCGCGCCAGGAAAAATCCGCGTTTCCCCCGTCCCCCTCTTTCCTGATGCCACCGAAAGAAGAGCGAGCATTAAGCAGCCGCGGGACATTTTGCGGAGGTCGTCTATCTGATCATCCCCGAAAAACGGATCTCTCGTCGGCGAGAGCGTGAAATGCTCGCGTCCCTCGCCCGCGCGAGGGGTCAGTTCCGTATGCAGGCGGGGCGAGGAGGGCGAGAAGGAGGAAGAGAAGGATGGGAAAGGGGGAGGGGTCGGTTTGTGCAACGTGTGTGATTACGTTGGCAATTACTCCCACCTACCCTGCCCTCCCTCCCTCCCTCCCTCCCTCCCTCCCTCCCTCCCGGAGACTCGGATCGAGGCAGCCGCCTCCGTCGCCCCTTCGTCCCGCCTCGTCCGACGGCGGAAGGGTTGTAACTCGTTATTAGCGAGAAACGGCAGCAGCAGCGGCGGCGGCGGCGGGGGAGGTGATTACAGCCCCCGAAGTAGATTCGCCGACGATGATAAACGCGACTCTGCAGATCCGATCGCGGTCCCGACCCGTCCTCTTCCCTCTCTTTTCCCTTGTCGTCCATCTGCGTTCGTTCTTCCTCTTTGTCCACCCCTCTTTCTCTCTGTACGCCCAACTTTTCGAGTACGCGTCCGCGTTTCTTCCTCTGCTGCTTCGGTGAATCTTGATTAGCGATCTAAGAAATCCCGCAGGTGATGGACCGGCCTGCCCTTTCCCCGTTCTCTCGCGCCCTTCCTCCGTCGAGACGGAGCGCGCTCGATGAATATGCCGATCCGAGGGCAAAACAGAGGCGAGAGAAGATTCAATTAGATCGCGAGGAGCGATAATCGGAACCGTTCGATCTCCGGGACGCGCTCGGCATTGAACTTTCCACGCAAATGGGGGGCGTGAAGGTGGGATTATAGGGTAACAAATCTACTTTGATAGTCTTATTAAAAATTCACGACAGAGAATGAAATGAAATGTATTAAGGGCAGCGCGCATGTACGTGTCTATGTATGCATGCGGTGACGAAGGAACGATACTCGCGCGCCGAGTTTTACGCTGAAATATTATAAACCGCGCTTCCAGCTCGCCAACGGAGATGATTCGTCATTGACTCACGCGTCTACATTTGCCAAGAGTTCGTAAGCTCGGGTCCACGCTCATTAGGAGCTTATAAGGATGAAAGATTTTGATATCAGCGCGCGAGATTAACGCGAAGGGAAATCCCGGAGCGAAATCCTGGTTCGGGAGAATTCGCGGACGGAGGACGGAGCGGCTTGAATAAGAAAGGAGAGTTCTCGAGGGTAGACCGAGAGAAAGGAAGCGAGCAAGAGAGAGAGAGAGAGAGAGAGAGAGAGAGAGAGAGAGAGAGAGAGAGAGAGAGAGAAGGGAGAGGGGGAGGGAGAGACTAGCTCTCTCGAACGAATTCTTTCATATACCATCCAAGTCCAAGTCCCGTCGAGAACACGCCATAGAAAAGAGCCCTGAAGAGCCCTCTAAAAATGACTGCGTCCCTCCTCGCGCTCGCGGCGAAAGGTATTAGGGGGTGGGGGTCGACGTCGGGGGTGGAGGGCGGCGATGGCGACTAGAGCCAGCACGCCGCGCCGGCTATGGCGATACGGTAGCCGTACGCGTGGAACGAAAAGATAACGCAATTTATTTCAGGCTTTATTCATCCTCTTTCGGCTCCAGTTTTCCTTCTCCCTCTCTCTCTCTCTCTCTCTCTCTCGCTCTCCCTCTTTTCCTCTTTCCCCTCTTTCTCTCTCGCTTACTTCGCGCGCGCCGTACGGTCCGGCCGGAGCGGATGAAAATTTCCGCGTCTTCTTTTTGTTTCTCTCTCCTTTTTCTCTTCATCTGTTTCCCGCCGCCCGCTTCTCGCTCGGTCTTTATCCGTGCCGTCTCCGGAAGCCGATACCGGAACCTGTCGACGAGGGTGTTTTAATGTGGGCGGGCCCACGCGCGCGGTAACGCTGTTTATGAGACTTTATCGTCCGCGCGATGGGCTTCGAGGGCACTTTGCGCGCCGGAGGAGGCCAAAATCGATAGCGGATAATCTCTTTTCGATAATCCTTCCGCGCGTGCGACTACGGAAATGTAGAATCTCCGGAGGGGTCTCCGTAGAATCGTAAGAGAGAGAGAGAGAGAGAGAGAGAGAGAGAGAGAGAGAGAGAGAGAGAGAGAGAGAGAGAGAGAGAGAGAGAGAGAGAGCAGCTTCTTCCTTCTTCTTATAAATAATTAATGTTACGCAAAATGTTCCACGTACAAGTGGCTCCGTATTCTCATCCAGTGCGGGTATACAGGGCGCGGGGAGGGCGAGGGTAACCGCAGGACTGTTAAACGCACGCGGGAGTATACCATCCGTGCGCTAAAACGGTCGGAATAAACAATCGAACCGAGCAATTAATGCAATGGCCCAATAGAAACGCTTATTATCGTTGAGGTCGACCTCGTGATTGCAATATCGAGCGCGTGTCGAGAGAACGAGAAAGAGACAGAGGGAGATAGACAGAGAGATCCGTCAACAGTGAGTGGATAGTCACGCTATACTTTGCTTTTCTACCAATCTCCAATTTTATACCGCCGCTGCCGGCATTACGAACGCCAACAGCGTTTTACGCGGCTCGACTTTGACACTATGTCGTCTATGCTCGCAACAAACATCGCTGCAATCCAAATATTTTCCTCCCGCGTTAGAACATTTTTAATCGCGCGCGCGCGCGCGCGCGCGCGATTTCCGACAGGATATTTAAGCGGGTGGAATTTAATTCGCGCACACGCGCGCACGCGTGCATTCCGATCTCTCTCCCGAAGTTATTTCAATCCCAATTTATCGCGTAAAATGCAGTTAAATGACGTTGAATGATCGCGCAGACTCCGATTCCGAATTCGGAAATGGCTCGTGCATTCCGTTTGTCGGTATCTAATAAAGACGCGATATCTCGGCGATCTTTTCATCTCCGTGCACGTGGGCGCGCGCGGAAGTGAGTGACAGAAATATTCTCGAAAAAGCGAGTACGATCTGTGCAGTGCTGCTACGGTAGCCGCGTGTTCCGGATATCCGATCTCTTTTCCGGCGCAACTCGCTCGCTCGCTCGCTCGTTCGGTGGCGCGTTATGGCTCTCCGTACAACTTGACCAATTATAGAAAGAGGATATCGCGCTACCAATTAAGCAAGTTCATAGTTCCTCGCTACGAGGAACTATCAAGGAGCTCATGTTCGTACTAACTAAGAGTCATGGAAGAGCGACAGGCGACGGAGGATGGGGAAGGAAGAACGACAGGGACGGGAGGAGCGGGTCAGAATGATGTTTCCGCTTCGTGCTTGTGATACGTGACCCGCGAGTAAACCTGATCCAAATCTGGTGCAAGTGCGCGACGGCGATGCATTAACCTAACGAGCCTTTAACTAAATTGGGCTTGTCGCGCTAATAGAACTGTTTACGGAGTTGGTCGTCGTGACCGTTGAACTTGGCGTCGATCTTCTCCTTCGCTCGATTCTTCAGCTCGCCGGCACAATGAGATTCAACGTGAGGAAGGGACTTTCGACGGGGCTTTCGAACGTTGCTTCCAAGTTTGATGGACGTGCACCGAGGCCACTGGACCGAGGTGTCAGCTATCGTTAACCCCGAGGCACCCTCTCGGGACCCCGTTAGGCCTATTATCTAGATTAAAATGCACGGTAATCAAATTCCGCGAAGTAAACGATCGCGTAAACGCCACGGCGAGAGTGGATGACGATAAATAGGAGGACGGGGGGCAGGGGGGAGAGGAGGGGGGAGGAGAGAAATAGGCTGAGGTGCTCGCCGCTCGCGGGCTTGATTAATGAGAAGGGCGTGACGTGGCGGTGCGCCGCGCACCAGCCACGCGTTGCCCCATTTCATCTCCGCTTTCACCCTCCCTTACGTCGCTCTCTTTTCGAGTCTCGCTTTCTCTCTCTTTCTTTTTTTTTCCTGCTCTCCCGCCGTCCCTTCCCACCCTTCCCTTTTCTCCCTCTGCTTCGTCATAGCCGTGTTATATGTACTTTGTCAATCCTCTCGCCGTTCCTCTCGCCGCGCTTCTCTCTCTCGCTCTCCTCCCTCGTCGTCGTCGTCGTCGTCGTCGTCCACCAGAATTGAATATTCCTATTTCAGCTCCCACGAATGCTCCCGCGCACCTTTCTCCGTGACCTTTCTCCGCGACCTCGTACTTTCGCTCCCTCCGATTTCTCGCGGCTGCAACTTTCCCTGCCCTTGCCTGCCCCTAATACTCCCCTCGATCGCTCGTTCGCGTCTGCGTTTTCTCGGTTTATTAGACAAACGAGAGCGAGGAAAGCGGGAGTCTCGAGTTACTATGTCAAGCTCGGCGCCGCAGAATCTTCGTCTCTCCCTCCGTAAAATCCTCGATTTTAACGGCGACGACCGTCGAGAACCGTTTCCCCGGTACCCTCTGCCTTTCCAGCATTTAATCCGCCCTCACCCCCGGGCCAGCTCGGGGCCGACCAATAACCGAGGCAAAATACCGCACGCACCTGGCAACCTTCGATCAGACCTCGCGTCACGAGGGGGAAGCGGAATCGTAATTCCCATTCGTCGTCATAGCTACCCGAAAGCGTTTGTCGCTCCCCGCGCGCGCCCTCCGCGATGAAGCAAGTCCAGGGCTCTCGACATTCTTAGCTTCCGGCTCGGCATTGTGATCGGCGCCGTGAAGGGATCGAAAGGGCCGTTTCGAGACTACGTGTATCACATTACCCTCCACCGTGAACGATCCCCGATTCGGCGGCGGGGGGGGGGGGGGGGGGGAGAGGGCTGCGGGGCGAGTCCCCGAAATCTCCTGGCCGGTGTTCTTGCGAATTCGATCAGCGCGAGTTCGCCCGCGACACGAGTATCGATACCCCGAGATTGCCTGCGGAAAGTTTGCACAGTGCCCGGCGGCGGCTCGCTACTTTCGGTTTCGGAAGAGTGTATTGTCGTGTCGGGGGTCCGCTTGCGAATCCGCAAGCGGCGTAGACGAGTTCCGAGCGCGGCGATTCGCGCGCCGAGAGCCGCGGCCGAGCTGCTCGAGTACGTGCGCATACACGTCCAATCTGATCCCGCGTCCTCCCCTGCCCCGTGAACCAACTCCTGACAGACACGGGGTGATAGAAGACGCGTTCCACCGCGGATAAAAGGTCCTCGAAACGCGTCAGCAGGTTCTATCCCACGCGATCATCGTGCCTTGACCGTAGAGCGATAGCGAATCGAAACCCCAGAGACATTCCGCCCTCGCCGTCCCATTCACCCTGCCGGTATCGTGTTACCTTGTCCTCGTCCTCAATCAGAAATCGGCTGGATTCGACGGCGCGAAGAGCGCGCCTCCTTCGCCAACTGAATGTTTGGCTTTTTTTGATCAGATTTACGCGCCCGCGTGCTCTTCGGAGAGCATCTCTCAACAGAGAGAGAGAGGGGGGAAGGTTAGAGTCCGCTTCGTTTGATCCACGATGGTTTGCAGGTTGCGAATATCAGAACTCCCGCACTTGGTGGTTGCTGCCGTTGAGCATCCGCGTTCGTTAATTCCCGGCCGAGAGTTCACGGTGCGTATCTTCATGCGAAATCCATTTGATGGCTCGCAACGCATCTCTCATTTTTCAAAGCCGGCGCGGTAGGCGCGCGCGCGCGCGCGCGGGCGGGCGGAGACGGACGCTGAAGGCAAGCTAAAAAGGGGGCAGCTTTTGCAATTGAAATTACCGCGACGGGGAATATCCTTCGACCGCGAACGCGCCGCGACGCGGCGCGGCGCGGCGCGGCGCGGCGCCTTGCCTCGGGGGCTCAAGGGATTAAAATAATAATAACGTTGGAAATTGGACACGGGCGGCGCGCGGGCGCACGGGATACCCTCGTAATCTTCGCCGGCCATATGCCGATGTCAGCTGGAACGAAGCCAGGCGAATGTAAAAAATGATCGCACGCCTAATCTGCCATTGTGCAGCTCGCGCCCGTCTAGCTTCATTCAATCGCGAGCGCTCTCTCTTTATGGTTTCGCATTACCGCGCGCGGGAATCACAGATCACAGGGATATTCGTTCCGCACGTGTCGGTCGCGGGGGTTGGTACCGTCGATAAGACACGCCGCGGAAATCCACCGTGAAGATGCAGCGGACACGTTTGCGCGATTTAATATCGATCTCGGCGGACGCGCGAGTCCCGCCGAAAATCACCAGCTTCACGATTCACGATTCTCTCTCTTCCCCYCCCCCCCCCCTCTCTCTCTCTCTCTCGCGAGAAACCGCGATTCGCGCCACGCGTAAAACCGCGTGCGCGCGCGCGTACTCGCCCGCATGATCGACTTTGTCGAAGTAACCGACGACGATGGCGGAGTCGATTCGCGAAGGAAGCGGAGCGATCTCGGGAGAGGAAGAGTAATAAAATTCTGAAAAATCCCCGCCTGCCCGCTATCGTCGGCCTTCTCCCTCGCCCTCCCCGTGACGATTCAATCCAGCGCGGCGATCGTTCCGCAACTCATAATCCTTCATCGTCGCGATTTACGTCGACCATCAACGCGACACGGCTTCGATTTTATGATTTTCAAGACTCGATCGAGTTCGATTCCGCTCGGTACATCCGCCTTAGAGATACCGCGAGATCTAGAGCGAGACAGAGCGATTTTATATTTCGGCGTAGCGAGATGTCCGAGGCCCACATTCCGGAAGATGCTTCTTCCGGGCGCTCTCTTCAGTTGCGTACCGAGACGCTGAACGCCGATTGTAGAGCGATTACCTGATTATGCTTCAATCGATTCCTCGTATCTTCTTTCACTCCGAATTCTCGTCGGGAGACTTTCAAATGCGCTGATGAGGCGCGATGAGCAGAGACAGCAGAGATAGGTTTTTCAGGAAGTCGGATTATTTGTTGCTTATGCTGGCCGGAATCGTATGCTCGGCAGATACAGCGATTAAAAGCTTTCACGGAAATGCATTTAGACGCACAAGCGTGTACACAAAACCAGAGAATTGGAGCGTGACGCGAGCGTTACACACAGAGCGGATTTAAAGAGCGAATCGTGCTCTCTCGTTACATATCGAGATCCATAAAGTTGGCGGAATTTAAATGCGTTATCAACACACACAGAGAGAGAGAGAGAGAGAGAGAGAGAGAGAGAGAGAGAGAGAGAGAGAGAGAGAGAGAGAGAGAGAGAGTCCTCCCGGTCGAAACGACTTGCATTCCAGATTACGACGCGGATGCGCGCGGAATCTGAACCGCTCGCCGCCGAAAGCCCAAACTAATTTCTGGCTTCTGCTTTAGCCTGACGAACGGCCGGTATTAGTCGGCGGCTCTCACTTTTCGCAAGACAACGGCCTCCCGTGCGCGCGCACGCGTGTAATCATAAAGAATAGCCCCGGATGACCATTCGGCCCACGCAATTAACGAAACGGAGTAATCTACGCAGCGTTTTTACAGGCGCGTGCGTGTTCGGGACGAGCGGACCGGCTCCATTTTTCCTCCGCGGTCCCCCCGTTTCCCCCGTTTCGGTGCCAGACGGGGGGCCGCGCGGCGAGACCTAACGATCCCCTCGCTCGCCGTTAACCACGGGCACGATGCGCTTAATTAAGAAATACTGTAAAGGCATTAGGCCGTTGCCGGTAGCACCGAATCCGAATGGATGGTTTCCGCAACTGCGGGGGTCGTTAGGGAGCGTTATCGCGCGCGCGGGCCGTTAACAACCGTCCGATTAACGATTGTATCATCCCCCGAAGCTCGGCGGCGTTTGGCGGCTCCTTAGTGGAAGTGAGAGTAATTTACGGTAAGTAAGGTGTGTTCGCGCCCGCGCGCCCGGCGTGGAGATGTCTTTTAATGGCGGTAAATTACACGGCGGCAAATATTTACCGGGCAACTCGACGCGCGGCGGCGGTAGCGCCGCCACGCGCGTTTCTCCGGGGCATCAATATTGGACGTTTAATTATTTATATTATGCACGTATCGTATAATTAATTAAGCAAATATTAGCGCGCGCGATGCAATCGAAAACGATGCGCGGCGTACGTAACAATTATCGCGTAATTACGATGCGGCGCGGAATTGCAAAGCCCCCGCGCATTATTCTTTTCATTATCGCGTCTCGCCGGGAATCGTTTAACGGAGCGCGGTGAGAAAACGACGAGCGGACGTATAAATCGCGCGTCGACGGCCGTGCATCTTGCGCTTTGAATGAAGACGCAGAAGCGGCTACGAAGCGTTATTATCGCTGCAGCATCGGGGCTCGCACCCGCCGCGTATTCCGCTTAATAAATAACGCCCGCATCGGAGGGGAGCGTCGCTCTCCTCGTATAAATAGAGTGCTGCGCGTCGCGCGTTCGCTCCATTAACAATCGCGCGCGGAGCGCGACGCGGCCAGAGTTTGCCGGCGTCCAAAAATAGCGGGGCGATCGGCCCTTTCATGCTGGACGGTTGCATTAATTCGGATACGAGCGGGCAGCGGCAGGTGCCGCTGTCATCCTGACACACAGATACGGCGATGAGAGCGCGACTGTAATCCCCGCGCGCGCGCGCGCGCGCGCGGAATGCGCCCGCGTCTCGAGCCGAAGGAGCCCGCGCGCTCCTATAAACATCGCGAATGTAAATCTCTCCCCTCGGGGGAGACACGCATGGTCCGCGGCGTTATCCGGGCCTATCGGGACGTAGAGGCGGCGGCATCGGTTTTGAATAAGTCCGACATTAGAGGGACCGCCGCGCGGCGCCGGTCGTTTCGTCGCAGAGATAATGCGAGATCGCATTTTTCCGTTGCCGCCTGTGTACCAGCGGGGGAGAGAGAACACACGGAGGGTCGGTTGCTTAGCGGCTAAAGGGGGAAGAGAGGACGAAAGGGGAAGCGAGAGATAGACGCGTAGGAAGAGTAGGTCCGTTCCGCGGTGCCGGGAACCCCTTTCATTGGACGTCAGCCCCTATTCTGATAGCGTATAAAATATAGTATTGTTCGCGCTCTGTTAGTCCAGAGTGGAACGAGTATATTTAGAAAGGGGCGGTTTTCTTTCATATGTTAAGCAGATCAGCGTCGATGAGATAGTGGAGCGGCAGAAGGAAAAGCGAGGACGGCAAGAGCGCGCTGTCGGCGTATCTCTTCTCTCTCTCTCTCCCTTTTCTCTGACGATAACTGGGACGCTCCGTGAGTTTCGTGCACTTGATGGTAGCTCGGAGAGATGATACGATTTAATATTCTCGAGTACTGATATCGCGTTATCGTCGCGATACCGAGTCTCGCCGAGCGCGCAACGCGCTGCTTCCTCTTTCTTCCGCCGAGATCGCAAATGGGCGAATTATACTCGCTCGAGTTTCCACGAGCAGCCGCGGGCGGCTTTCCTCCGCTCCAAAAAGTACCTCCGAAAGCGCGAATCGTCTCGCGTCACGTTCGCGTCGCTCGGCGAGTTGCAGGAGTTCCTTTCTCCGGCGATCTCTCGTTCGCTCGCGTTAATCCGCGACTATCGATCCTCGACGTTGTCGCGAATCTCGACGGATCCGCGAAACGAAAACGCCGGATCTCTCGGCGGGGCGTTACGTGCCACGTAATTCCGACGAGTTTACGGTAGAGATAAGTCAGAGTTGACTTTAGCCGGATTACCGAGGCGAGGCGGATGGACGGCGGGCGGGGACGGGGCGTCTTATACTATCCGGCCGTTATTATAAAAGTCATAATGAAAATGTAACGATCCGCAGCGGCCGCCGCTGCGGCGCCGTTTCCGCGCAAATGAATTTCGTCGCCGGCGCTGTCGTTTAATCCTCCTATTTACTTTTGCTTTCAGAACACGTGCGGGAATTCAGCTGCGGCATGCTGTACTACAGGACGCTCTACCTGGACAGTAAGAGAGACGCCCTCTACGTCGGCGCTATGTAAGTACAACTTTTTCCGACTCCCCGTAATAAAATGTCACACGCCGCGAAAATCCTCGGGAAAAGTTGCGACGTTCCCTCGTCAAAGTGCGAGGACACGAGGTATTACATCGGCGCTTGCCTACGTACGTGTGCGCGCGTATGCATGTGTGTGTGTGTGTGTGTGTGTATGTGTACGTGCTACGTTGCGGATTTTTACGGATGCTGTGATTAAAATTCTACAGCGTGCCGCAGCGCGAGCGAGGCGGCAGATCGTGCCGTTTGATTGAATTTTCCAATGTCATCGAATAATCGGATAATCCGAACTTTGAGGGATTATTCGTTGCACATGATATCGGCTTTCGGGATAATAATTACTGTCGCATACGACGACGCGCTGGATCGCGACACCTTATTTGTTTTTTTCTCTTTCTCTCTTTCTCGCTCTGTTTCTTTCGCGGGGTCGGAAAGAGATTCAACGCGCGTTCGCATTTTGCATTCTACCACGTTGCGTACAAAGTTAATTAAACCCGCAATTATATATATATATATATATATATATATATATATATATTTATTCGGCCTTTCGCTGTTATTGTTCGCGAAAACCGTGGTCTTATTTATTCGCCGGTTTCAATTTACGGGAGATGATCAGAATCTTCCCGCTCTAAATGTTCCACTTTGCAGAAAGGCAATTTACTCGGGATCTTTGAGTTGCGGATGAAAACAGCGCAAGAAGAGAGCAAACACATAAAATATAAATCGAAACTGACGATCTCTCGGCAATTACTCGCTTGTCGGCGAAATGAAAAATATCGTGTCAACAGAGATCGGAATTAATGAATTCGCTATTTCACTCTCGCGACGAGACCTTAGGCATTTCATTTGTGAAGATTGCACGTAGCGAATGTATATACATGTACACATGCGTTGACCTCGTAAGACGACCCGTCACATGAAAGGATTAAAGATGTCGTGTATATGTATATCTGCGTGTATATACACACATGTAGCGCAAGCATGCGACTATATCATAAATAGTCAACTGAATCCTGAACGCCGCGGTCTCTTTATCGCGTTATTCCTCTTTGACAAACTTTGTCGGACATATCCCTTAATATTTCCCAATTCCCCGTTCGATTGGCGTCTCTCGCGCGAGCTGGCCGTAATTAAAAGTTCCGCGAAGCCTTTTTCCCGCTATTCTCCGCCGTAGGTAGCCGTAATAACCCGTTAAATCGATCGACCGCTCGCCATGCTCGGGCACGAGTATCGGATTATTATTTCTTCGATGGTGACTCGGCGCGGCGAAGGGTCAAACCCTAAAAGGGCCGCTGTGCCCCGAAGTCGCTACAGATTGCGAGTGAGACGACGTCGCATCATTACCAGCGCAGTATTATTTCTTGATTCGGTTCCAGCCGGCGACCGTCCGCTAACGTGCGCCCCATTCTCCGCTCTCTTTTGTGTTGCCTCCCTCCTCTTAATTTGGTAAATGCCAGCAAAATGCTACCGAGGCTCCCCGGTAATGGAGATGCGGCGTAAGGACGGTCCTCCAGCTCGCGAAGACGACGAAATCCCGTACGACAGACGGGAACGATGCTTGTTTAATCCCTTTGTGCAAGGGACGAGATCGTCTTACGAGGAGACTGCCTCACAATTCCGGCTTCGGGACGTATGAATATGTTTTCGTCAACCAAACGAGACCGAGTGGAATTGAATGGGGAGAGATTCGGAGCGTTTCGCAGCGATTTATCGCGGAAGATCCGTAACGTCGTGGCTCGCGATGTCGTCGCCGATCTCGGGATGGTCCTTGATCCTCACGCGACGATTAATATCGATGATTGCGATTTTTCTGCGATCTTTCCGTAACGATCAGAGGGATGAAGCAACGACGATCGGAACGCGGAGACAAATTGAATTAAAAGAGGTCATAAGCGCGAAAAAGTAGACAAATGAGAGACCCTCCACCGTTCAAATAATCGTGCTCCTCTCTCTCTCTCTTTCTCTCTTCTCTCGCTTTTACGACCGGATGAGCTCGCCGTATGTGATGACAAAAGGACAAAAGCGCAGTTACGATAAATCGCATTTCGCCCAAGGAAAGCGGCTACTTCGGCTTTAATATCTTCTGCCTTGATCCCGCGTGCTCTGCTCTACGTACATGTACGTGCACTCCTACAGAGCTGCAATATCGAATAGAATTCCGATAAGAACCTTAAGCACAAAACGGTCCGCATCAGTCCGACGTCGGATGGTAAGGCATGATCATTAAGCCTCATGATCTCCGAGCGATGTTAAGGCGTTCGATCTTTCGTGCATCGATCCGCCCGCTCGTGCCCCATGGTCCGACTAACTTTCTCTCTCTCTCTCTCTTCCCCGTCGCGGAGCCGCCGTACCTGTTTTTCGCCGGCGTATCCTTCTCTCTCTGTTATCGCGCGTGACGATCGATGCTCAAGCGCGCGAGCATCGTTCCTCGTTAATTAGAAAGGTGATAGCCATTAATTGTAGTTTGAGAATCGGCACTCTCCCGTTGCGGTTCGGCACCGCAATTAAGGCACGCTAATTGAACGCTTCCAATTATCAGGCCGGCTAGGGCCGCCGCCGGCGAGGGTTTCCGGAAAAAGGGGAGGGGGAGGGGGAGAAAAAAAGGATACGTCGTAGTATCCGCGTGTATCCGTCTGCTCGTCGTCTGCCGTCTACGTCTACGATGAAACGGGACAAAAAATTCGTCGATCATATTTTCGTCGTCCCGCCGTCCCTTCCTCCCTTCCTCCCTTCCTCCCTTCCTCCCTCTTTTCTCGCCAGACTTCTATTGTGCGCCGCGACAAGCGCGGCGAAGTAGCGCGGATTAACGCGCGTCGCGTCCGATCGGTTCTCCCGCTAATTGTCTCCGCTAACCGGTAACCGGCGACGGGATTTCACCTGCGCGCTATGCTCGCCGAAACAATCGGCGGAGAGTCCGAGATAGCGCGCGAAGTGAGTTACGGTCACGCGCGACGTCGCCAGATGAGAAACGACGAAGGGGAGGGGAAGGGGATAGTTTGTGCGGAGTCGTGGCAATTGAGCCTTTTTCCCGGACGTTTTCGACGATGTTGGCACTTTGGACGACGTATATCGATTTGCCGGATTACTCGCCGGCGTGCTGCGTCCGCGTGCGCTGAAATTGTGCTCGAAGTTAATACGCGCGCTAAATCGCGCGCTGCCGTTGTCCCGCGCGAAAGAAACGAGTAACGTAAATCGTAGCTGCATTGCGGCTTATTGAAATGCGGACCCGTCACGCGTGCGTCTTCTCTTTGATTTATGCCGGCAATTATTAAAATCGTTCTATTATGTTAAGCCAGCTCTCCGCGCGCGAATATATGTCTCTTTCCCCGAAGGCGCCGACAGCGGGGAGGAGGGGGATAAATAGCTCGCTGTTGCGAGCGCCACTTCGCCGATCCCTGTCATGTATTCCCCCAAACCGGAATCCGTGGGATGACGGCGCGAGGGCGAGGGGCGGATCTCGACGTGTCGGATAATGCATCCCGGGTCAGGGAGCTGTCTGTCACGCGCGCAAATTCAGACAACGATGCTTTACGGATTTCCTGGCCTTCGCCTGGCATTCGTCGATCTCTCCTTCTCTCTCTTTCGGCCGGCGCCGAAAATGCCCGCTTTACGGCCAGCCTTACGGCCAGAAAATCCCGCGCGCGAGCGCGGTGAGCGGAGCGATAGACGCGATCCATCTCCGAGCTATCCGATGATGCAGCGCGATGATTCATTTATACATAGCACTATTTATGTAATATGTACTATTTATATGTATTAGTCCGTTGCGGAATAGACAATCCGTGAATGAATCCGCTCGTTGTTCGGAACTCGAGGAGCGTGCCGCGCCGGCTTGATTAAATCCTCTCTCGTCCTTATTTGCGTAATTAGCAATAAAATTTGTTGAAATTCTCTCCCGCGAGGTCCTCGACGAAACGGTCCTTTAGTAGTTTAAGAAATTGCCGTACGACTCGCGCAAACGGCTTGAGATTTTAATTAAACTTTCCCTCCCCCTCCCCCTCCCCACCCCTCCCCCACACCCGGAAGACCCCGAGGCGATGTAAAATGTTAAATTGAACCGAATTCTTTCGCCGATTCTCGCGAGCGCGTAACACCTTCCTTTATTTTAGAAAACGCCCCGGGAATCAGAACGGGGAGCGCCGTGTCGATGAGATCTTAATGAAATTTCTTCCACGACGACGAATTAATCCCTCGGTTTGACTAGGCACGCCACGCCAGTCGCATCCCGAAGCGATTTGAGCGATGACCTCTCGCGATCCTCCATCTCGACTTTCTCTTCCTCCTTTGCCCTCGCCAATTATTTTTTTCTTCTCTTCTTCCTTTTTTTCTTTTTTCCTCCGGCCGACAGGGCCGACGTGCCGGCACGTAGACGATCCCCGAGCCTCCCTCTCGAGCCTCCCCTTCGAGCGTTTCCTTTTCCATCCTCTTGAGAAAATTCGCCGCCGAACGAAAGTTCGACGCGGCTGGATTCCAAAGCGCGAATTTGTTTTTCCACGTTGGTATTTACTCTTTCACGGGGCGATGCACAGAATGAATGGAAAAGGAAGCCTCTTGTACATAAGGGATAGCTTTGCCCGACTCGTTCTTCGCCCTTTTCACCTTCTTCGTTTTACGCGCGCGCCCGCGCGAATTCCGTTTGGCTGCGTATTTCTATTGAAAGGCGATGATGAATGGCTATTGGGATAAAGTTATGCGGCGCGCCGGCGTTAATGTTGCGAAACATTTGAAAACTGGGTAAATTCGATTTACGGTCGGCGGTGCTGCCTGGCCGCGCGTATATACCTTTCACGTATGATCGAGCGCGACACCTCAGATTGCCGCGGCGAGATTTATACGAAAATCCTTGCGAGATCGTGCGAGCGATCACTTGGACCACTTATCGACGGAAATAAGCGCGAAAACGCACCACGTGCACGACGAAACGTGAAACCGAACGTTCCCGTAAACGACATCGATACGACATAATTGATAGTTAACGAGTAACGATCAATACTTTGACATTAATCATTGATTAATGATTACGTACGATCGTATTCTTGGAGCTTGGAGCGTGAAGGCTTGCTCTCGACCTCGATTTTTATTACTTTTCTTATTTTTATTCTCGCTCGTGAGCCTCGCGCGACGATGGTCCTTGGGGGAATAAAATCCCGATGAAAGCGGGTGATCGTACGAGAACGTGACTTCGATGACGGCGGGGCGAGGAGACGAGACAACTCGGTAGAACTCGGTCAGAGAAAGAGAGCGAGAAGAGTGGCCCGAACCCTCCGCCGGCTTTCCGTTTGCATCCTCATAGAAATTCCGGGCTGTTTGCGGCGGAGTGCTGCAAGCAAAGTCTGCCTGGCCGCGATCATACATAAGCATGGCGAGATAAGGGTCGACTCACGGAGAGTAATGCATCTCGCAGACGTTGGCAATGAAAATCCATCCCTGTCTATCGCGAGTGCGCTTGATTTGGCCGTCACGCTAATACGAAACTTTCCCCTTGTGCTTTCAGGGACAAGATCTTCAGGCTAAATCTGAGCAACATCAGTCATTCCAACTGCGAGGTGAGTCCTGGGCTTTTGCACGGCTACCGTAATGTCCCGTGCCTTTTACCGGTTGGCCAAGTCGCCGCGGCGCGCGGCGTCTTGGCGCGCTTGCTCGCGTCGAGCCTGACGTTGGACGAGCGAAATTGGACAGCCGTTAGGCTTTAGCTCGGAACATGGGGGTTTTCGTGTCTCGGCGCGATAAGATGTCTGGCAGCGACTCTGGCTGGAACTTCAACGGAGTTTATAACTTTTAATTGCGTAATATACGATAAAACGTTTGCCTCCGACATAGCAGCTTTATGTAAAGCGCCTCGCTGAAGCGCGCGAGCGGTGATCTTCGTACACCTACAATCTTTGGGTCGCCAGAATTCGATTCGGTGCCGCCGACTATGTCTGGCGACTGTGTCTGCTCGAGCTCTGCTGCGAGCTCCTTTACTGCGAGCTCGTTCCTCGCAAATCGCGCGTAAGGAATTCGTTTGCCGGGATCAATCTCGGCAACAAGTCGATCCTTTGTCGTAGGAATCCTTCGACGTCCGTTTCTTCCTATAATCCGCGTATCGATTAGCATCAAACGCTCTCCCCCGCCCCCATCTCCCCGCGTAATGTCTGGCCCTCGTTCGAAGGGGAACGATAAAACCGGACCCCCGGCTGTAACCTGGCAGGCGCTTGTCCCCATAAAACTGTCAATCATGCATAGCCGAGCAAAACGACAGCGAGGTCGCTCGGACAGCTGACGCTCGTGATCCATTGATGATCCATTGTAACCGGGCGAGTTGCAGGCACGCGATGATTTTTCCGCGCGTGACCTCTCGCAGATGCGCGCAGGAGGCGTCACGGATTTAAAAGCTCGCAAAGTGCATGCGGTGCATGTCGCGGGCGGCAAACAATCTAGTTTCGAAACTATCGCATCAGCTGTCATTATCTTGTTCCTCGCCAATCCTGTTGATCTCATTTTTATTCGGATTTTCATTTCCCCAAGTTTATTTTTGAGATTAACCGGATCAACGCTCGTGTCTCCGAACGGACTTTGGAGAAGGCTGCGTACTCGATCGTGCGGACGGAATCGAAATTACTGGCTCGTGATTTCGCCTCCGTTTCTGCAAGCCGAAGCGGTCAGCTGCCAAGCGCTCGTTCGCCTCGGAACAGGGAAGGAAAATTGCTTTTTAACCCTTTTCCGGTTGGGACAAGACGCGCCGATCTGCTTCCATCTGGCTACCTACGAGTCCGGCTTACTCCGCCGACATGGAACGAGATCCGACTGTCGTCGCGAGCGTTGTTCGTCGATTTGTTCCCTTCGGAGGGACAACGAATGCCCCGAAGGCTCGATTGAAAAGTCGCCGTGCTCTCTCGAGCCTCTCTCCTTCTCCCTCTTCCTCTTGCTCTTGCCTTTGGATCGTCGCTCTCGACCTACAGCTGCCGGCAAGAAGTCCGTAATCGTACGGAGCGTCGGCATTTTCACACGTTATCGCGCGACACGATTCTACAACGTGGCTTCCCACTGAATTTCCGCGAAAATACGGAGCTACCCCCCGCGCGTACGCGCAGAGAAAGAGAGATGAAATATCGCGGCGTTTTATCTCGAACGGAGATGCTCGCCGGATAATTTCGAGTATCTCTAAATGGCGGCGTTTTATTTTCCGGAAAACTCCGGAAAGCAGACAGACGGAGAAGCGATAGCGAGCATTTCCGCGATTCCCTTTCGTTCTCCTCGTGCGACACGGTAGACTCTCTCTCTCTCTCTCTCTCTCTCTCTCTCTCTCTCTCTCTCTCTCTCTCTCTCTCTCTTTCTCCCGCTTCGCGAAAAATTTCTATGAGAAAATTATTTCTTGTACCGATCGACAGGTGGCACCGATATCGGGGAGAGGGAGAGAAATATGACGATTCGAAAATGCAATTATATTCCTATCGCCCTGGATCCACCACCTGTCGCGACGGCGAAAAAGCCACCCCCAGAGAAGGGCGGGAGAGCTTGCCAGCGACCCGCATCCCGCCGCCCCGTCATTTCTCGTCCGGTTCTCGTGGCAGATGCGCGACGATTGCGAATTGAAACTAATTTTAACATCGACAGTCACCACGCGGGAATTCGGAGAATTCGCGGAAACGTCGAAGCGCGGCCAGACAGTTGCTGCTTGGTAGCAACTTGCCGCCGGGCGATTTCGCTCGTCATCATTAAATAGGTATACCGAGCAAATTGATACACACGCGCGGGTTATTCGTGGCGGCTGTTCCGTCTGAGTTAACGCGGAGCTTTGTCGCACGCCGACGTGGCGAGTGCAGTTTGCCGTGAAAAACAGCGAACGAGGCTGCTCTCGCATCGATCGATCGCGATTATTAAGTCCGATTTCGCGATCTCACGACGCGATACACCGGGGTCCCCCCTCCCCCCCCCTCCCTCCAGCCTCGGTTACAGTGAAATCGCATTGCGGGGTTGGCGGGTTGGCCGCCGCGGAGCTCGATCCCGTCGAGAATTAACGGCCGTGGGACTTCGATCCCGCCCGTGGCAGTGTGCGGCCGTGAAACGTTAACGCGGACCCGAACGGAGACCGCCACCCTCTTCTTTCGTACCCTCCGCTAAGTCCCTGGAGCATTTCGGTGTGTGGGGGACGCGTGGGGTAAACCGGGATGAAGCGGGAGGAGACACGGGAAAGAAAGAATACCGCGCGTGGGCGATACAATTTTGCATTTTACATATATGCATGACGATCGTCCGGTTGCCGGAGGGCGGGAACGATCGCTGCGGGTGTCGTGAGAGAGACAGACGCAACGCCGAAGGCGTCAGTTATATATATACGCACCGCAAGTCGGATCGGGCTTCTCGTTTCGAGGAAGGCGAATACAACCGCCAGGGGGAGATCGGGGGAAGCGGGGAAGAATAAAATCAGGCGGATCTGGATTAGAAATTTCCGATGCGATTTAAGACGCGAGTGTGACGATGACAACGAGCCGCCCGGCCAAGCGAGACATCGCGATGATCAATCTTATCTCTTGCCCCGAATGCGGTTCACCGTATGCGAATCTTCGGCGTGTGTGCGAATCCGGAGCGCCGCGTCGTATCGATCTCCAATCCCGGTTATCGACCGATCGATAACCCGATACACGCGATACAGACAGTCAGGTGGGCCGCAAAAAGAAAAAGGAAAAAAAAAGAAGAGCGGAGAAAAAAAAGCCGGCGCGGGAGTGCGGCTTACGTTATCGGGAAATCGAGATGCGCATTTAAAAGGGTGTATTTTTCGGGAGCGAAAGTGAGAATGGAAATTCGTCGGACGAGCCCGATAACGCCGGTTACGATGTTAGCCCGCCCACGGCCGCTCCGGAGACAATGCCCCATGCTAATCCCAGAGCCACGTTACAATTTCATAAGAAGGGAAGAAACGTTTGGAGTCTGCGTGTCCGCCCTGGGGGACCACGCGCGCGTTCCGGCCGAGTTATAGTACGTGGCCGGAATAGACGAGCGGCGGGGAGGCTTTAAGCCCGTGTATCCTGCAAAGAGATGGTCCCGCGTGACGCCCGTAGAGTAATACGCGAGGCGAGTCGCGAGTTTCATAAGAACCGTCGAGCAAAACGGCACGATGCAATTAACGCGCGTTTCTCGAGATTTATGACCGCGTGCGTTCGCGTTCTCCCGCGGCTCTTTGAGAGCTGCGATGCCCGGGAGCTGCGGAGCGTTTAATCTGTATAAAATAAAATAAATCGTGAGGAGTTTCATCGAACGCGCCCGATCATACGTCCGTGACGCCAGCGGCAGACGCGCCGTTTCGAGGATGAAGAGATCAAAGTAACTCGAAGATGTCGGTTGTATCGCGAGAATATGTTGGCGCAATGAGAGACCGAACGAAGGAGCATCCCCTTCGATGAGACGAATACAGGCTCGCTCGACGGGTTTCGGCTGCAAGCGGGAAGCTGAAGGGCGATTCGGCTTCCACGTGGGCGCACGTCCGTGCATTCCTCCTAGCTTTATCATCGTCTACGGGAACGTGCATCGAACGACAAGACTGGCTTCGCTCGGATATTTTTTCGCGCGTTGCATCTTCTCACGCTCCGGCTCTCGCGCGAGCAGGTATACGTCTGGCGGAAGCGGCGTTACGATAAGGCGGAATCATCCGGTCGATCCGGGAGACGACGGCCGTACATCGATCGGGAGAGCCATCGGTCGTCCATCCGTCGATGGACGCGCAACGAATTCCGGGCGTTACGGATGCTGGAGCCACGATGCTGGGACGAGCTCGGCCGCTCCGTGAATAAAGCATGCCGGCTCGGAATCGGATAGCGGCTGCGAGACGAGCAGAACGAGAGCGCGAGAGGTGGAAAAACGCGCGATCGAAGGGGCGAAAGAGACGGAAGTCGAACGTGTCCAACTCTCGCCGAGGAAGTCGGAGTCCATAAACCACCGCTGCGTCCGGTAAAGCAACATTCAATCTACGGACATCGCCGACGAAGACGACGACGACAACGATGTGCTTCGATACTCGTCGATTTCCGTATCCGCGAAACTAGCTGGCACCGGAAGATTGGCCGATGGGCGCATCGAACGACTCCATCTTTACTCGACGGCACTGAAGTATTAAGGAACCCTCCGCGGAATTTGCACGCTCGTAAAATCGTGAATGACGCGGCCGCGGCGATAAGGCGGTTCCTCCGTCGAAACGTGGAATCACTGGGAGAAATGAAGAGTTACCCGACATCCCGACATGTGCGCACACAAATGCGCATTGTGCTCGTTGTGCGAGTCGCGCGACATGTGCGATAGCAGGCTGCATGACATGATTTGGGTTGCGCGTGCGATACCCAAATCTAGTAAACAATTCCACCGACATCTGAAATATAAACGGCCGTCACTACGCTTTCTCTCTCTCTCTCTCTCTCTCTCTCTCTCTCTCTCTCTCTCTCTCTCTCTCTCTCTCTCTCTCTCTCTCTCTCTCTCTCTCTCTCTCTC